>VDFB02000002.1:26301423-26428536 GCA_007258455.2 Sequoia sempervirens | reverse complement strand
CCACTTAGAAAATTAGTAAAAATTCAAATATTCATCAAAAAATTATCATAAAAATTGTGCATCAACTAGATATTGTTAGCTAACTTCTGACTGTAGCGATTTTAAAAATACTACAAAAAAGTTCACCATGCTAGGTTGTACAAGAGTTGCTATGTTAAGTGTTTTTCTAACAAAAAAGCAAATTTTTGTATTCCTCTTTGAACCTCTTTAATCTCAACCATTTTCAAAATAAATTAGTAGTTTAGAAAATAGACTCGAAGCACTTCAATCCTTTTTTTGTTCCATCTCAAAATTTTGAGTGTAACTATCCTCAATTTCACATCCAAGGTTAGTATTTCCCAATTTCAAAAAAAAAGTGGCCACTTAAGCCCCCTTTTTGGGAACCATCTAGGTGCACTTACCCATACCACGATCTCAAGAGCAATGCAAGAATCCAAAACTCTAATTTGCCATCAAGAGTATACCATGACATGCCAACAACATACTCTAAACCAACATCACCTATCAGAGCATTACTGACACCCCAACCAAAGACTCCAAGAGCCCTCCATGGATCTAAGGTATCACACATCTTCAATATCTTGAAGATGGCCATCTCTAAAATAGTGTCCATGCAATTGCGAAAGAACCCTTCTGCAGCAACAGGATCTAAGAGCTCCTCCTAGCAACATCTACAACACTAAAGAAGATCATCTGTCACCAAGTGACAAACACACATCACTACCAAAACTCCCACTAAACCACGATATTGATCTACACATGGCATCATGACAACCATCTCCTCTATGAAGATCATCCAATGATCAACTCCATAGCCTACATGCATTTGGGGTTATTAAAACAATGCCTTCCAATGTCAATAATTAAAAACAAACACCAAACATAGGCACACCAAACTGAAGTAGTAACAACACGAATCTCTTCATATGACTAGAGAGTCCATCTCAGACACCCAATATGAAAACTCTATTGCACATAACCATAGAATGAAAAATAACCACCATGCATGAGGGTTATTCAGTTGTCAAATTAGGAGTTCTAGATCAATAACATATCAAATGTAACCACATGACCAACTCCATAAAAACTCTATCTTTTCCATTCTTCACAATGCTTGTTGTTTCCAAAAAATAAGATCAACTTCAAAACTTCCACTCAACCAAGGATTAATAATTAGCTAATCCCTTCAAAACAAATTCCCTCAAGCTTCTCAAGCTAAGAAATCACAACAGAAGAAATACCCAGAACCCCAAATACCAAGAATTCTTACATGCAAGCACATGCAAGCCACATGTGATTCCATGTAAGTACATGCAACTCACAAACCTACACATTCGAAAAAAAATAAAAATCCCAGAAGAAAGCTTTGATACCAAATAAAAGGGAATGAACTCAAAAAATCTTCCGAGAACTAGTATACACCTAAGTTAGTATCTTACATTTTTTAAAAAAAATCAGATTTTAATCATCTTGATACAAGCACATACTACCATGCCTTAAAATAGAAATAGACACAGTTGAATTCCCATGCATTAACCCTTAGAGGAAAGATGATGTAGTTCCAAATCTAAGAAAATTTCAATAGCATAACGGCATATAAAATAACATTTAAGAATGAGAAACATGAAGAATAGAAGAAAGATAGATAGAAGAGAAGAAAACACGATATACATGGGGAAAACCATTTTGGGTAAAAAGACCACCCTCCAAAGCATCGAACCAATGTATTAATCAACAGCAATATAGTTACAATACATTTTAGGCTCACAGCCTTAACATGGAGACTACATCTTGCTCTTCTGGAAGAAATCTGATAGCATAACACTACAATTAAAAATTTTCCTCACAACTCCTCAAGCAAAATCTCATATTTATAGAGTTTACAATGCAGAACTTAGACATTTCTAAATCGACTTCCAAACGTTGAAGATAAACTCAACACAAAAATAGAAAATGCCTTCACCCACAACTCCTCTTGTAAACTCAACTTTCCATCTTGAATCCTCATCAAAAAAAGAAACTGCAATTTGTAACTCAAAAGACAATGTGAGAAAATTAGCAACATTCAATATTTAGAAAAATAAATGTTATGGGAAAAATCAAAGGTTGAGATGTACCTTCTTTTTTCCTAGCATAGTTGAACAATCTACTTTACATTGCTTAAGACCACATTAAATTGTCAACCCATGACTTGTAAGCTTATGATGGTGAAACATTGTATATTCCTTCATGGACTTAAAGCTACCTAAACTACCCTACTTAAGTTATTCTATTTGTTGGAAATTCACATAACTGCAAAACAATAAAAGCATAAACTAGAACTAGTTGCTATGAGTACCTACAACTTAGTCTGTAAATGAATTGTTGCTAATAAAATAATACTATATCAATTGAAAACTTAATAAAAACTAATGACTTAGTTGAACTATCCTCTAGAGTGCTACTAATAACCATTACATGCATATTCAAAATCATTCATTCATAATAAGAAAGAGATGAAATTCTAATTAACTTGCATATGATTCATGAAACAATGATAAACTAATAATAGTTTTTAACAAAAATAAATAATTGAAAGATGAAGTGAAGAACAATACCTTGAGTGGCTTTCTCAAGTAACTATTCCCACTTTAACTAAACTCAATCTAGCTAATAGATTCTATGCATCCCATAAGATTAACTCCATTTATTGCATATTGTAAAATATTACAAAAGATCTTTCCACAGATTGAACTCAATCATTTGGAATATTTTTTATGTCTTGAAACTAAAAGTAATTGGTATCATAAAACTGATAAAAACCAACTAACTATCCTATAGATTCAACCAACAGCTATATAAAAGTTGAGGGAATCTTTATTGAAAGAAACAACTAACTGAAATCATTAACTCCACTCCCAGATAATAGAGCATAGAATTAAGACTTAAATTATTCAACCTATAATTGAAAAGGATAGAGAATCTTATCAGAACTAGAACTCTGTCAAAATAGAATTGTATGAAAACATATAACCACTTGTCAAAATTCCATAAGTGAAGGAGACCTCTTCTTCAACATTTATTAAACTGGTTATAATCATGCACATACAATCTTGGTTAAGTTCTTTTGATCAACGATTGACATGTTCAGCTTAACCTAGAGCTTTCCCTATTTCAATGTCTAGTCATTCCTTTTTCTATGGGTTTATCCTGCAACTACTGTGTCATGGTTCCTCTTTAGTTGCAAACAAGTTAATTCCACAAAACATGTACATGAGGATAACTATCACAATTATCTCATAGCATTCCATCAACACTCCATACATTTATTCATATAAACCATATAATACTAATATATTATAATCATAATTCCATCATCACATTTAAGGTTCAAGTCTACATAATGGATATAAAAGGATAGTATAATGTAGAAACATTGTCTAGAGAATATGTTTAAAAGTATCTTGGAACATGTATAAAAAAAATAGAAGATAAACCATTATCTAGACTTGTCAATATCATGAGAATGGTGATTATTCCCCTCTCTTATCAACCATATCAAATCAATCATGTTGCATATATAAACATAATCAGCCTCAAGAATTCCTTACAAGAATTTTTGGATCTAGTCCAAAATCTTGATGATATGGAGATTAGTGACATGAAAAGTGTGTTGTTATACATGGATAAGTTGTTGGCTGACATCAAGATGTAGATGAAGTTTTATTTGTAGTAGCAAGAGTTGGCTTATCAAGCCTATCTTCATGAGCAGGAGTTGGAGGCACAAAGGATGCAATTTGAAAAAAATCTTGAGAGGGAAATAGCTACAAAAGGGGAGCAGATGAAGCTTTTATTTGCTCAAACACAAAGGAACGAGGTCCAAACAACTCCTTTCATTCTAGATCAACCTTTTCAAGAGGAGGTTCGTAATTATAAGTTTCCAAGTTTCAAGCAAAGTGAGCCTCTTTTAACTCTCCTAAAGTCAAGATTCTAAGTTTTAAAGATCATTTACCATTGTAAGAGTCTATGTTGGCACAATCTAAATTTGTTATTCCTCAAGACTAGCCACTTGAAGATATTTTTTTCCTCCAATAAACTCAAGAAACTCCCCAAGTTTCTCTACCAGATGAATCTGATTGTCCTATCACTATTTTCCTTTATAAGGGTGGACCTATTATTTTTCAAGATAACTCACTTACCATGAAGGAAGCTAGCAATATAAATTTAGTGCATATAACTATGTAGCAGTATCGGTTAGAACATGAAAATATTGAACAAGAAAAGATCTCTCAAGATGAATCTTTGTATGTTTTAACTAATAAGCTTCCTTGTTTTGTTGAATATTGTTGGAACATTCCATCATTCATACATGGATAGATTATTTATTTTGTTTAATTTTTTATTGTGTATTAGTGTGACATAGGATATGGTTGTATATTTGGTTACATTATTGAGCCTATAAGTGATATTCTGAAGCACATAGTTCGCCGGTTTTCTGCCTATATATTTGGAGATTGTATGAAGTAAATTGATATGAGAAAATATTATTATTGATTTTCTCTTATATGGTATGAGAGTGCTACAAATTATGTGCCTATTATATTGTGAGTTGGAGATGCCTCTATTTCAGGCATCATGATAGGAGTTAAGGATGCCTATTCTATTTCCTTCATTGTCTCATCGCTTCTAAGAGTTAACAAGTTTTCTAAAGATCATTCTTTGGTGTTCAAGATTGTAGATGAAGGGTTTGTTGTTTTGAACACCCATCGCTCGAAGTTCCAATGGTTGTATCAATGTTTTGGAATGAGTCGTCTTTGGAATTGAAGGCTTGAGAGATCCAATGAGATGAGCTTATTCTACCTTTCTTTAACTTCCAGTACCAGTAGATGACTTGAGAATTTTCCTTTAAGAGAATGGTTTTTAAGCTCATGATCATTTCATCAACAGATCGTGCACCTATTTATGAAGGCATCATGTGATTTCATTAACCATTGATTTGGAGTCTAGGCATCTATTCATTGTATGGAACTAGAGGTAGCGCATTTTGACTTGACAAATGCATGTGCTTTGAGCATTTAGAAGTCACCCAATTCGGAGGAGTTGTTGAATCCTCTGCAAAGGCCAAATTTCTCATGGGAACACTTTTCCAAATCCTTCATTGGTGGCCATGATTCAAGTTGGAGGCCACAAATCTTCTAGTCAGGCATCAATTAGAGGTTGCGGGAGGCCATGCTTTTGAGCCCACCGTGAATGATTATGGTGGTGGCCTTCATATGAACTATCTCATGGCTCTTTATTAGGGTCTTCGTGAGATTTGAAGCTACGACTCATAGTGAGATTCACAGGTTTTCTCTGTCATAGGGTATTCCATGTCATCTTTGTACCTTCTTTGAATACGCCCCAATCAATCACCCTGTTTGGTTGGCCAAATATGGCCAAATCTGCTAACAATTAGACTTTCTACCTTGCATAGAATCATCCAATTGGTGAGCACTAAAATATGCAAAGATTATGTAGTTTTCTTTTGCAAATGTTGTTGTTGCAAATTTAGAGAATTATTTTCTTATTGTTCGGAGTGAGAGTAATATTGGTGTGGGAATGGTTGACTGGTCAAATTTATTATAGATAGTCTTTGTTTTTTATTTCTAAAAGAAAATGGAGAATTAGAGTTATGGTGCTATAGAGGTACCCATGTATTTTTCCACCAGATGGATCCTTGTTCGACATATTTAAATTTTTTGATTTGTATTTTTTAAGTTTGTGAGAAATAGAGGGATATAGGGAAGGTGATATTAAAACGATTTTTTTAGATTAATTTTTTTTGTTGTGTCATATTTTGAGTATAAAAGAATTCAAGAATGAGTTATTGTACACTACCTCTTGAAGTCATTTATTAGGGGATTTTTTTATTCAACTCAATTTAGTATGAGGTGTTAATTTTGTTCCTATATTATCCTCTCCTTTGTGATAAAATTTTGATCTGAGTGATGATAAATAGGAAAAAATCACATTCATTTTTTCTCACAAAATGGCAGGAAGTTCTCTAAAATTTCTTCTTCCAGATTCTCAATTGTTATGCGGGAATAATTATTTTGCATGGAAGACCAAACTCAAAACTCAATTTTAGTTTGAAGAAGTTTGGGATGTGGTCATTGGAACCACAACATGTCACAAGATAGATGTTGATGAACAAAAGAAATTTGATCAAGCTGACAAAAAGGAAAAATTGATCATTTTGTTCAGTGTGTCTGATGAAGTTCAATCTTTCATCTGAGACTCGTCCATAGCCAAAGATGCATGGGAAAAGCTCAAGATGATATATGAGGCCAAGAATCAAAATTAGATCTTGAATTTGTAGATTCAGCTAGATGGCCTGAAGATGAAGAATGAAGAACAGTTGGAATCATTTCTTAAAAGGATTGCTAAGTTGAGAGCCTCATTACAAGAATTGGGAGAAACACTTGATGATGCAATTTTGGTGCCTATTATTCTACGGGCACTACCTTTCACATATAAATTCTTTGTGACAACTTTGAATGTCACAGAGACAACACCCACTTTTGAGAAGCCTGTGAATCTCCTCCAAAAAGAAGGATCTTTAAGACACAAACATGAAGAGGAGGATCATACCATGACCACTCATCATAAAGGCAAGAAGCATATGAAGCAATCTAGTGGACCACCCAAATCTCATAAGAAGTTTCCAATATGTGAAAGGATTGGAAATGATGTGAAAATTGTTGGTATAATTTCTTAAACAAAGGATCATCCAACAAATTTCATCAAAAGAAGCCATTTCAAAATGGAAATACTCAATGGCAATAGAAGAACAAATAGAAACATGGAAACATTGCTAAAGGATAAGACTCACCAAAAGTTGAAGAAGAGTACGTGTTTTCAGCCCACACATCAGAGGTTAGTTCACAATTAACCTCAATTTGGTATGTGGACTCAGGTGCTACCAAGCACATGACTGGACAGAAGGAGTGGCTTCTCACATTGAAACCCCATCATGGTAAAGTCTCTCTTGGAGATGATACCACCTATGATATCCAAGGTATTGGTGACATCTCCATGCAATTTGGTATACATAATTTTAGGCTCACTGAAGTCTTATATGTTCCTAGACTTGCCAAAAATCTCCTTTCTGTTAATCAATTTCTTGATCAAAACCTATGGATAGAGTTGATAAAAATGATGATAAAAAGGTATGCCTAATCTATGATAAGTCTAAAACTGCAAAGATTGTTGCAAGTGCTACAAAAATTGGTAAAATGTTTAGGCTTGATGCAATTACCAATAATCAAGCTTTAGTGACTAAGGATGGTGATCTTGCTATGCTATGGCATCGTAGATTTGGTCATTTAAACAAGTTACTTGCTTACACTAAGCAAGAATAGCATGGTCAAAGGGCTTCCCTCACTTGAGAAGTCGAGTGCTATTTTTGCTAGTTGTATTGTTGGAAAACAACATAGAGCACCCTTTTATCCTAGTGATCATCATGTAAGCCAACCCTTGCAGCTGGTGCATACTGATCTATGTGGACCCATGGCACCTAGTCACAATGGATTCATATATTTTCAAATTTTTGTTGATGATCACACAAGAAAAATGTGGGTATATTGCTTGCAGAGTAAATATGAAGCTTTTTCCTACTTCAAATAGTTTTACACTCTTGAGGAGAAAGACACAAATCATCATATTCGTTCCCTCTACTTAGATCGAGGGGGGGAATACACCAGCACAAAATTCTCAACATACTTGAAGGAACATGGAATTCAGCGCCAACTAATTATAACATACATACCTCAACAAAATGGTGTTGTTGAAGAGAGGAATCACATCATCATGGGGATGGTTTGTAGCATGTTGAAAGATTCTCAATTGGTACATGCTTATTGGGTAGAAGTTGTGCACACAATAGTTTATCTATTGAATCATGCACCAACCAAAGTCCTTGATGGAATCACACTAGAAGAAGCATGGATAGGGGTAAAGCATTCTATCTCTCATCTTTGTGTATTTGGATGCACTGCCTATATGCACATTCCTAAACAAAAAAGAAAGAAGCTAGATGAAAAATAAATTCAATGTATTCTTCCTATTTTTATATGGAGCCTGATCAAACTCAAAGGTTAATTTTTCCCCAATTTTATCAATGCAGTTTCCCCCCAAATTATTTAACAAGGGTTTTGGGGGTAGCAACCCTAAGATAGTGTCATGGGGCAGTACCCCTTGTGGGGTCCAGGTGCAACACCCTTGGCACTCTCCCTGTCACGATACAAGGTGGGGTTGAGGGGTAGTGCCCCCATGAGGGCTCAGGGGAAGTGCCCCCGAAACCTCAAATGAATTTTATTATTTTATAAAGGTGTCGGGAGTTATTTTTTTTATTGGCCAACATAAAAAAATCCTATTTCATAACTGACATAAGTCTTGATAAAATGGCTAAAGGTTAGGTTTTTTTTGATATTGTATCATAGCATTTGTAGTGGTATTGAGTTGCAAGGATTGTTGGCTATAATCGATTCGATTTTCTAGATAATAATATTGGACTCTCTATTGGTGGATGTAGCCTGAGTTTGGGTGAACCATGTTAAAATTGTCTCGCTATTATTATTTTTTTGTTTTTCATTCCTATGTTTAATGTTTATCTGCATTTAATTGATATCTTCTACATGTAATTCCTAACACTTCCTAGATATAGTAATGAATCTAAGGCATATCGCCTTATGGATCCTAATACAAAGAAGATATGCATTAGTAGAGATGTAATTTTTGATGAGCAGAGTGATTCAAGTTCTCCTCCCACATCATCACCTACTACAAATAGTGCTCTTATATTCAACATGGATGGGAAAAATGATGGGAATGTTGATAGTCAATCTAACTCAACATCCACAAATGTCACAAGACCTAAGTGGTATATTAGTATCATTCATGATGCAAAGTTAGATGGAGTCCCAAACACTTCACTTCAGGACCAAGGACTCATAGCATGGCTCACAATGAGGTAAATCTAGCATTAATGAGTTTAGTTGTTGATAATTTTGAACCATCTAATGTTCAAGAAGCACTAGAGTCAAAGCCTTGGAAAGAGGCTATGGATGCAGAGTATCAATCCCTAATGAAAAACAACACTTGGGAGCTTGTTGATCTAGCACTTGGTAAGAAAGCTTGATTGGATGTAAATGGATATTTAAAACTAAGTATAAAGCATATGGTAATATAGATAAATATAAGGCTAGACTTGTACCTAAAGATTATGCCTAGAAAGACGGGATAGACTATGAAGAAACATTTTCTCCCATATAAAATATTAAAACTATTAGAATGATTTTTTCTTTAGCTACACAATTTGGAGGGAAATTATATCAAATGGATGTCAAAAGTGCATTTCCTAATGGAGACGTTAAGGAGGAGGTCTATATGACCCAACCAAAGGGATACATTACACCTGATAAAGAAGAAAAGGCATGCAAACTCATTAAATCCCTATATGGTCTCAAACAAGCTCCTAGAGCTTGGTATATTAAAATTGATGAACACTTGGTAAAACATGGTTTTAATTGGCATTCATATGATCTGAATCTCTACCTCAAGGATCAAGGGAGGGATATTATGATCATTAATGTATACGTCAATGACTTAGTCATCACAGGTAGCTCATAAGCAATGATTGAGACAACCAAGAATGATCTCAAGAAGGCCTTTGATATGACAGATCTTGGGCTACTTCACTATTATCTTGGTTTAGAGGTATGACAGGAAAATCAACATATCTTTGTATCACAAATAAAATATGCCAAGAAATTGTTTGAGAAGTTCAGAATGTTGGATTCCAAACCCATGTCTACACCTATGGAATTAGGTTTTTGCAGTTATCTATTTCTATTCATCTCCTCAGGTGAATGCAAATCTCTATCGAAAAATGATTGGAGGTTTGATTTACTTCACTTATACCAGACTAGATATTAGTTTTGTTGTTAATTATCTATCAAGGTTTATGCAAGAACCAAAAATGTGCCAATGGAAAGAAGCAAAATGGGTACTAATGTATATCCAAGGTACAATGAATCATGGTTTGGAATACAAAAGGAATGATCAATTCTTCTTGATAGGGTATACAAATGTAGATTATGCACATTCATTGATGATAGGAAATCCACATATGGATTTTTTCTTCTTGGGATTAGTTCCTATTTCTTGGGGAAGTAAGATACAAACCATAGTTGCTCATTCCTCAATAGAAGCAAAATATTGTGCAGCAAGTGTAGAAATTTGTGAAGTAGTATGCCTATGTCACATATTAGAAGGATTGGGGGTACCACAAAAACAACTTACAGTCCTCTATTGTGGCAATCAAAGTGTTCTCAAGCTCTTGTTCATAATCTAGTGTTTCATGAACAGACCAAGCATATTGAAGTTGATTGTCACTTCATACGAGAACATGTACAACAAAAAAATATTCAACTTTAATTCTTCTCTACACAAGAACAATGTGCTAATATCTTCACCAAGCCTCTTAGCCATGTGAAGTTTGATAGTTTTCAAGATTCTCTTATTGGTACTTTAAAACAATGATGTAATAAGGGGGAATGTTGGAATATTCCATCATTCATACACCACCTAGGATATATTGTTTATTTTGTTTTATTTTTTATTGTCTATTAGTGTGACATAGGATATGGTTGCATATTTGGTTACACGGTTGAACCTGTAAGTGTTATTTTAAAGCACATAGTTCACCACTTTTTTTCCTATATATTTGGAGATTGTATTAAGTAAATTGATATGAGAAAATATTATTATTGATTTTCTCTGATAAAGATCATGAAAATATTGTGATACTTATCTTAGAAGATCAGCTAGGACAACAGGATGAAAAGGTAAAAGAGGTTGATCAAGAGGAGTATTCTTTAGTTTGGTTTAATGAATTACCTTATTTCATTGAAAATGATGAAGAAAGTGTGAGTTTTCTATCATCGACAGCAATTTTAGAGCAGCAAGATGTTAAACAATTTGATTAGTTGATGATTGAAGACAATCAATGTGATAATGGAGCCTTCGATCATGAAGAGAAGTACAAAAGTGTACCTTTTGTGGAGTCTAGAAGGTTTGATGAGATCTGCCATGTGGTAAAAAACAATTCTCTTTTATCAAAAATCCAAGAAGAATATGATGAAGATTCATTTTGGAAATGATCTTGATGATTTATTTGCAAACTTCGATAATGTGAAAGAGGTTTCAATTAATGTTTTTTATGAACTTCATGGTTTTGTGGATAAAAATGAAAAGAGTGTTGTCTATATTAAAATAAATGCAAAGTTTTGAGCAGTGAAATGATGAAAATCATTTAAATAAGGTGTTGATTAGTGAGTAGATATATGAGAGCATCCTTAATTTGAATGTTCAAGAGGTTAAGGCACATGAAAGGATTGTGCAAGATGAGCAAGAGCAAAAGAAAGACATTGCTTTCCAAGGTGTGATTTTTTATATCTCTTTAAGTTCTTAAGAAAGCAGTCATGCAGTTATCTTAGAGCATGGCATGAATGAAGAAACTAATGATGAGTTGGATGAAGTTTTATCCAGAAACATAATAGAGGATTTTTTTTCAAAGCATGTTGCCATGATTTCAAGTGATTACAATCAAAAAGATGATGTTGAAACAACATATAACCAGAAAGAAACCAGCAATAAGAGTTCAGGTTTCATCCTTTCAAGAGGATGCCCAATCAGAGATTTAGCCAAGAAGGATACAAACAAGATACAACCAGCTATCAATGCTCCTAATGATGGGATTGCAACTAAGGAACAACAAGCTTGACTTACCCATTCATGCCAAAGCACAGTTGAGTTGTTGTTCTTGAGGAGTTGTTAGTTGTTGTCAAGGCCTAGTTTTCAATTTGTCTTACACTCTCTTGACTCTATTACCTAGTGGATATGCAAGGCTACTGGTCAATTTTTTTTAGTAGGAAAAACACCCCTGAGGCCAAGAATCTAATCCTTTTTTTTGTCTTAGGCATTATTTAAATGTTTTATTTAAATAATCTAATCTTGTTTTATTCCCCAATCCTTATATCAAATAAAAGAACACATGCTAGCATGTTTTTGCATGCAAAAAAGTGAATAGAAAACTCCAGGTTCCAAATAAAGGAAAAGAAGCAAAGTTTCAAGTGCATGCAAAAAGAGGGAAAAGCCTTGGAAAGATCTAAATTCATGAGGACAGGTCAAAACCTAGGGTTTTCAAACTATTTCAATACTATTTACACTACAATTAGAAGATATGAATGGTGACTATAGTTATTGCATGAGCCATTTCTGAAGAGTATCATGGAGTTCTTGTGCATGACTACAGGGATATTTACATGGGAATCAACACGCAAAGTGAAAAAGTAGGTCTATTATATGTAAACCCTTTTAGTTTCATCTTGACTTTCAAAATCAAATGCCTATAGTTTTCATTATGAGATGTGAATATAATATGAATCCTTGTCAAGAGGTCGAGGAAAATAATAACTGCATCTTACAGTGAACACTCTCATTTAAATGTAGACCTTGGGAAAGATGACTACAAAATACTAAAGAGAATTTGTGGCTCTAAGTAGGAATCCAATAATGTTGGTTCAATTAGGCAATACGCAAACCTTATTCTAATTCCTATAGAAAAATGGTTGATTCATCTACCAAGTCACGAGGAATGTGCATGGATCTTAAGGCATTTCATCCTCTTGGATCACAAGATCAAAAATCCTATATATTTTTTCCCATCACTTGCTGGTGATAGAAAGGGAGCTTTAGGAAAAGCTATTGCTAAAGAAGTTTGTGATATAAAGATGGAAGAAAGTCTTCGAAAGAAAAAGGAAGAATGGTAGTCATAGCCATGAATGCGTCCATGGGCAGAGTAATGAAGCTAATAGAAATTGTGCAAATGTAAAGAGAAACAGATAGAGTATGTGCTCTTACCAATAGGCATTCACAAAAATGGAGCTAGAGCTGACCTTTAGAAAGGATAGTCATAGTTGTATGATAGTGAAGGAGAAACTTCATGTTTAGGAAAGAAACACCTTATCAATTTCATGTCATCATTGTGCACAGTGTCATGGGAAAAAGGACTATAAAATGGTGATAGAAACCTAAAGGGGCATAAGAGGTGTTGGTAGTGAGCAACAAAGTTTAAATGGTAGTGGCGTGTTGGATATCTAAAAATCTCATGATGAAGAGCATTATGAAAACTAAGGACTGTCATATACTCGTACTTCATGAAGTAGACAGTCATAAGAGGGAAGATGACTGTTAAGAAACTATAGTAACATGAATATAAGACAAAGTCTAGTTGGTAAAAGGAAATGGGTTGGGCAATAGGATAGTTAGGGTTGTTACTTTTCTTGTAGACATGACTTCTCTTTTTGTGATCCATTCCATAACACTTCATGATTCCCCCATATCAATCACTCATTGGGAACTTGGAAGTTTCCTTATCACCTTTTATTTTTGAGGGGATATTCATGACTTTTCAAGTTGTGATAATCAAATACTTTGATGATTGTGAAAAGGATTGTGATGTGTATCAACAAGACTAGGACTATGATTTGTGATAAATGAAATTCATGTCTTTATAGTCATTGTTAGTAATTCATGACTTTTACCTAATTTGCAAAGCCTCAAGACATTAATCATGACAGTGAGCCAAGTTCATGAAAACCTTAAAAGAGCAATTGGTAAGAATAATGAGTTGACAGTGGGAGAGTAAAAGAATAATGATATATAGACACTAAGAATAATGGAAATAAATGGACAGTATGCAATGATTTGTCATAGGTATCAAACCAACAAGTTTTAGGAGTTTTTCAAAGGGAACCAGCCCATAATCTGTAGGTTCATCCTCATTTTAGGCAACCCACTGGCATGAGGATGCCCCCATGTTGCATAGGATTTTTGAGCTTTAAAGCTTAGCATTCAGGGCACAATCCTCATTGACAACAATAACATGTGTAAGGGAATCTTTGCATATGATATTGATGGTCTATGATGCATGTATGAGCATATCCTATTTTCTAAGGATTCTTATGACAACTTGTAAGAGGGTGTAAAGTCATGTAAGAGGCCATTTTTAGCATGTAAGGATCGTATGGATTTTAATGGTATTTTGGAGCCTTGTTTTAACCCATGGTAATGTTTTATGGTGGTATTTTGAGCCCTCATGAGTCAATATATTGAGAGGTTGATATGGAGACATTATGAGATATTTTACAAAAACATAGATGTTGGATTGGAGTCAGGATTGAGGAATTTCTATGTATTGAAATCTCTTTGAAGAATAATACAAACTTGCCCTCTTTTCTTGGTGGAGATTTTTATTCGAAAGGTTTTTCTCCATGTAAATCTTTTTGTTTTGTGTGTGGATCTTAAACTATGTGATTTATTTGTAATTTAAATCATTTCTCTATTAATTTCTACAATATAGTTCATATTTGCTAGTTAAATCAAATTTCCATAATGTAGTGGTTGTCTTCATTTCTAATAGGAAGGAATGAAGCTTGTTGTGGAGGATTTTCCAAAATATCTTACTGAGATGGAGGACATGACCAGAGTACCATATGCACATGTTGTTGGTATTCTTATGTATTCCATAGTATGTATGATGCCAAACATTGCCCAAGTAGTGGGATTCCTTAGTTGGTTTATGGCCTATCCTAGACCGGTGCATTGGGATGTGATTAAGAGAGAGTTCAGATATTTAAAGGGTAATTCATGAATATGTAGATTTACATTGGGCAAGTGACATTGATAGAAAAAGATCCAACAATGGCTATGTGTTCACAATGTTTGGTGGTGCTATCACTTGGATGAGTAAGCAGAAAGCTATAGTCACTTTGTCCGCTATAGAAGCAAAGTAAATGGAAGCTACTCATGCTTGCAAGGAAACCATTTGGATTAAGAGGCTATGTTTTGATATTAGTTTTTATACAAGATAGATTACTATCTGTTGTGATAGTCAAAGTTTCATTTTCTTACCAAATAGTCCTACTTTCCATAGCAAAACAAAGCACATTGATGTACAGTTTCATTTTGTTCATGATATAGTGGAAGATGGGAAGGTGATGTAGAAGATAGAAACTTTGGTGAATGTTGTAGATGTATTAACAAGGCCAGTGAGCACTGATAAATTAAAATTTTATTCAGAGCCTATGGGCCTCTTGGTCCCTAGTAGTTGAAATCATGTTCTTTCCATTGACTCTTCAAAGGTGTTTGACAAGTGAAAGAATGTTGGGATAAGGTGTATCAACCTTGATTTTTTAGAATTGATTATTTAATGTTGAAATAAGATTGGATTGTGATCTCATGTTGCATTGTAAGTTAGAACTTGTAGTTTCCATTTTTTAGGAGTCAAGTTTAGAAGTTACATTTTATAGGTGGAGTTGTGCATGAAGGAATTTTTTATTTCATGTTGATTTTGCATGGAATTTGAGCACTATGGATGTGCAATTATATTTTGGTAGGTGTAAGTTTTACATGTGTAGGTTAAGTGACAATTGGAAATTGCAATATTGTATGTGTTGAAAAGTGGAAACTTACTGTTATACATGTGTAATGTTTTTGGCACCTCATTTTTGCATCTACAAACTTTGGTGTTAGATTTTCGAAATTTCTAATTGATTCATTGTAAGATCCTATATAATGAGCACTTACATTCTGGAGTTAGTAGTTGTTTCTTTTTTAAGTAATGTTATGCTACCTGAATTTTATAATCCTAAAGAAGTGTGAAAGCTCTTGTTAATGAGCTTGGTGTTGATGTATTTTACTATGCTTTGATTTTTTATAATACAAAGTATTGTGCTTTTGGAGTGTGAATTTTTTCTCCTAAAATGGTTTTTCCCATGTAAATTTTATGTTATGGTTTCATTCTTTATTTGTTTATTATATGTATGTGTATGTAGATCATTTGTAATTGTTTAAGGTTTTAAATAAATTTTTGCAACCCTCCCCTACTTAGATTGGTGTAGGAAGTTGCTTTTGTGCACCTGGCTTTCTTACACTTTTATGTCCTTTAGTATAATTCTTTAGGAAGGTACCAGTAGATAGTATTTGAGAAAAATCTTCTAAACTATAAAGTACCTTGGTCCATAATAGGTTCACACAAAGGAAATCATATTCATCTGTCTCCTTCACCATTATCAATTCTAGAGATACTTTGGTCCTCAATTTTATTTTTATTTATAATTTAAAATGAAATTCTTGAAAAATCATTAACCATTTCCATATCCAACCAAGTATGTTACTAGTATGCTCATAAGATATTTTAATGGTTCATGAACTATATAATAAATGTATGGAGATGTTAGAAGATACTGTCTAAAATTATGCAGGGTGAACACCATGTTTAAGGACTCTTTGTTTGCATTTTTTTAATTATTTTTTAATACTAACATTTCCCTATTTGAAAATGTAACCAAATGATCCTTTTTTGGTTGTACTAATATTTGTAGATATTAAGGTAAGAAAATTGGATGAAATGAAAATTCAACACCACATGAATTTTAGGAAATTGGAAGATGATTAATTGATTATTAATAAGGTACATATCTAAGAATTTGAGTGAACCAAATTCTACAAAAAATGGAGGGGAAATATCCATTCAAATTCATAACTACTTGAGAGATAACTACCTAGTAACTGCTTGAGAGATAACTACCTCTCCAACTACCTATTCCAACTAAGTGGTGATTAACCTATAGTAAAATATGTGGTGTAAATGATGGTAAGAAAATTAGACCAACACATCCCCCTTAAGCATAGCTTAGGTGGGAACATAATATTGGGTCTCGACAACAAGGCTTGATAAGGTACCCAAGTACAAAGTACCTCATAATGAAGAGGAGAAAACCTAGTGGGAAAAATTCTCCATAAGGGTACATGAAGAGGAATAGAAACCCCCAAGGAGGATGTTACTACTAAAGTGGATTGCACCAAAAGAAGAGCTTGTAGATGAATTAACTTTCTCTCAATGAAGGGTTTGGTGAAGATAACATCAACTTACTCTAAAGACTGGTAGAAGACTAAGTCAATTATCTATCTATAAATGAGATCTCAAATGAAATTCATATGAATCATAATGTGTTTGGTTTACTAGTGTTGGACCAAATTCCTTCATATCAAATAGTAATTTGATTCTGACAATAAATTATTGTAGACTATTTGAAGGAAATGCCAAACTTAGTGAGAATACACTGAAGCAAAACAACCTCAATAACTACATTAATAACTCTGCAATACTCAACCCCTATGGAAGATAAAGCAATACAATATTTTTTTATATCAAATGATAGGACTAGAACCAAGTAAAAAATTGTAACTTGAAGTGGACTTGTGACTCCAAGAATCACCAACCCAATCTAAATCTTTATAGCCAACCAAATTAACCTCTATTCCAACTTTGTAGTGAATCCAAAATTTGATAGTGCCCTAAAGATAATGAAGAATCGTCTTAGCTTCTTTCCAATGCATCTTATGAGGCTCTTACATAAGTATTGAAATCATGCTACAACAAAATGTGAAATGTAAGTCTTGGTATGAGTTAAATAAATGAGACTATAACAAGTTGGTGATATAAAGTAGCATCAACTAGTGGTGTAGTATTTTCAACCTCAAGCTTGACTCCAAAAATAGAGGGATCTAGAGATGACTTCCAATCATCCATGTGTTTCACATATACTTTATGCCCCTATTTGTTAGGATACAAGGTGAAGGTACATTCACTTACACCTAGGTCTTATGCTTGTAGATGGACTCTAGTTTGTCAATTAGGACTCACATACCCTTGTAATATTTTGAGGGTTCTTTGAAAAGCTTGTAAATCCTAAAAGGGACCTTTCGACCACCCTCTTATGGTGCATTATATAAATAATATTTCAAGAAATTACAACATTCGTTCGAGTGGTTGAGATATATCTCACTTTGGTAAATGCTTAAGTCTCCAAGATAAGGGGTGCATAGGTGGTACATGATTGCATTCCCTAGCTACCCAAACCCTTGATAAATGGAATTCTATTCAGCCTACAAGAATTTTCAATCCTTTATTTAATAATTTATGATTGTTAATATGTATTATTTGTTGTCTTTTTTGACTACCAAGTTCTTTTTTGTAGCTTTATACCAGAAATATTTCAAAAAACAAAAAGTATTTTGTCTTTGTTTACTTAGATTAGGATTTTCCTCTTTCTAAGGCTTAGGTGTCCACCATCTTCAATTAAACTCTTACATCTCATAATTCTTTACATCCATAATTCCCATTCTGTATACCTAATCATACCTCAACATCCATACCCATTAGTTTCCTTTTTAGGATCATCCATAAACCTACCCCATTTTGACATAACTATAGGTTGCATTTAGCATGCCCCCTTTATGTTTTATCCATCAACCTATTATTTCAATCCACATTTCACCATTCATATATCCATCTCATACCATAATATTGTCTTAATCCTAGGTGCATACCCTCATTCACATCCATATCATAACATCCTCTTTCCATATATACATCCTCATACACATGTACATTATCATTGGTTTATACCATCATTTACATCCATTCCATACCATCATTTTATACACATATTAGGATACATCCATATCATAACATCCTTTTGTAATTTACATCTTCATACACATTCATGTCATACCATCATTTTGTTCAAATCTTAGGATAGATCCATATTATAGCATCTTCTTATCATATGCATCCTCATACCTGTCCATTATCCTTGGTTTAGACCATCATTTACATCTATACCATACCATCATTTTAAACATGTCTTATGATACATTCATATCATAATATCCTCATAAACATCCATTATCCTAGGTTTATACTATCATTTACATCCATACTATACATCCACACCATAACATCATGTTTTCTTACATCCCCATTTATCTACCTACTATAACATCATATTGTATTTCCAATCCATCATTATATTTGTCTTATGTACATCTTAGGTTCAACACCACCATTATTGTAAGGCCACCTAGTCAACTCCCCATAATTCGTGTAGGGATTTTCTAGTATGTGGTAATAATGTATCCCATGACATAGAGTTCATATAGTTTATGGTAGATTTACTATACTTATCCACATGCACATGTTTCTACTATGATCTAGACCCTTTTCTATTTTGGGACTAGTTTGTAGTCACAAGATTGTCCTAGAAATTGTATTTTCATCCTAACCTAATTTAAATAATTTAATTCAAATTCAACTAACTTCCCACCTCAAGTTTCCTTAATATTTATTTATGTCCTTGTGTGTAAATGTAAACAATACATTCATTCTAATCCTCTAAAATAAACTAATTAATTTAAATATCACTTTTTTCTCCACACTTCAATTAGTGCCCTCAAAGGAGTATAGAATGATGGTTTTGATATTTTTTTTAATATAAATAGATTGATCAAGATGCAAAGACATCAAAACTTGATTGTGTAATAACCTAAGAAATATATTTATCAATGCCACTAGCCCCTATAGATGCCAACAAGCATAGAAAAGATCAAGGTGTACTAAGAGACAGAAAATAGTCTAATAAATAGACAATTTGAGCTTGTGGGAACAATACAAGATCATACAGTCAGACCTGGAATTGGACGGAATTGAGGGGAAGCTACCCAGGTCGCTACGCGCAGGCCTAATATAGTGAGAGAGATTGTATCTTGTAAAGAAAAATTGAAAAAAAGCTCAAATTCATTGTTGTGAGAAAAAGGAGATACCCAGCTTAAGCGATAGTGAATAATGTTACACTCTGGTCATATTACAAGACTACTTCGCTTTCATGCCAAGCCGGTAGCTCTCCCAGATCCCCATTCATCAGCATTCTTGGTAGCGCATAACTAACTTACAGAGTTCTTGAGGTAAGCCATGTTAATTTCTATAACCGAGCAACAATTAATTGCACAATAAATTCACGAAGAAATCTGATTTATAACAATTAATACAACTGGGTTAATTAACAACTAATAACAGCGGAAGCAAAAATAACATAAAGCCAAACACAAAAAGACAATAACACAGATATACCCAGGAAACCCCAATGCGGGGAAAAACTGCAAATGTTGGATCTTCTATTCAGCCTAACAGCAAACTTTTCTTTTGAAAATACAATATAAGTTTGCTATAACAATCTTGCATTTATAGAGCCTAGCTGCTTTACTTAGCGTGCAAGGAAAGAATCTTTCCTTGCTTTCTTTGGCTTTATTTACACATAAAATCACTCTAGGATTTATCTTATCCTCACAAACTTGGAAACACTCTATTAAAGAATAAAAAATCCTGCTGTTGCTAAAAATCCAACTCGAATTGATTTAAAGCAAATCTAATCTTGAGTTGCTTTAAAGCAAATCCATATCCCACTTTTTGAGCTACAAAAATCAACACTCCCTCTTAGCGAGGAAAGTGTTCTGCACCACACCCAACTTGTCCCTGAAGAATTCAAACTTGCTCTTCATCAAGGCCTTCGTCAGGATATCTGCTATCTGTTCGTCCGTAGGAATGTAATTGAGCTTCACTATCCCCTTCTCCACACAATCTCTGATGAAGTGGTACTTGATCTCAATGTGCTTTGACTTGTCATGAAACACTGGATTCTCAGAGAGTTTGATACAACTCTGATTATCACAGTAAATGATTGTAGGATCCAACTCTGATTAAAGAGCCCAGCTAGAAGTTTCCGGCCAGATAGCCTCACAGTAGCCACTGCCGCCATATACTGCCTCGCAGTAACTCGGCAACCGACTTCAGCTTCCTATTAAAATTAAGAGGCTGCCTCGATCCCAAATCGAAATCGTACCAAGTGCTCTTCGACGCCTGTACTACCCGCCTTAATCTGCATCAAGAAACCCCTTGAGCTTCACTCCATCCCGCCGAACATACTTCAACCCATAATAAATCGTGGCCTTGAGATATCTCAAAACATACTTTGTAGCTTATCCAAAGGCACACGCTTAGGTTCCACCATAAACCGACCGAGTGAGTTCATCAAGAAAACAAATGTCTGTCAGTTTTGACCGTATACATAAGAGAGCCTATCAACCATTCAGAGTAAAGCTCGGGTTCATCGCCTAATCACAGTTAATTAATCTTCTTCCAATTGGTCACAAGTGACATGACATAGGGCTTGTGTTTTCCATCCCAATCGCTTCAAGATATCAATTAAGTACTTCCCTTGTCCAAGGAAGATCTCTCCCTCTTTCTGCCACAACTCCAATCCTAGAAAGTAATGCATCAACCCCAAGTCCTTCATCTCAAACTCTCCTGCAAGATCCCAGTTGCAGTGTGCTATGAGCTCCTTTGACCCTATGAGAAATAGGTCATCAACATATAACAATAATATGAGAAGTTCACCCTTCACCTGAACATAGTACAGGTTTGAATCTGCCTCACTCTTGATGAAGCCCACACTCTGCAAGTAACTATCAATACGTGAATACCACGCCCTAGGAGCCTGCTTGAGTCCATACAGTGCTCTTTTCAACTTGCATACATGAGAATCCCTCTCATGTGCTTCAAACCCTTCTGGTTGCTCTATGTAAATCTCTTCCTCAATCACTCCGTTGAGGAAAGTCGTCTTTACATCCATCTGATGAATCCTCCAACCCATCTATGCTGCTATAGAAATGATAGCTCTTATGGATGAGTACCTGGCTACTGGAGCGAAAGTCTCATCATAGTCGACTCCTTCCTTCTGTGAAAACCCCTTAGCCACAAATCGGGCTTTGAATTTTTCCACACTACCATCTGCAGCATGCTTAATCTTATGCCAAACCATCCTTGCCCACATACTCTATCTTCCGTCTGGTACTACCTCCCTAATAATAATGCTCTTTCATGATGGAAGAATACTCTTCCACCATGGCATCTCTCCACACTTGGTGCTTGGATGCCTCCTGAAAGCTGGAAGGCTCTACTTCAATTAATTCACTCATAAGTACCAACATAATCTGAATAACGTCTGGGAGCCCTTCTTTGTCTGACTGAATCTTGAGGATCACCTACATATTCTTGAGCCTCTCTTAATGTTTGCTCAGCTGCCCTGTTCCTCCTCTTCTCACTAATAGGAATCTGAGGCTGAGGAATTATTTGTTCCTCTATCTGATCATCCTGCTTGTTCTGCTCTCCAGCTTGTGTGACTGAAGTTTGAGGAATTTGTGCTACCTCAACTGTGGATGTTTGTTCCTCCTCATTCATCAAGTTACTTGACTTTTGAAGAGCCCTCTCTTCCTCAAACTTCACATCTCTGTGAACCACTATTTTCCTGAGAGCAGGAATATAAACCGATAAGCCTTAGAAGTTTCACTGTACCCAACAAGGATACCCTTCTCCGTAGTAGGTTCCAACTTGGTTCTCTTCTCAATGGAATGTGACAATACACAAGGCATCCAAAGATCCGAATGTGCCCCAACCGGTTCTTACCGTGCGCCTCTTCCGGAGTCCAATTTTTTCCCAACACTTTGTGAGGGCTCCTATTCTGCAAATACACAGCTGTGTTGCAAGCTTCTGCCCATAAGAACCAAGGAGATCCTGATCATGAAGCATGGCCTTGGCTGCTCCAATGATAGCTCTATTCTTCCGTTCAGCAACCCCATTCTGCTGAGGGTTGTACGGAACTGTCAACTCTTTCTTGATACCTTCCTGAGCACAAAAATCTTTGAAGGAATTCGAGGTATACTCGCCTCCATTATCAGACCTCGGTATCTTGATCTTCTTCCTAGTTTGGTTCTCCACGAGAGCCTTAAACTCCTTGAACCTACTAAAGACTTCATCTTTATTTTTCATGAAATATATCCACGTCTTCTTGGAGAAATCATCAATGAAGGTAACATAATACTCATATCCATTCAAGGATGTTGTTGACATAGGTCCACACACATCTGAGTGTACAAGATCCAAAATCCCTTCGGATCTAGTGTCGCTGCTTGGAAAACTGGTCTTGGCATATTTCCAAGAGCACAACCCTTGCACACCTCATGCTTTTCTGTCTTCATCCCAGGCAGCCCTGTCACTATTTCCTTAAGAATATTAAGTGCTCCATGGTGAAGGTGAGCCATCCTCCTGTGCCATAATTCTCCTATCCCTTTACAGCTACTAACCAACGCATGTGCTGGCTCAAACTGTAACCGAAACAAGCTGCCATGCCTGACACCAATCACTTTTGCAATCTTGGAATCTTTGGGACGAATATAGACTTTTCCCCTCTCAAAGGTCACAATGTAACCCTTGTCTTCCAAGGTAGAAACTGATATTAAATTCTTTGTCATGCCAGGGACATACAACACATCCTCCACCAACAAAGGTTTGCCAGACTCCCTCTGAAACTTGACGGTGCCAATACCAGTTGCATGGTACTTGGCATTGTCTCCGAGCTCAATATAGAAATCCAGCTTCTTCTCCTCCAACTTGGTGAAACATTCTTTGACTCCCATCATGTGGCGAGAAGCCCCACTGTCAATATACCATACCCTGTTGGCAATTGAACTTGAGAGACAGGCAATGAGCGAAAACTCATTTTCAAATCGTGATGCAAACTCGTCCACCTCTGCTGTAGCAGCAAATTGCTTCTTCTGCTTGTCCTTATTTTTCTTATTCGGACATTGACTGGCATAGTGACCCATCTGATGGCAGCAAAAACATTTAATCTTGCTCAGATCTTTCTTCTTCCCACTCTTGGAAGAAGAACCTTCTGATTGCTCTTTATTGGACTTCTTCTTACCCTTGCTTGCAAGAGCAAGATTTTCTTCATCTTGAACCTTCTTTGTCTGATCTCCTCGATGAGCACCTTCACGGATCTCCTCCTGAACAAAATCATCCCAAAGTCTTGCCCAATCAGGTAGCCGATCTCTGCCGACAACACACTTGACAAACACTTCCCAGTGCTTTGAAAAACCATTCAAGGCTATACGCACCAACTCATCTTCTTTAATCGTCTCTCCAACAGCAGCAAGCTCATCCCTGACCTGTGTCAGCTTGGACAAGTAAGAGGTCACACTCTCGCCTTTGGACATCTTGGTATTATGCAATTTGTCCTTGAGCATCATCTTACGACTCTGATAGTCGCTCTGATAAAGTTTTGTGAGCGTATCCCACATCTCCTTGGCGGTGTCTTTCCCCGATAAATGAGGAATTAAATGATCTCTTACTCCATCCAGGATAATCCTCTGAGCCTTGGCCTCTTTGACTTCATGCGAATCTAAGGCAACAGGATCATTTGTTGGTGGAGTCACTTCTGTGCTAGCATAGATCCATAGCCTATTCTCCTTGAGAACAGATGTAATCCGAACCTTCCACTGCAAGAAGTTAGACGCACCCTCGAGCCTGTCCTCGTATCGAACACTGGTTGCCATAGCTACAAAAGAACTGGAGACGAAAATCTGATGACTTTTT
The DNA here is from genome assembly GCA_007258455.2 of Sequoia sempervirens. Taxonomy (NCBI): domain Eukaryota; kingdom Viridiplantae; phylum Streptophyta; class Pinopsida; order Cupressales; family Cupressaceae; genus Sequoia; species Sequoia sempervirens. The sequence continues at coordinate 26,404,121 of VDFB02000002.1, read as the reverse complement.
TTTTTTCTTGAAATCTGCGTTACAAATCTTGGCTTCGTATTCAGAGTTTAGAGCTCTAATACCATGTTAATTTCTATAACCCAGCAACAGATTAATTGCACAATAAATTCACAGAAAGAAATCTGATTTATAACAATTAATACAACTGGGTTAATTAACAACTAATAACAGCGGAAGCAAAAATAACATAAAGCCAAACACAAAAAAGACAATAACACAGATATACCCAGGAAACCCCAATGCGGGAAAAAACCTGCAAATGTTGGATCTTCTATTCAGCCTAACAGCAAACTTTTCTTTCGAAAATACAATATAAGTTTGCTACAGCAATCTTGTATTTATAGAGCCTAGCTGCTTTACTTAGCGTGCAAGGAAAGAATCTTTCCTTGCTTTCTTTGGCTTTATTTACACATAAAATCACTCTAGGATTTATCTTATCCTCACAAACTTGGAAACACTCTATTAAAGAATAAAAAATCATGCTGTTGCTAAAAATCCAACTCGAATTGATTTAAAGCAAATCTAATCTTGAGTTGCTTTAAAGCAAATCCATATCCCACTTTTTGAGCTACAAAAATCAACAAGCCACTTTCCATAAGTGCATTTACTTAATTCATAGAAATTTGCTAATGTTTTGTTCTTGGGTTCTCTTCCAAACAATAGTCTCACTGTAAAATATTCGAGCAACTTGAACTGGATTTGCATTGTGAATTTCAATGGTAAATAATTAGGCTCCTCAAAGCAGCACGATACCCACTTTCATGCATGCTTGATGCATCTTATCAGTTAATACGGATGCACAACTAGATTGGCATGTTGATTTCTAGAAGGTAGGGTTTACTTGTGTTAATGAGTAGATCTAAATCAAAATTCCCATAGCTTTAATGCTCACCTCGAGTTAATTTGTGAATATATGGCAATGTGGATTGATATACATGAAACTGTATTTTGCCATTATACAAACTCAAGATATAAACACCATTTCATATTTACGAAACACTACAGGCCTTAATAAAGGGAGGGTTGCAAAGATATCAAAATTTAAATATTAGGTAATCGTAATTGCAGGCCATTTACATGATCGACTATCTTCTCGATGGGATCCCATTTAATCCAATATATTGTAATTCCCTCAACCTTTCTTAAATTGACTGTTATTCCTTAAATTCTAGAACACTACCACTAGGTATTACCTGTTACAGACTGCCATTGGCAGCGAGTAATAGGTTAAGCACAAGATAGGTCTGGTCACTTAAAAACTCAAGTACAAACCAACATCTAATTACCTAAAGCTACGTTGTTCTTCTTCCAACTCAGAACATTGCAATATATTACAACAAACATTAAGGAATTTAATAGTTAAGTCATATACTCATTGAAGATTTAAGGTCGCTAATTGTTTCACATGAGTGTATATATATATATATATATAAATAAAAAATGTGATATTCAATTTAAACTTTGTGATTTAGAGTAAGGTTTTAATCATATTTGATACTAGCATTAGAAGCTTGGATTCATATATCCAAAATTATTCATATCATTGATCAATATTAATTGAGTTGATCAATGAAAATGATCCATTGTGTGTATTATCAAAATGACATCAAGTGAAGTCATCTCTTGGGAAATTCACATAGTAGTCTAATGACATAGCATGTATGATCATAGGGTAATAATAAACACTCTTAATCCTTAATATGTTATACCACACTTTTATTATGTGATATTATTATAATTTATAATGATAAATGGAAGGGTGATTGCAAATATATGTAATGTATATAATTGTATCTCAAATAAGATAGACAACCCACACATGTACACATAACTATTATTCGGAAACTACTTAGTCTAACTACTTAGTCTATCTCAAAGTAATGATTCCATATACTTTCTTCTAAAATCCAATTATGAAATTGTTAAAATAATTTTATGTATCTAACTTAAGATTATAATATGTCAAGAAAATGTTGTAATGTTTTCATGAAGTGTGTGCATTGTAATCAAGCTTTTATGTGTTATTTAGGTGTATTTGGTTAAACTTTAAAATTTGTGCCATGCCCTTAGCTATGTTTTTTGATATAGTGTGTTGGGTATTATAATTACCATCAATATCATGCATCATCTCATCTAACTCTTAGGTTTACACCATCACTTATATCCATATATGAATCCATCACATGTCACTTTACATCATATCCTAACACAATCATACCCCATCAAACATTCATTCTACATCAAAACATCAAATTTTGACTATTCAAACATAGACATCAAACATATTCATCCATCTTATCAATTTCAATCTAAGTCAAAATTGTCTTTGAAAATCAAGACTCCATCATCATACTCATTCATCATTAAATTTTGTCAAATATCATCCATCTTTTTTTATTTTTATCCTTAGCAATCAAATATTGTTCAAAAATGAAAAAAATGTCAAAAAATCAAAAAATAAAATATTGTTCAAAAAACCCAAAACAAAAGGGGGGGGGCGGGGGGGGGGCGCTAGCTCAATTGGCTAAAGCATCTTGTTGCAAGAAAGAGGTCATGAGGTCTAGTCTCCCCCCAAACCTGTGGTACCAGAGGGTGTGTCACGCCAATGCCACCGGTCATGTGAAAAAGTTTACCAGGCGTACTACAATTTATAGAGGGATGGATACTTGACCGATTCTTGCAATCTAAAAAAAACTCCAAAAAATTCAAACAAAAATACCAAAAAATGGAACAATATAATGATAATCCTATATTACCTAGTGATAGACAGTATACCCAAGATGAGAGCTCACAAACCCAAATGCATCATGGTAAACCTATGGATCAACCTAAAATCCAACTATATTTAGACCAAGAAACTCATGATCATTTTCCACCTAACCTTCATACACCATTTAACATCATATTCCCACTTTTCCTAACCTTATTCACTTAAACATCCATTCCACTTTAATCACCCAAAATGTTCCTCCTCCGTCTAATCCACCTCACACAACCTTTCCATCTATGGTATTGTTAATTCAATCATTACCTCATCTATCTGTACCACAACCAACATATTCCCAACTCATTACAATCCCCTCATGATTCCCATCACTCCACTTGTCGATAACCACCAACATCTCTAATACCATCCTAGCAATACATTCCAGTACCAACACACCCCAATCCACTTATCAATAACTATTGTCCCACCAATCATATAATCCACCTATCAACCAATTTTTATCCACTTCTTAACAATCGCCACCTAATCAACAATACATGCCACTTCTCAAGACCTTTCATACCACCTATTAGTAACCTCTACCTCACCAATAATACAATCTACCTATCAATACCCTCTAGAATAATTATCCTCAACTACCTTCGTATCAACATCAATATCCTCCATAAATAAACACATATCAATCCACCCCTCAAAAATTATCATACAATTATCCATCTCAACTTGAAAATTAGACTCCTTCAAATTCATTCACCCATGAATGACAAGAAATGAAATACAATGGTACCTTACACCAATGAACCTGTGTTTCCATATCATGAATACAATCACAACCTCATAATCATACAAAACTTAAATACACTCCCTTAGGGTAACCTATAGAAGTAGTGTTCCAAAAACTCATCCAAGTAAGCCTATAAAATTTCCATACACCAAACATTTTGATGAGAATAAACTCAAACCCACATGGTACAAATAAAATGGGTATTTTGAGTACCATTGCATTAAATACCACACCATGTTGAGATGCCTAAAATTTAAAAATCACATCCAAGATCTCATTGATCATGGTGAGATTGAAGTGGCAGGTCATACACCCCCTCACCCAGTGAGAAATTATACATATATCAAGATCATTTTCCCAAGCATGATCAAAATCATCCATCCATGTCTATAATTGGTTCATCCTAAAATAATCACATTCATAACATCTATATCCATAGCATTTCCATCTCATATGATTCCACAATAGGCCATATTGAAGAAGTTCTCATGCAAGTAAACTACACCCCTACTTCTAATCCTTCATCCCACAAACTTTCACAAAAAAAATCCATTGCATTTCAATTATTCCAAGATTTCCTTTGATGGATATCCGCAAGGTATCTTAAGCAACAAGACACAAAATTAGTTGTTTATCTTGTCATATATTACTCTAGTAATATCTACATGTTATGTCAACCATGTGGTCATTAATTCAAAATTCATCCAATACCTTGAATCCATTAAATAAAAAACATATGGGCATTAAAAAACCATACATGGATCACCATCCATGTACGCATCTTCAAGCATCCATCCATGCAATAATGACTAACACAAAGCACCACTCCTCCCTCATCTCTTCCAAATGCATCCAACTATGTCAAGAACTTGCTCCAAGGAATACTCTAATTCTCCTCCCAACTAATCATGAAATTCAAGCTAATCCAATTCTTGAAAAATATCCTATCTATGGGTGAGTGCAAGATCATGGGGGTCCAAAAAGTGGCAATATGACAAAAAAGTGGTTGACAACTTTTTTTATATCCAAATTTGATGAAATAAAAAGGGTTTATTGAGAAAATTTTTAGCTTTCCACCGATATAAGATATGTCTTATTTTGATTTTCATAGATAATTATTATTGATTTTCTACATACATTATAACTAAAGTCTTGATTGATAATTTAATTGAAAAATATCTATAATTCTCAAATGATTTCACATTTCTTGAATCTAAAAGATGCAACACATTCTATGTTTCACATATTATAGGATAAAATAAAATAAAATTGAATTTCATAAATTTTTGACCAAGTTATGGTGGTCAGACAAACAAGATTTAATATTTTAAAATAAAAATTAATAAAAAATCCATAACTAATTATTTAGTTGTAAAAAAATTACAAAAAAAATATGGCACATCCAAGCATGTGTCCTCTACATATATTGAAAGTTAAAAAAAAAAAAGACTATTTTTCCTTGTACTTAGGTTGGTCAGACATACACTTGTTTTTTATTTTTTTCTTGAAAAACTTGGTACTAGTGCATTGAAATTTAAAATTTTCACCAAATAGATTTTTTTTTCCAAAAAAATGACTAGTATCATAAAAACTACATTCAATTTTCTACAAATTTTGTTCTTACATATCTTTCAAATTATGTTAATAACCTATTCAAATTTTTATGTCAAGTTTCGTAACTCTATTTTTTTTAACTTTCATTACCACTTAAGAGCCTAGTTTGGACCCCCATGATCTTGTACTAACCCTTATGATCAAGAAATTCTATACCAAAAATTGTCACGCATTTCATCACCTATCATTCCCACTCTAAAATTTCCTCTTCATTCATCCATGAATCCCCCATCTAATCCAACTCATATTCCATTGTTATCATTGGACCTATGTCAAGAGTATAGTCAAAACCATGAAGAAACATGCTCTAAAATTAATCAAGGTCAAGTTACCCAAATCCTTCCTATAAATGGCTTTAACCCTTAAGCTCATCCAATAATTGGTCAAGATCCTATATCTCTAGAATTCAATATGATCCCATTATCCCTTTCCATCCCATTCATGATCACAAATTAGAATTTGACCCTACCAAAGCCACTACAATATTTAGATATGTCACCTCCAAAAGCACTCAAATAGTTACACATTCTATAGGTAAAACTTCATGCCATAAGAATGTTCATTGCATACCTTGCAAATAATTTTCAATCATTCTCACATCTACTAAAGAAAAATCATGTATTTATTGGGATGAATCTTGTCAATAGGATTTTGATCAAATAAAATAATATCTTGCATCACCACCAATGCTCATGCCAACATTATTACTTTACATCCTTGGAACATCAATTTCCGTGGGGGAAATTTTAGAATAACTTGATTGAAATGGCCATGAAAGGGAAATATAATACATCAATAGGACATTAGTGGGCTATGAGCATAATTATACACCCATTTAACATACATGTGTATAGCTATGTTTTTTAGTTCCAAGAAATTATGTTACCACATGCTCAATCACAAGGTACAACTTATTTCTTAGATTGACCCACTCAAGTATCTTCTTTCCAAGACATTTCTCATAGGTCGTATAGAATAATGGGTCATGTTTCTCAATGAGTTTTATATATCATGTTAACATAAATGCAATCAAAGGATAGGTCATGGAAAATCAAATTTCAAAAGTAACTCTTATAGATAACCATCCTCTCACTATTGAATTTCCTAATTATTCTATGTTCACTCTAGATGATGTAGACTCTTGAAAATTATATTTTATGTTTCATATACTCACAAAGGTTTAGGTGCAAGAATAATCTTTGACACTCAAGGTGATTCCATTCCTAAATATTTTCAACTAGCTTTCCCATGCATGAACAACATTGTAGAATATGAGGCCCTCATCAACAATCTAAAAATACCATTCCAATAGAATCTCAAACACCTCTAGTTTATGGAGACTCACAAATAATCTTAAGTAGACAATGAATATCAAGCAAAGGATAAGAATCCAATCCCTTACAAAAGGATGGTCAATAGTTTCAAGGAATACTTTACCTTAATCTAATTTGAGTAGGTTCCTATACTTAACAACAAAGCAACTGATGTCATGGCCACCATCATATCTTTAATGGATATTGCCACAATATATTTCTTATTATGAATTCTTGGTCAAAAACATATTAGTCCCTGTATATGATGTCCCTGATATGGGAATTAATTTGTTAACTAGTTCATCCCAACAATCCTAACATATTTGTACCTTTATGATAATATCCTTCCACCCAAATTATCATGTACACACCAAAAATGATTTATCCAATGCTCTTCCCACTTCAATATTCCTTGCTAAAACTCTCTACTAAAGGAGCTTTGATGGTTCTCTACTTAGGTCTCTTAACTCATAAGATGCTTCTCTCACAATCAAAAAGTTTCATGATGGTATTTGTGATGCCCACACTAGTGATATTTTCTTAAAGCTACAAATATTTTTTTGATTAAGTTACTATTTTCCTTCTATAGAACAAGATTCCCAATAGTATGTGAAAAAATGTTTATACTATTAACATGGAGATTTAATTCATGGGACATTGTAGGCATTGCAACCCATTATTAATTCTTGGCCCTATTCTCAGTGAGGCCTTGATCTTGTTGTTAATCTTCACCCATCCTCATCCAATGGTCATAATTCCATTATCACTGCTACTGAGTACTTCACCGAATGGGTTGAAGCTATTCCCCTTACGCACACTCCTGGCCAACAAATTTCTAAGTACATCTTCTATTACATCATTTGACATTACAGCATGCCTTCCACCATTATTATTGATAATACTAAGTCATTCAAAAATAATGAAGTCCATAATCTTTGTGTATGCTTCCACATCTAACACCATTTGTCCACCCTATACTACCTACAATAAAATAGTCAAGAAATGTGAACTATCTTATAAAATCCTTTAAAATATAGTCAATGATATTATCCATGATTAGCACCTTCATCTTAACCCCACCCTTTGGGCTTATCACACTAGTATCCACACACCAACTAGTATGAATACATATTCACTTGTCTTTGGCTTTAAATTTTTCTTACCTATTAGGATTGAAATTTCATCATTGCACATTTCCTTATACAATTCCATTGATGATGAGGAGTATTGGGTTGCACATTTGTATATGCTTGAACTTTTTGATGAGTTATGCTTCAATACCCTTAACCATTTTCACTCATATCAAAATTATCTCTATCATAGATATAATAATAAAATCAAAGCCCATGATATTGTGGTTGGTGATCTCAAGCTTAAGAAAAATAAAAAAAATATAGAAGATAGATAAGTAGGGAAAAATTGAGCCTAATTGGTTAGGACCATATGTTGTGATTGTCAAGTATGGTTTAGGAGAATATCAATTAGCTACCCCAAGGGTGACTCACTTGATGATCCCATCAACATCATCCCCTCAATCATTTTCATACTTAATTGAAGGAATCAAAATATACCAATTTTTTTAAATAGTAAAGATAAAAAATTGTTCTCTGGTGAAAACCACTTCTAGTGGCACCTTGGAAAAGTTACCATTGTAAAACATTTCTTGCAAGTGTGATATGTAACAAACTAAAATTTATCATATTTTAATTCCTTGTAGACCACTCATCTATAAGTCTACTCCATCAACCCATTCTTATCATTTTCATCCACCCCTCCATCCATAGTATTTCATCCTTTTTTAATATTGGCAGTAGGTGAATACATCCTACTTTGGGATAAATCTTGATGTGTCATTTGGATCACTTAGGGCTTTGGATCCCTTCCATAATAAATTACTTTCATTCATGAGCATGCTTTATCTCTCAACCCATTAATTAAATTTCCCTATGAATCCCATCCCATTTTTTATCAATAAATATTGCATATAAACATTTGCATCACAACACAATACACACTAAATATTGCACTTTAATGTCCAATTAATACCTAAACATCAACCTTGATAATATAAAATTGTTACAACCTTTCCATCATCAAAATTTCCTATTTCATCCATCATTTTCCTTCATGGGTTACATTATTCCCCACATCAAGAATAATCATCATCCACTTATCATATTAAAACACCTTGGCAAGAGGTTATAATAGTGTATGTCAATTAAATATTAATTGTTTATTTCTTTGATCTATCTTTATGTTTTCTCTATCTAGTTTATATTTTGATTCATCTTTTTTATCTTTTGATAAAAATTGACCCATACTATGCTTACTCATGGTCACCACAATCATTATATATCATGGTGTATTCTGATTGGTATATCTTGGGGCATGGTCTATTGTTTCTATGTGTCATATTTGTTGGATACATTCTCTCATAGGACCCACCAAGGTCAATCAGCTTGAGATGAACTCCTCTCCATGTCTAATGGTTGTCTCCACATGTACCCACCAAGTGTGTCAAATGCATTGACAATGTTGGGGCATCCTATTATTTGATGTTTTCTTAAACATTCATCAGGCAAGAGCTCACTCATACCACTTTTTGTATAATTTACCTCTTGAGGAGGCATCATCATCTCATCATTTCCTCCACATGATTGGGGCATATAATCACTTTCTTCATCTCTTATCCATCTCATTATAGCTACTTTTTTTTCTTTGAAATAATGCTACTTCAAGTATCCTCTCCAAGAGAGGAAAATGTAGACATAAATAATGTCATCTTTACCTTCAACAATTTGTCAATCAAGAAGACATTCTCATCTTATCATCATCGCCTAATCATTCACCACATCATCTAATTAATCCATTTATCACCTAGGATCTTCTTGCTCATTTCATCACCTAAGACACACATTATCACCTTAACACCATTCTTCTCCCAGGACTCCTAATGCCTATTAAATTAAGTAAACAATTTATAAGTTATTCAATTAAATTTGGCTAATATTATTCATAAATTTAATAAATTATTATCTATTATTATTCATATTTGTTCAATTATTTATTTATTTATCCATACATTATCTATTAATAATTTATTTAATATAAATTTCCACCTCATGAGCACCAATAATTTAAATAAATAATTATTAAATTAATCAATTTCATCTCACTTAGTTGACTATCAGGTCTAATTAGTTCACTCAAACTTGCTTCTAGTCCCACTTGTCAATCAAATCCATTTCCATTTCACTCATTCATGTAATCAATTAATATTTCCATGTAAACAATCAACTCCACCTAATTCTCTCATGCACACAATTAACAATATGTATTAAATTAACTCATCAATTAGATATGTTAACTCCTTAGTCAATTTGACTTGGTAAATAATTATTATTTTAATTAAAATTTTAAATAATTAGCAACTCTCCCATGCTTGTCACATCTTCTCATCACTCCTCCAAATCATGGATCAAATATGATGTATGAGATCTCTCTAATATAACTCACATAAACAAGAAAAGACACTCAACTCACTAACAAGTTTAATATCAAATAAACACTATTGCATACAACTGCAGAAAAACAACATATATATGTTATTCAATTTTCCATTTACTAGATAAAAAAATTCTACAATACAAATCAAAATTTGCACAATCACCATTACGCTCATGGCTTCTCACTATATATCTAACTTCAACACTCCTCTCTATTCAAATCCATTCCTTACTTAACCAACATCTCCCATGTTATTTTTTCTTCCTCAATTTTTCAAACCAACCCATTTTAAATTTTATTTACTATTATAGTCTCTTCCAATATGGGATGCAACAGTCCCCCTTCAAACTTGCTCTATATTTTGTGTTTTCCTGGCAATAAAACTCATCCTCACTAGCTACATGACCCTTACAATTTTTCACCCTTCTAGTTGCATGACTTATCTCCTTCCCTTCATGACTTATCTCCTCCTTCCTTTTGTGTGGCTTCCAATCTCTTTAATTTTGTTCTTTTTATTTTTTATCTTTCTTCAATTTCTGTTATGAAAATATGCCTCTAACATCAATTTAAACCAACAAATAAATAATCTTCAGCTTAGCAAAGAAAGCAATGTGAGAATTACCATGATTAAACACTTTTTCGAGCTCCCAAATAATTTTTTTCTATTTTCAAATTCAAATGCCCCTTGACTTTTTTAATGCAATGGAAAGATGAAACATAAAGGAATAAAAACCAATGATTTAATTGCCACAAACTCTATACTATAGTGCTCAAATAATTTGATCAAATTGGTGCTTTGGAAGTGCGTAGTTGGATGTCAAAAAGTGACCTTTGATGTAATTTTTTCCCAAAAGCTCATTTTTTCCTAAAAACTATCTAAGATAAGCAATAAAACATTATGATGCTTCCCTCCAAAGAAGTTTTCTCTAAACTTTATAATTTTTTAAATTTAAATTTTTGTAAAGCTGTTTGTAGTCTTAAATAGTGATCTAGCAAAAATTTAAATCTTGTAATTCTAACCACACAAGAGACTTACTTATGTTGAGAGATGCTTGAAACCACCAAAACAGACCAAAACTAAAAATGAAACTAAAATATTTTTTGGTTGATTCCAATTGTGCATGCACCTATCAAACACATCGGGTAAAAGAATTTATGAGCATAGGCTCACAAAAGTGGATTTGAATGGTAGAACCATCCTTTCATATTGCAAGCAATTTGTAGCAATGGTGCAAGGTACTCCCCTTACAAATCTCACACTCACAAAAACTACAAAGAAATACTTAATGGGAATGTGAGGAAGGAGCAACCTTCTTTTATTACTACAAACAAAATGACTTTACATAATTGCATATGCCATCGTATGGGCCTCCTTGACTTCAACAATCTACAATATTTTTAATCGGAGCTAACCCTCCTTCCAACTTCATGCCTTCACCGTAAAAACCAACTCCATCCTTCCTTCCCCGTTGGTTTGATGTATCTTTTTTTCTTCTCTTGCTAACATGACCTAGGGTTTCTTGTCATCATTCCATGTTTTTTCTCTTTTTCTTCCTATCAATAGAATCTACATTAAAGTCTGGCATCTGTGCTTGCATTAGCACCGCCATCCACTTCCCTGCAACATTAGCATTACTAGAGTGGTCATTCCTCCTTTGCGCCATCATTCATGCAATCAGCGACTCAAAAAATTTTCACCATGACTGGCATTAAAACATTGCTATTCAATCAAACCCTAATTTTTTTGGTTCAAAACAATGATGTGAATCCACCGACCACCTCGTGTCATGTGTCATTAATTTGTATTGGTCAACCAATTCAACTCCGCTTCTGGAAAGATTTCCCTCCATTTCAGTGACTTCATTCTCCCTTACCATCAAGAGTCGAGAGTCTCTAATCCATCATACCGCTATCGCTATGTCAGAGAGACATGAAACAAGGTCTCTTTGAAATCTCCATGTCACTCTGATGGGTCAGTTTACTGAACACCGAATGTCAAAGTTCATTCCTCCATGCCACCTACCATCTCTCGAGTAAGGCGTAAGCCCAACCTTTGTCTCATGAAAACTGAAACTCATCCTTACCAACTTCCATCCCTTCGGGTGTCAGGGTTCACATTTCCTTCATAAATCATACATCTTTAGCATTTAAGTCAAGGTGTAAGTCTTATCGCCAAAGCTCGATGTCCAACTATTCACAACATCGAGTACACCTCAAGTTCAAAGTTCGAAGTCCAACAAGACTATGCAAAAAAATGACTAAGTCCAACTTCTCTGGCGAGCAATAAAAGATACGCCCAAGGCCCAAAGCTTGAACTTCTGGAAATCTGCTTACTTAGCAACTCAAATCAACTAGCCCTTATTCAAAAGAACATCACCTTTGCTTTTGGTTGATGCAAGATACTCTTACCCCTTGGATGTTCTTGTATCAAGTGAACTCAATTGTTGTGATAGGTGTACAAAAAAATATTTATTTTTCCTCCTCTTACATCATCTTGTCGAAACATTCACCATCTTCCTCCAACAAATCAGCATCCTCTTCTTCCTTCCTTTTGTGGAATCATGTCCACCATGAACCATCCTCTTCCTCCAAAGACTTTCTCTTCTCTTCATCTCCTTCATGGGATCCAACCCACCATTATCCGACCTCCTCCACCAAATGCATCCCTCTCTCTTCCAATCTCTCATGGGATTCAACCCACCACAAATTGACCACCACCATCAAATATCACATGTAGCATTGTCTAAAACTTCTACATACAAATAGGTATTATGCATACACCAATCTACAACTACATCCTCTATTGCATCCTTATAAAAATTTGCATTTACTATTCCATGGAAATTGAAAATTGCCATCTACAAGCTCTTTTCTTGCTCTACATCCTCTTGTATTCTCACCAAAGAAGGTAAAGAATAATCACAACTAAATTTAAAATTAAAATTTACCTCATTATTATTCATTGTCCCAACATCTTTTTCCTCATACTTCATCGCAACATTCATCTTCTCACCTCTAATGACAAGTTTTACAAACCCCTCTTTGTGTTTGTCCATAAATTCTCCTTCCAACAACTTGTTGATTCTTTTCATCTCTTCTTTCAAGAAGAAATCATCTTCATCTTCACCAATTTAGGACTCTTTAATTCATTATTTAGCTTCCAAATATGATTTTATTTCTTCATTTGCTGCAAACAAATCAATATTAAATAAAATATAGTTTTCATCATTTTTCTCTTTGTTTATATTAGTATGGTGATGTATCCCTAAACAATAGGCAAAGAATAAACTAATACACTCCAAAACTATAGCAAAGAAGACTCACAAAGAAACAAAAACATTAAAATGCATAGCAACAAACTTTATTTACATTATGGTTTTCCACACTACTTGCCTGTACACAACATAGGCTTGATTTTATACTACAAAATAGGCTAAACAAAGTTTGAAACTGATATGAATCAATCCCTACAATCCCTCTAACTACCTATTCTTTAGTTAAAACTAATTGATTCAAAGGATTGTGAAGAGCTCACAACCTCACGTTATTTTATCTAGAAAAATCTAGAACAACAAACTTTAATAATAAGCTAAAATAATAATGCGCCTGCATCAGACTCCCAAGGAACAAAAAGATTTGTTCATGGACTCCCGTCCATGAGGTCTTCAATACTTGCATCATACTTGGATAGTTCTGAAGCTGCATCCATGTGGCATCCTCAAGTGGGCGTCCCTTCCATTTGACTAAGTACTAAAAATATTCCTTGCCCCTAGTTTTCTTGACCATTTTCTTGTCCAAAATTTTCTCAAGTTGCCTAGGTGTTTCTTTGGGTAATTGTTGCTCCCATTCAATGATTTAATCTTCATATTTTTCAGGTACTTCAATTATTTCTTCTTCACCTTTGAAGGGGTATAAATCTGCAACATTAAAAATAGGAGAAATTCCAATGCTTAGTGGAAGCTCTATTTCATATGCATTGCTAGAAATTTTCCTTTGAATTTTGCAAGGACCAATTTTCTTAGCCTTTAATTTATTATATTCACCTTTTGGAAATCTCTCTTTTCTGAGATGAGCTAAAACAAGGTCGCCAACATTGAAATTGACTTCTTTTCTTTTCTAATCAGCTCTCTTCTTATACTTGATAGTATTTTCTTCAAGTTTCCATTTTACCTGTTCATGCAAATCTTGCATTGCACTGGAAAAATCTTCACCATTTGCACTTCGTGTTTCCATTTTACCCAAATTTTGAAGCTCATATACTCCTCTAGGGTGCATACTGTACAAAATTTGAAAAAGACTCATACCTGTGCTTCTATTAGGTGAGTCATTATATGCAAACTCTACTTGTGCAAGTACCAAGTCCCACTGGTTGGGATGCATACTGACCAAACTTCTCAATATGTTTCCAAGGCTTCTATTGACTACTTTTGTTTGACCATCTGTTTGAGGATGGTAAGTTGAGTTGAAGCTTAAATTGGTGCCAAAATTTTTCCATAGAGTCCTCCAAAAGTGTCCTACAAATTTAGTGTCTTGATCAGAGACAATGCTCTTAGGAAGTCCATGTAGCCTAACTATCTCTTTGAAGAACAAATTGGCAATATTAGTAGCATCACTTGTTTTTGTACATGGAATAAAATGTGTCATTTTGAAAAATCTATCAACCACTACAAGATTGAATCACGTCCCTTTTGAGTTTTTGGTAAACCAAGTACAAAGTCCATACTTACTAAATCCCATGACCTGTTGGGAATTGCCAATGGCTGATATAAACCTGCATTTTGGCTGCTTCCTTTGGCATGTTGACACACTTTACACCTTTCTACAAACTTCTTAACATCATTACTCATACCTAGCCAATAATATTGTGAACTCAACTGAGCTAGTGTCTTGTTTTGCCCAAAATGCCCTGCTAAGCTGCCACTGTGTTTCTCTTTCAATAAGTTCTCTCTCATGGAGCTTCTTGGAATGCAAAGTTGACTTCCTTTGAATAGTAGACCCTCTTGTATCATGAAATCCATCCAAGGACTTCTATCTCTGCTAAGAGGATTTACACATGCTTCATATGCCTCCTTGAAATCTATATCTTCCTTGTACATTTCTCTTAGGTCATCAAAACTCATTATACTCACTTCAGATCCCTGCATGATCAAGCTTCTTCTACTTAGAGCATCTACAACTTTGTTAGTTTGGCCACTTTTATGCTTGATAACAAAGGTAAAATTTTGCAAAAATTCAACCCATTTTATATGCCTTTGATTTAATTTGGTTTGGTTATTGATAAACTTTAAACCATGGTTATCAATATACAACACAAATTCTTTAGGAATTAAATAATGCCTCCACTTTTTCAAAGCTTGAACAAAAGCATAAAATTCCTTATCATATGCAGAATACTTCTTTCTTGCATCATTTAGTTTCTCACTATAGTAAGCAATTGGCTTACCCTCCTGACTTAGAACAACACCTATAGCCATTCCACTAGCATCACATTCAACTTGGAAAAGTTTGCCAAAATCAGGTAAGGCTAAAATAGATTGTTATGTAATCTTTCTCTTAAGCAACTAAAAACTTGCTTCAGCTTCTTTAGTCCATTGAAATAGTCATTTATTTCCCTTGATTGTATCAACAATTGGAACACAAATTCCACTAAAATTTCTTATGAACTTTCTGTAAAAATGTGAGGCCTACCCCTATGATACACCTAGTATTTAGACTATTTTGAGTTGTGGTGATTGATTATGATTAGAGATACTCTTGATAACATGATACTTAGACATTTGAGTTCTTATGATGATTTGACTATGGTATTTAGACATTTGAGTTCTTATGATGATTTGATTATGATGTTACATGCTTAGTTAGATGACTATGATGGTTGACCTAAATTTATGCTAGTTACTATGGTTGTTCAATTTGAATTTTGAAATGATGAACAAATGAAACAAGTGTTGTAAATAAACCATGTTATAATTTGATGAAATTGAAAATTAAGGTAAAAATAATTGGATATAATATGTGATTATTGTTTGTTCTAATTATGATATGAGATATATATGCTATATGTGAAATTATGAAATGATGATTCAATTGTTTTGATATATTATTTATTTGGATGGAAGTTTGTGTATACGAAATGGTGATTCAAATGTTTTGATATATAATTTATTGGATGGATTAACGCGTGCATTGAGTGTGCAGGTACACTTTCCATGGCCAATGGAAATTGGAGGTAACCTTTGGGAACCCTGAGTGAATTTACCAGTGAAGCCGAGCTATAGTCCATATAGAGGGACTATAGTTCCATTATGTAATGTATTTTTTTTGTGATGTTATTTGTGAATATTTGTAAATTGGTTTTAATTTTCATGCCAATCCATTTAAGTAGGGACTTGTCCACCCAAGTGGACAAACTCGGATTTGATCTTTAGGGAACTTTTTGGAGGTTGAAAAGTTGAATTTTTTAAGTGTTTTTATTGATTTAAGGTTTCTAGGTCAAGTACCTATGGGTTAGGTACCTTTTCAGCCTAAAATTTTGAGTTAGTTTCATGATTGGGCACCCTTTTTGAGGCCTTAAAAAGATTTGGCGAAAATAAGGTTTTGAAAAGTGGGATGGGGACTAGTCCCTTTCCACTCCCACTTCTCTACATTGTTTTAGAAGTCCTCCAAGTTTTCACACATGTGAGAGCACACATGGGTGAATGTGCTTGGGAGGGTGAATGGGTGAATGACAAGTGTCACTTGCCCATTCAAAAGAAATTCAAACTTGAATTCTATAAGAAAAACTAAGAACAAGGATTTTGGGGGTTCTCTTTTGCATTATTTGGTTTTGGGACTTGAATTTTTTGGAGATCTTGGATTTGGCTTGGGGAGATTGGAAAACAAGCTTGGAGGAGGTGGAGTTGTGCTCATCGTCATCACTTCCTTCCGAAGCTTGGATTAAGGTAGGATCACCAAACCCTTTTGCATCTTATGTTTTGAAATTTGTATACTATATACATGTAATTGTGTGTTTGAAATTTTTTCTCTTAAGTGTTGTTTTCTTTTGTTTTTTTTCTTTGTGTGAGTGTTGTTGGGAAAAAGGGTTGTAATGGGATAGGCTCTCCCAAATTTGAGAAGAGCATCCCAAGTTTAGGGATGGTTGGAGTAGGACCCTCCATGGGGATAAGTATTCCTCTTTTAAAAGGAGAGGTTAATAAGAGGGTATGAGTACCCATATGTTGTGTGAAATGTGAATGATGGTTGGGTTGGAGAAGGAAATGAGAAAGAAGGGTTGTAATGAAGGGTTGAAAAAAACTTGGTGATTGTTATTCATGGTGTTTGCTTTTGAGTCTCCAAAATGGAGTGCGTAGTCCATGGTCCTCCATTCCCCGTTTTGGGTTCATAATGAACTCTTTGTTATGTGAAAATCTACTTGGGTGGGTATGTATATTTTTGTGTGTATCTTGTGTGTTAATGTATTTGGCTTGCATGAATGTACCTGGTTCCCAAGGTGCCTCCTAGCTCGGGGGTGGTTGGTTTTCCAAACCAAAGGCTTGGAGGTGAGCACACCATTGGCCTATAAAAGAAGTTTTATGCCTTCTTTAGTTTGCAGGTTTGAAGAGTTTCAAATTTGGAAGTGCATGTGTTTCTTGGAGTATGGATTTTATTGATGAATTTCAAGAGGATACTACCCTATTTGATGTTGCTTGTTGTAAATAAGATGGAAATTTTGTATTGTATATAGTAAGGAAAATAAGTACTATCACAGTTTTGTATATAATGTTGTAGGAGAATTTATTTGAATGTAATGGCAGCAAGTCTACCTTTGTTTCTTTTGTAATGTAAGCAAGTTATGTACCAAACTTATCTAAATCATTTAGAAGGAAAGGAAAGGAAAATATGTAGTTTGCTTTATAAAGAAGTTAGAGTGTTGTTATAGAGTTCTTCTTTCTATTTTTATAGTTCAAATATATATATATATATATATATATATATATATATGAATCCTTTGAGAATGCATAATGGTAGCATATTATTTACATTCTATAAGATTAGGTGTTTGCTCTATTTTAAGATATATTTTCCCATCTACAAGGTTTTGTACTTTGAAAAGTTCCTGAGATAAAAATTTAAGCCACTGTTGTGTTTTTTAGTTCTGTGAAATGATAAATGAATGGTTATCTTATTTGCCTCTTTTTTTGTTTTGACAAACAAATGGTAAACTTCTGTGTTATAAAATTATGTGAGAATTTTGTAAAAGAGTAGCTGAGAGGAAAATAATCAATGTGACTTTTGTTCCTTCAGTGAGTATGTTAACTATATGAGTATAAATTCCATCAGATAGAAAATAAATATTTTGTGCTTGTCAAAGGAAGGGGTTTTTTTTTTTTTTTGCTTTAAAGCACGTACTTATTACTCTCCTATCTTAATATAAATGTGCAGTTGTATGTGAAAGAAAGAAGAGGACACTTATGGGAAAGTAGTTGTTGTATTTACTCATCTTATTTTTGTGATAAATCTGAATATTGCTTAAAAAGTAAACTGTATACTTAATCCCTGCTATGACCTATCTATTTCCTGCTCTGGCATGATCTGTTACTTGTTCTTGGAAACAAAATATATATATATATATATATATAACTTCTGTTAGCAATACTTGAGGAGCAGTGTATTTTATTTTAGACATGATGGGTTTATGTTTAGTTTAAAGATAAACAAAAAAAAAATACAAATTCTTAAACGTAGTGACCAATCTTTTACCCATTACTTGTGAAAATAAATTTTCACTATTGGGTCGTGTAGGTTAAACAGAGTAGTATGTAGAATCATAACAAACAAACAAAAAAAAAATTATTAAAACGATATTCTTAAAACAAAATATAAGGTTTTATCTTGAGGAAGGGCTCGGCCTCCTCCTCATCCCAACCGCTATGGCTAGAATGGGAGAGGGGTGTCACCCCATCCTCTCACCATAAGGAAAGCACATCCTTCCTATAGGAGCTGTGATACAAAAGAGGTGAAAGATATACCTGCAAAAATGAGCCCATTTTCGTGATCTAGTTCATCACAGCCATTGTCCCCACCTTAACTCTACTCTGCAACGCAACAAACTTGGCCACCCCTATTGCTGAGGATATGGCAGGACAAGCAAAATCATGAGCTAAGACTTGCATCACCCTCTCACTACAGTCTCAGCTTCCCTCCATTTTCGCTGCCTGGGAATTGGGGAGAGACAAGGAAACAAAGGAGAATGAAAGAAAATAATAGGATTTTCTTCTAAATCTATAGAATGTGGGAGAATAAGGAATATTGAGGATCTGTCTAAGGGCGTTTTACATCTAAAATGGATGCCACCAATTTACTAAAATCATTGCAATCTACCTTGCTGCCTATGAAATAAAGTCTTTGCTAAAAACGTGACTCGAAAATAGAATAAAATAGCATCCATTATAATGATAAATGGAAAATCACACTCTTCACGATTTAATGGTATTAGTTATGTCTATACTCATGACAGCGGTGCTAATTAAATTAGCTTGAAAACCTTTCCTTTTAAGTTGCCCCCAAATGATACACTTTAGTTCACTCTACTCCTCCCACGTAAGTAACATCATTTCCCATTATCTTCATCCCATTGTATCTCATGTTTAATTATTTTTTAAAAAATGAAAAAAGGCAATATATTCCCTTCCCTTTTGGAAAGATTCTTTTAATTTAAAAAAGAAAATAAGGAGGGATTTTAAAACACCTAATATTAGGGGTTCTTAAAAAGGTTATATATATATATAAAATTATTTATTTTAATAATTAAGTTAAGAATAAATTAATAGAGGATAATAATAAATAAATTAAGAAAGGGAATTTTATAATTAGCATATCATTTATAAATATTTAAATTATTCTCATATTTAAATTTTGTGGTGAAATATTTTATGTGACTTTCAACAATATCATTAAGATGGCTAAATAGAGTAGGGCAATCAAGTAAATAATATTCCATTAACTAATCCTTAGGATTTCTAGTAAAATAAATTGATAATACTTATATGCTTCCCCATGTGAGAACCCATATCATGGAGTCTATCAAGGGCATTAACTATTTTGTAAAAGTGAGTATCAACTTCTAGTTGATGGTTAAGTTTTGTAAACCCTATGTTTGGGGTCAACCCAACAATCGTTTTCATTTCCTTACCCAACTCTCAAGCGATGTGTTGATGACAATGTTGCACAAGCAACGTCACCCAATGTGCATTGCATGTACTATGCACATGTATGATTGTTAAAAGTTAGTATATTGTATTATTGTTCAAAAATAAATAAAAAAGCATTAGTCACATTTTTACCCGGGTGTAAATTATAGCATTACAAAAAACTAGCAAGCCCATGAAGCCTCCTTACCTCAAAAATATTCCTTGGAGTAGGCCACTCTATTATGGCTTTAACCTTTTCAAGATCCATTTTTAGACCATCTTTAGATATTACAAAACCCAAATAGATTAACTTTGGTTTCATAAATGTACACTTCTTAAGATTGATTAAATTTTTTCTAACTTCAACTTACTTAAAACCAATCTTAAGTGTCTGAGGTGTTCTTCCTTTGTTTGACTATAGATTAAAATATCATCAAGATAGACTATTACAAATTTTCCTGTGAATTCCTTAAGTACTTCATTCATTAATCTCATGAAAGTACTTGGAGCGTTTGTCAAACCAAATGGCATTACTAACCATTCATAGAGTCCATCATTTGTTTTAAATGTTGTTTTCCATTCATCACCTTCCCTTATTCTAATCTAATGATACCCACTTTTTAAATCTATTTTGGAAAAATACTTAGCACCACTTAGACAATCCATCAAATGATCCATACGAGGCAAAGGAAAGCTATACCTGATGGTGATTTTGTTTATGGCTTTGGAATTTGTGCACATTCTCCATCCTCCATATTTTTTGGGGCTCAATATTGTAGGAATAGCACAGGGACTTAGACTTTCTTTGACCAATCCTTTATCAAGCAAATCTTGTGCTTGGGCTTTGATCTCTTCATTCTCCCTTGGAGTCATCCCGGAAGCTGCTTTGTTTGGCAAGTTAGCTCTTGGAATGAGATCAATATGATGACTGATACTTCTCATTGGTGGCAACTCATTAGGCAAATCATCCACAACAATATCAATGAATTTATTTAACATTTTCTAAATTTCTAGAGGTAAATCAACCAAATTTTTACTTGTAAGAATTACTTTTGGTTTTCCAATTAGAGCAAAATTTACCTCCTCATTCTTGATTTGATGCAAAAATTCTTTCCCACTTACCATTAACACCTTAGGATTGACCTCCTCAACTGCATTTTCATCCTTAAGGGGTATCAGTGGGTGTTTATGTCCATCTTTTTCAAGAGCATATGTGTTACATCTTCCATCGTGGATTGCCTTTCTATCAAACTGCCAAGGTCTACCTAAGAGAATATGACAGACATCTATTGGCATAACATCACATATTACTTTATCTTTATAACTCCCTATTTTGAACTCCACTTGACACTATTCATTTACTAATATCTGATGTCCTTTTTGCAACCAAGACACCTTATATGGTGTTGGATGTCTTTTTCAAGCCTAACTTATCAACCATTTCAATGGATACAAGATTGTTAGTGCTTCCACAGTCAATAATAACTTCACAACATTTACCTTTCATTTTACAAGTAGTTCTGAATAGCGCTTTCCTTTGTGCAGGTTCATGGATTTCCTTGTTTGGTTTGAGTAGAACTCACTTCATAAGTAGTGATTCTCCAACCTCAGGTACATCTATATGAACAGGTGATTCTGCAGTCTCTTCCTCAACTTGAGCAATGTGTCCACTTCTTTGACTTGTGGTGGAATTTTCTGGACACTCATAAGATCTATGTCCATATTGATTACATTTAAAACATTTGCCAACAAACCCTCTACCTCTAGCTCTTGAATAAGGTCTTCTGCTTCTAAAAGAATCATTACCTCGAGAGGATTGTTCCTAGTGATGTGAGCTACTGGCTTCTTCTCTATGAGCTTGCCACTAACCTCTACCACTTGGTGATCCTCTTCCTCTGAAACTTCTACTTTTCCCTCTCGAACTTTGTGCTTGTTTTCTGGAAAGCTTCTCCTCTGCTTTGAGTGCATACTAGTATGCCTCTTCCATTGTTCTTGGACACAAAAGATTAATCTCATCATGAATATTATATCTCAATCCATTGAGATATCGAGCCACTTTCTCTGTGTCATCTTCAATATGACCAGCTTTAATGGTCAACCTATAAAATTCCTCTGTATAATCTTTAATTGACATTTCTTTTTGCTTAGGATTTTGCAATTTCTTGAAAAGATTAAGTTGGTAATCTTTTGGCAAGAATTTTTACCTTTTAGTTTAGCTACCATCCTTTCCCAGTTCTTGATCTTTGGCTTGTCTTTTCGTCTTCTTTCAACTTGGACTCCATCCCACCAGAGAGATGCATGACCCTTTAATCAAGTTACAACAAATTTCACTTTCTTGTCATCAGCAATATTTTCATATTCAAAATATTTTTCAATTTCACTGATCCAATCGATTAGTTTCTCAACATCTAGGTTGCCTTCATACATAGGCACTTCCAACTTGGGTTTGTAACTCACTCCCACAATTGCTTTGACGAGTCTTATCTCAAATCCTTCTTTTGTTGCTTCTTCTTGAGGTTCCTCCTCTTCATCATTGACATTAGCCATCTCAATGCCTCCTCTTTGCGCAAGTTCCATAGCTTGCAATCATGCTTGCATTTGTCTCATTTCTTCGAGGATCTCTGCATTCGCAGCTTGTCTTCCTCATCCTCGTCCTCTTCCTCAAACTCTGAATGTCATTTCTTGGCAAAGAAAATCTTCTCTCACACCTACAGGAGTTATTTCCTAGTCTGCTAGCAGTGGTATAGGACTTAAAAACAATTTATTGCTCATAAACAAATTTATGAATTGATATCAAAACTAATTATTATTGCTAAAATAATAATGTGCCTGCATCATATGGGAAATTTAGGTATAGGACAAAAGGTTGACATCAAAACTAATTGGATCAAAAAAGTACTATGAGACCAAAGATATAAAAATGTTCTTCACCAACCACCAAATATTGTAGGGCATATTCAGAACATTTTTGAAATTAGACTTGATAAAGGTGAGTGAAACAATATAAAATTTTATGTTTGATTTTAGTAACTTGAAATTTTGTTTTATTAAAACTTAATCTAATTTTGTTTTAAATTTTACTTTGAAATTTGTTTTTAATTTTTATTATTTTTACTTTTTAATAGGTTGTTGATCATAGTTTGCATACTTAGGCTCGACTAACCAAAAATATTCAACTTGGCCAAAACTTGGAAAAACTTGACAACTTAAAATTTACTTAAAATTCTTTAAAAATGCAAAATTAATGCAAAATTTAGTTACAAAGTATATCGAATGAGTCTACAAAAAGTTGGGGAAGTGTTTTCTATTAGATTTGAATACAAATAGAGTACAAAATCACATTTCCCTACAAAAATAATAGCTAGTTGATAACTATTATGATTTTATGATGATTGTCTTTAAAAATAATCATCATAAATTACATATTTAGGCAAGTTACAATTTTTTTAAAAAAAAAAATCCTTTCTTGTTTTAGTGAAAAATTGGGGAGAGGGTGCAGTCTCTGCACATTTGGCTAACTTCTCGCTCGACCTAGAAGGTTGCACTTATGGCTCCACCTTGTTACTAGATGGCAATGACACCTTTGCAACATCAATCTCATCCAAACCAATATCTCTCACTTTTACTATAGCCACATCCTCTATATCTTGCCTCTTAAAATTAGCAAATCTTCTCCTTTATAAACAAGGAAGACTCCTCATTTTGCATGGTTCAATCACTATAGGGATTAATCTCATCCAAATCAATGAGCTCCTCTATTGTGTCCCCCACCTTTTATGTGCAAAACTAGAGGATTGTATTGCACAAAAACTAGGCCATTAAGTCAACTTATTGTGCTACTTTGTGTGAATGTCATCAAACAAATTCTAATCCCACTCATAGCCAAAAACGCTACACATTTGAGACACATTTTGGAGAGCTAACTTTTGAAGATTTAGAGTGTTTCTGCCTCAATCTGCTCACCAAGCACCTTGATTAAGATATTCAAAAGTTTGGAAGCGAGTAATATTTTATTAATAATTGTAATTTGTAACTAGTACGATATAAGTAAAGACCCCATATTTGTTTACTTGGTATTTGGATGGATCTCCCTCATGTAGGGAGCGTCAAATAAAAGAGCTTTCCCCTAGCTTTGCTCTGTATCTTGGTGACAAGATGTTTGGGTAAAACTGATCACTACTTGCTAGGACTTGCCTGAAAGTCTTTAATCCTGATACCAAAATATTGTTTCACGTATTTAAGCTACATTTTATGAGCAGGAGTTCAAAGGTCATGTGGGATGATCCATGTACACCTGTGGCTTTTTACAGCTGCCTGAAACATGCATAACATTTTTAAGTCTTTTTATGTTGAAAGCCGTCATCAACACGTCACGGTAGCTTTGAAGGTGCAAGAGGCAGGGTATTTTCTAAATTAAATTTTCCAATCAGTAAAATTCCCAAATAGCTTCAGCAATTGTTTATAAAATGTACTTAAACATGCTAGATGTATTAACAGTAAACTCTATGCCTTTTTCAAAATTAGCCTACAATACATATATTTCTTATATTTTGAGCAATAGTATAGTGTAATTCCGTCCCTTAAATAATTATCTCTGACGCTAGGCTGCAGAAGATATTTCCACCCATATAATAGAATGGTTTTGTTCCTTATGTCACATGATGTTGTTTGCACCAAATTAATTAAATATTTGTACGTTATTTTTATTTTTATATACTGTTCTTGGCACTTTCTTAGATGGTATTATACGAATAGTTGAAGGCCTTCCCCTACCCGCATTGTCTGTCCATTGACACACTAGTAATGGCCTTAACTGGCAGAAATACACAGTATAATTTGTCTCTGATGTTCTGATTGGCCAATGAAGATAAACGCATTTATGTCATTGGGTTTCATTAATCCCAGTTCACAATGGACTGCAAAAATAGCAATCAACTTGTTTGAGTCTGTCCAAACATACATGGTCAAATGCAAATGCTTTGACCACCTGTTGTTGAATCTGAAGACCCATATGTAAAGATCTTATCCAGAATTAGGATGACTACAGAAATTAGTTGGGGCAAACAGTGCCAGCACCATGATATTGTGGCCTTCTTTCAAAAGCTCCTGATGCCTTTTCTATTGGCAATTGATCATTATAATCTCAAACTAAACTATTACGTCCACTCTATCTTCATTAGAAATTACGGGATTCATTAATGCTCTACTTTTAGGTTCAAAGATAGTGCTTTCAAAAGGGTGCCTACTGCATTCTAACTCTAAGGCCAACAATATATTAATTCAAGCATTGTATTTGATGGAATTATGCAATGGAGCTAAGGTCTTATGCCACAACATAAAATAATAATCATTTCTTCAAAGAGCCTTTGGATGAGATTACTGTCAGCCAGCTGTATATAACTCTCCTCATAAACTATCTCATTGGCATATCCTTATGCAATTATGAATTGATATTCATTAGTCCCAAGGTCACTGGGACAGAAGTAAATGATTAATTTCAAGTTCAAGAATATACTAATCTAGCCCAACTAGCCTTTAATAGGACAGCAGCATAATCTTTCGATCAACATACAAGGAAGCTAACATTATCATAGAGGACTTTCTTAACATTTACAATTTGCATAAGATACCATGTTATGGAGGTTTGATTTTCAAATTGCCCACCTTGCTCGTCTTTATTCAGATCTCTGTGGTCATTAGCCAACAGAAAATGTGCTCTTTTCAACAATATCACTGTAATGGCTTACTATACAGAGTACAATGCCAACTGCTATTTATAAACCCCTGCCATACTCTAGATTCACCTACCAACAAATTTACATCAACAACAAATCTAAAAACACATCCAAGTTTTGGTAAATAACAACGGACACACGTCTCCTTTTTGTCAAACACAGGAGCATGTAACAACAATCTCTGTTGAAAGAAAAAGGTCAATTTGAAACATATGAAGCAAATTTATATTGGAATTAAATTGCCCTCAGCAGGCTAGAACATGAATTTCATATATGCTTAACAGATTGTGTGATTTATGTATCAATGACAACATTGAATAGAAATTTTATGTAGGTTATTAATCAATACTAATTTTCACAGGTATCAGGAGAAAGGTCGTAGCATTAATGCAGTAACTCCTAAAAACCATAAAAGTACACTGTCTCTTGATATATTTCTCTCCTAGTAGGGTTGGGAAAGAGACAAACATACGTGTGTGTGTGTGTGTGTGCGCGCACGCACACACAAATGACCAAATTAGCTTGAAAGTACATTAGGACTTTTAAGTAACAATAGAAAAGTAACTGAAAACTACAAAATCAAAACAATGTAAACTCAATTACAGGGGGTAAATCCGAAAGGGTTAAACCCTAAACCATATGATCTAAGCATTAAGTAAAAAACCCCTTGTTGGAAATATATGCCATTATCGCTCTTCATCTTATACTTTTTTGAATCTTATAAAAAAATACATTCTCCAAAAAAGAAGGCAGTGATTAAACTTCCTAAACCAGGCGTACACGGGGATGCATCCCCTAGGGTTTTGGCCCCCATACCCGTCTCGAGGACATGCCAGGGACGGGGGATGCCTTGGGGTTTCCCCAGCGTCCTATTTATGTGCATTTTATGACACACCAAACACTCTAGAATAAAGAGTCCAAAGATACTCTATCCTCTCTTGAAAAACTACCGTGTATGCTAAGATTGTAAGAAAGATCATATGGCGATTCCAATGTTTTTTATGCCAGGTCTTGACATGTGGATAAGTTCAATGGGTGTTGTGATATTCCGGTAACACAAAGGGACCTATATTAACAAATTATTCATAAGTGAGGAATTAGGTGTAAGTGAGGAATTAGGTGGATTTGACATTGAATGCTCTATTTCTTTTTAGGATTTTCAATTTTTGAGATTTAAAAAAAATGAAAAAATGGATGACGGTTTAGAAGTCCTATACTATTCCTATGAAATCAAGAGACAGTATGAATTGAGTGAAACTAATAAAAATACTTTGCTTCGCCATGCTAACGACAACTACACAAAGCAAGTGAAATCTTCTAGGATTTGTGCTTAAAGTATCTTTACCATGAATGATACCATCAAGAAAACAATATTATTCAAAGTAAGCATTAAAGCATCCACATTATAAGCTCAGTCTAACTTTATGCATTGAATGAAAACCATCCATTCAAAGAAAGTATGAGTGAAAGTTTCACAAATCTATACTATCAATCTATCATTCATCTAACATGCATTCAAATCAAATACTACTTTAATCTACTCTAGGTGGAAGAAAAATATGTAACCATGCAACCACTTGACAATAGAAGCATTCAAAGCAACTCATGCAATATGAACTTTTATTCTCAAAGCAGTTATAAGCAACAATTTCATAAGTCTCTCTCCCATATAATGAAATGAGAAAACAAGAGTTTATATAGAGTTTTGAAACTAAAATAAATGGCTAAGATAGATTCAAGGTCAATGATAGAGAATAAAAGAAAGCAACCCTAACTAGGGTTTCCCATAATACAATCAGTGATCAGTGAGTAATCAGTGAGTGAAGTGGCATGATGAGCTATCTTTGTGTGCGCGCATCCTTATCCTGTCGAGTGGCATTGTATTGGATGAATCTAGAAACTATTGTGCTGACTTCCTCGATCGTGACAAGTGGCAGCATGTTGACCTTGTATTCAAGTAGGTCCAAATCATCCACATTCCGCAAAAGCAATCTCCCACTCTAATTCCTGTCGCTGGAAGGCATGCCAGAGGGACAAGAAGTTGGCTGCCTTACTCAAATTTTGCTTAGGGATCGGTCCAGTGGTGGCGAAGAAAATTTCTTGACCTTTGTGCTTCAAGTTTTCAAGTTGCATGTCATTTGCTCGAACAATGTCTTTCTCAAGTGCATCTACAGCCACAAATAGAATCTTGTTCTAGATTTCCTTCGTCCGCTCTTCAACTCTGATGGTATCAGCCCTCACCTTTTCCAAGACTTCATTATGTGTAATCAATGCCCAGTACCAGTTGTTGAAGTCATATGTTGCGCCTGTTGCAATCACCTTTCCATCGAGACTAGTTCCTACTTCAGAACTCCTTTCAGCACTTTGAGACATGCAATAATTTTGTCTCAAATATCCTAAGAGTTGTCCCATGCTTCTTCCAAAGCTGCAATCCTCCAAAGCAAAGAGGAATTTTTCCCATATGCCAACAACAGTTTCTCTGCAAATACAACCACTTCTTCACTTTTGTTGATTATCCATTCTTTGGTTTATTTGGTTGTCCTCTCTTCTTCAAAAGTCTCCTAGGAAGAGTTCATCAATGGAGGAACCACTAAGCTAGTTTGATCAAGAGGCTTGGTTAAATGCTGAATATACTCTTTTAGTCATTCAACCTCTCATTTGTATTCCCTTTTCTTTGCTACCTCCTTTTCCAACCTTTCTTTGCTAGAAGTAATCAAATTATCCAAGTCTTCTGATTCCTAACCTTTCATGGTTGGGCCCAAGTCGACATTGGTGATGGCATATTCCTAAGGAACAATATCCTCCCACAACTTATCAACTATCGGTACAACAATTTGTATAGTACGATGGCCAGCTTTGTCTCTTTGGATGGTGGAAAATGCTCTGGCAGGCTTCTTTACATTACCTGCTTCCAATCTAGCCAAGAAATCGGCCATGTCATCTTCTTCTAGAACTTTTGTTTGCTATTTTATCTTCAATCTCTCCTTTAGCCAATTAGGGATAGTGGGTTGCTCGATGTCTTCTTCTTCCTGAATATCTTGTGCACTTGGAATCTCTTGAATTCCTTTGAGGGCGGAAATCATTCCTTCTTCAAATTCACAATCTAGAATATCAACTTCATTATCAAACTCTAGTATCTCTTTGCCCATGGGAGGTGGTGGTTCATCATCCTCCAGCTGGATAGGAATGGGAGAAGGAATCCTTATATCTCCCAATGACTCATCAATATCTAATATCTCGTTCATGTTTGCGGACACGGCAGAATGAAGAGGCTCTGATCTATGCTTCTTTCGAGTAGGTTCTTCATCTACAATCTTTTTTCCTTTTTCCTCCTTCCCTTCCCTTGGATTGGTACTCTCGATCGGCTCATCACCTTGGGATGCACCAATATTTGAAGAGTAAGATTCTACTTCACCCATTAGATTGTAAGTCAGATTCACATTTTTCCGTCACAACTCCTGGATCTATTGATCTGCCCACCATTATGAATACTTGACAACCGGTCTCATGAAGGTGGTCAAGTCTCCAAGTTTTGGATCTGACCATCGTAGGGAAGAAGAGGTCAATTGTCATCAAAACCTGGCTGAATAAATTTGCCATCATCTTCAAGTTGTTTTGGCACACAGAAGAGCTTGGTTGTCCTGATTAAGTTGACCGACAGTCTAGACCATAGTCTTTTTCTAACATCAAATTCATTTGCAACATTTCCCTAGTAGTCCTTCAGGTCTACATTGTGTTTGTATTTTATTCCATTCACGACCCCAATGTGATGGTGAGGGTCAAAATCAGTTTTGGACCTATATGACATGAATGGATACTGTTGCACCTCTAACCTGGCACTTTTAGTTGCCTGTGCCGACGGGCAAGATCTTCCATGTTTCCAATAAAGAATGGAAAAGTAATGGCTGCCTTGCTTTTCACTCTCTGGAAGTTTTCATAGGTTTCTAGCTGCCTAAGAACCTCCAACAAGATCATTCGATTGGTGGGATAAATTGGGAGCCTGAAAGGATTTCAAGTGAATCCCTGAATTTTGATGTAGGTGAACCTTGGAAACTGGATATAACAGGATCCATACTTGTTGATAAGGCTCTTAGCCTCATGGGTTAACCTTTGATGTGTTCCTCCTTGCAATATCCTTGTAATGTACATTAAGAATGCATTGTGTGCTCTTTTGCAATGAGATTTTGCAGATAACTGCAACTGGGGGTAGCAATCATATGGCTTGAACTCATTTTCTCCATTGCCTACCACACCTCGGCAAATCAATCTTGAATATCTATAGGCCCTTGCCAGTAGATAGATAACATAAGAACTCATATAGAAAGATTTAGCCCTCTCCAAGTTCACCAGCTACTCATGAATATTGTCACTGATCATCCTCGACCAATTGAACATTCTGACTCTTGAGGCAATCTCATCAATGAAGAAGTACATCCAAGTCTCGAATGGAGCACCTTGAGGGCTACCTATTATCCTGTTCAAAAGCAAAATCATATCCCCATAGTCTTCCTTGAAGTCTGTTCGGCATAATTTCTTTGGCATCTTCTTTATAGAAGCCCTTGGCTTTTCCAACCATGACTTGTTGATGTTGGTCGCACACTAACCCATCCAGTCTTCAAAGAGTCTCCTTGCATCATCTTTTGTCATATATGAAGTTCGGTGGTAGCTAGGAATGTTGAATGCTTCTTGGATAGCCAACTCTCTGAGATGTGCCAGAACTCTTCCATCAGGAGCAACAATTTGTCTCTCTTCTGGGTTGTAATGCCTAGCACACTCCACCATCAGCTCTGCACACTCCACAACCGGAGGAAATTCAACTGCTTGAACAATTCCATTCTGCATCATCTGGCAAGTGATGATTGTTGGTAGGGGTCCATCTAGTCCATCCATCCTCTTTTTGAATTCCTTGAAGTCCACATGTCCAAGGTCTGTGTCCGTGACGTTCTTCCACTTTGAATTGATCTTTGATTCTAGTTGAACTCCTTTGCTTGCGAACTTCATTTGATTTCCTCAAAGGTTCTCCAGGGGTGGTCATAAGCCTATGAAAAAAAAGAAAATATATTAATTTTAAAACTTTAATTTTGATTTTCTTTAACCTTGCTCTCAAAAATTTTAACTTTCAGCCTGTTAAAAATCAGATTTTGTGAAAAATCAAGTTGAAAATAAAAGCATTTAGTAAATCTTTCAAGAATGAAATAAAGACAAAAGTAGAATAAAGAATTCCATCAAATTTTGATTCTAAATTCTGTAATTATACTCTTTGGATGGTAATTCAGCTTTAAACTTTGAAAATTCTGTATTCGTTGCTGAAAAAGCAAGCAAGCCCTTTGAAAATTTCAGTCTTCAACTTAGAATTTCAATCTCTTTCTTTGTTCTTCACCTTGAAAAATCACTTGATCTCCAATATTCTTCCCTGAAGAAAAATTTATCTCTCGTAATTTTGAGAGAGTTTGATTCTCTTCTCAATTGAACTTGGGAAGAACGTGTTGAAAATGACTTGCTAAAACTCCTTATAAGGTTGAGAAGTTCGATTTATTTTAGCAATTTCATCCTTTCTCTTGAGTTCATCGAACTTAGACTTGTTTTCTTTCGTTTTCCAAGGAAAGTTTTTAATTTCTTCAAAAATCTTCAAGGCAAGCTTCTAAATCTTATCCAAGTGCCATCTTTAGCCAATATCTTTAGATTTTTCCTTCGGAGTCTGAATTTTAGCTAAGTGTTGGAATAAGTGTTTGAAAATAATTAAAGGTTTAATGTGAATTTTCGACTTTCCAACCTCTTGATTTTTCTTCCAAACTTCTAAAATCATTTAATCATGGCGAATTTTAATTTATCCCTGGCTAATTAATTATTTTTCATGTCATTTTAATTCCTCTATACTCGATGCTATGTTTCATCTTAATTCCATCTATGGCGGACTTAGAAGATTCTTCGCCATTATCTTTAGCCATTTCATGTCTAGAAATTCTTCATTAAACTCAAGGGCGAACTTTGGAGTGCTTTGGACATGCTTTTTCTAACCAAGTCAGACCTCTTCAATGTTTGGACACATTATTTATTAGCCAAGGTCGGACTTTGTAATGCTTTTGCCATTCTTCTTCTAAGTCAGACTTTGGAGTTTCTTTTCCATTCTCCTCATGGCGTAATTTGCGAACTTCATGCCATATCCTCTTCAATGTCTAGGCGGACTTCCTAGGTGTTTTGACAAGCATCACTTAAGGTAGATCAGACTTCAAGGCTTGCTTGACATTCTTATCTTTCCTTATGGCGGAATTTGGAGTACCTTGGACGTCCTCCCCTCTAGACAAGTCAGACTTTCCTTGTGTCTATCCAAGGTTGTGGCGGGCTTCAAGAATTTCCTTCCATATTCTATGCAAATTTTGGAGACTTTGTTCCAAGGCATGGCAGAATTTGTGAATTTCTTGCCATGTCCAACTCTTCCTATGGTGGACTTCCAAGGTTTCTTTCCAAGATACAAGGCGAACTTCATAGTCTTCTTTCCATTCCTCATTTTGGCATGGCAAACTTCTTAATGTCTTTGCCATTCTCATTGCTCCTTCCAAGCGGACTTTGCTCTAGTCTGGACAAGGCATGGGGCGGACTTCATGAGTTTCCTTCCACTTCCATGGCGGATTTGGAAGCTATTTAGACATGATCCTTGGGTGCACTTCTTCAGACTTACGCCATTTTCATCTTTGGTTGCCATAAATTTCATGCTTGTCACTTTCTGGATCATCTTGCCATGTGATTTTTCTTGCTTTTTGGTGATTTTAGGTTGATTTTCTTGATTTTCACATTGCTTTCCCAAATTTTTGCTTGATTTTGCATTGATTTTTTTAGATTTTTCTCTACCTTTTCAATCTAAAGGTGGAAACATTGACTTTATTACCGGTAGGACCTAGCACTTTCTAAAAATAGAAACTTACTAAAAATAAAAAAAGCAAAAAAAACAAACTTTCTAAAAATAGTAAATCCCGGATTGGTCCAAAAGTGCCAAAAATGTTAAAAGCAAAATCCCTAAAAAATAGGAAGTGTCATAATTGACTCAAAGCATAGGTGATCCTCGTCTTCCGGACCTTCTAAGCGCTTTCATGATGTCTAAGCATAGTTTAGGGCTTGAATTCTCTACTTGGCTCAGGTGATAACTCCAAATTCTAACTTGAAACTCTCGAAGAAAAAAGGACTTACGAAATTGCAACTCAAAGCTAAACCCCAAAGCAAACCACTAAGGGTCCCCATTTGCAATGGGGCGATGTGTGAAATAGGTCACAACATCTAGTGACTCCACGTGGGGAATGTCCCTGAACCTTCCAAAGATAAGACCCATTTCAAACCCGAAATCTTAAATTAATTCTAACTAGCTTACCTCTTGGCTAAGAAGAATACTCAAAAGGAAAGAGGAATCCTAAATTGTATCAAGACCCTTTTATCCTGTAGTTACAAGTGTGTGCAAATGCGTTTATTTCCGTCTCATAAGACCAATATGACTCTTTGGTTCCATCATGGCATTCTTGTGTAGTTTATCTTAACTCCAAAAGCATCCTTGGATAGAGCCTCGCTGCCAACGAGCGTTCATAGCCCCAGCAAGGTTATCTTCTATAATCTCATAGAGATTGTTCTACTTCCAGCAAATTTTTTTTTTTTTTTTTTTTTTTTGTACACTTGTAGAAATGCCCATACACCCAAAATCCAAGCGTTTGGATTTTTCATTCTTTTCTTTTTGGTTCGTTTTGATATTTTTTTGTTTTCACATATTTCCACACTTTGGCTTGTAAGCAATGAAGCTCACATGGATTTGAGCATTATAGTGGCGTTGAAGTAAGACTTTTGATTATTCCTTGTAGTTGTAGCCAATAACTTCGCCTAGGAGACCATAATGACTAAGAGAATTCATTAAGTGTGTAAAATATAATAATTGTAAGACTTAGTGTCAAGACACAATAGATGATTCCCTTTCCAGTCAAGTACTAACCTTAACCTTAAGATACTTTAGAAATAATTAATCTAGGATTCGAAGATTATCCACAAGTATTTATCCAAGGAATAGTCCTCACATACCTTGGCAAGGTCAATCCAGAGTGTGCATGTAAGCAACATCACCCTTCTCACAAGTGGGAAATCCTCCTTATTCAAAACCAAACCTAAAGCAACTAAGGAAAAGCAAATGAAAGCAAACAAAGCAATCTAATCTAAGAAAGCAGGGACAATTAAAATAAAGCAAAGGAAAGCAAAGGAAACTAAACTAAGACAAATCAAATAGAACCAAACCCAACCGGAAAGAAAACTAATCTAAATATGTTCAAAAGAAAGACTCACTAGGAGTCTAATACTGGAAGTAATGTTTGAGAAATTTCCCATTGACTAGCAATGGGACATCTTCTCTGGTTAATGTCTTCAATTTGAATGCATTATCTCCTAAAATTTCTGAAATCTGATAGGGACCTATCCATAAGTTGTCAAATTTGTCATGGTCTGCTCTTCATTCATGGGCTTTGTCCCAATAAAGGACTAAATTAGAAATTCTAAATGCCTTTACTCTCGCTCTCCGATAGAACCATCTCTTTACAATACCCTAATGTTTTGCAAAAAAATTTAATGCTTGATCTCTTTTCTCTTCCAAAAGTAGCAACTATGACAATCTGGTTTTAACTCTATTCTCCTGATCCAAACACTCTTGTATGAATTGTAAAGTTGGAATCCTCAATTGTATGGGAAACACAGGATCCTATTCATATACTAGATGATAGGGTGATGTTCCCAAGGAACTTTTTACTCTTACTCTATCTGCCCAAAGAGCGAATCTCAACTATCTATGCCAGTCCCTTGGATTCTTGTCTAACAGCTTCTTGATAACGTTCAACAATTTTTTGTTTGTGGATTCTGCCAATCCATTACCTTGGGGATAGTAGTTTGATGAGAACTTTAAAGTGATACCATATTCAAATGCCCAGTTAGAAAATTTCAAAGAAGAAAATGCAAAACCATTATCACATACAAAAGCATGAGGACAACCAAATCGAGTGATAATGTTTTCTTCTAAAAATTTAATCACAGTATCCGTTGTGCATAATTTCAAAGCCTGAGCTTCTGACCACCTTGTACAATAGTCAGTTGCGGTTAGAATATACCTGTGTTGCGCAGAGGAAGGTGGGTTGATCATACCAATAAAGTTGAGTCCCCATTTCACAAAAGGTCATACTTCTATCACCAGTTGAAGTGGCATAGTTGGGTTCTTCTCTCGTGCAGCAATTACTTGGCATGTGTGATAGGATTTCACATGATCGTACGCATCTTTGAACACTGTTGGACAATAATAGCCTACCATTAAAACTTGGTGTGTTGTTGCTAATACTCCTCTATGACCAGTCCCAAACCTAGAATGAAAATGTTCCATTATCTGTCTTGCTTCTTCCTTTCCAAGGCATCTCAGGAAAACTCCCTCATGGTTCCTTTTGTATAATACCGCTCCTTGCAACATCTATCTTTGGATTTTCATTCTTAAGGCCCTCTTTTGTACTGGATTCAAATGATTAGAGCACCTGTGGTTGAGTAGGAAGTAGGTGATATCATTGTACCATTCATCAGGAGATACTTCTTGTAATTCATAAACTTGTTGTACCAGTCCTGGCCCTACGGCAATAGTTTGTGTTAAGGCCTGGTCGCGAACAATTTTCATTGGCTAGATCTCTACATCATACTCTTGATTAATGGTAACCCACTTGCCTCTTTTTTCTCATAATTCATTTTGCATCAAGAGGGTTTTAACCGTTGTATCTAGGACTATGGCAAGGACTTTACTTCTCATAATGTAATGTCGAAACTTCTTGATTGCCTTGACTAAAGCATATGCCTATTTTTCTACATTCAGGTATCTCAATTCTACATCTTTGAAAGGTGCACTCATGAAAGCTACGGGGTGTTCATCCTTTTTATCTGTCTTTTGGGTAAGCATTGCAGCACATGTATGTTATGATGCGAAAGAATAGAGGTAGAAGGGCTTCATGTAATTAGGGTTGACCAAGACGAGAGCATCAATTATGGCTTGTTTGATCTCTTTGAATGCCTTCTTTGTTGGCTCCTTCCATTCTATCTTTGCATCTTTCTTCAACATTTTGCTTAGAGGCTTGACTATCTCAGCAATCCCTGCTATGAATTTTCTTAAAAAAATAATCTTTCCAAAGAAAGACCTCAACTCTTTCTGACTTGATGGAAAACTGATTCTTGATATAGCTTCTACCCAATCAGGATCAATAAGAATCCCTTTCTCTGTTATTACATGGCCTAGTAATTTTCCCTTGATTGCCCTAAATATGCACTTCTTCGGGTTCAATGAAATTCCATACCTTCTACATCTTTGAAATATCTTCCTAGATCTTCAACATTATTTTCTCTCCTCTTTGAAAATATGGTGAGGTCATCCATGTAGACAATAATGCACTTTCCTATAAGATCTTTAAAAGCGATATCCATGGTATTTTAAAAGATGGCTCCAACATTGATCAACCCGAATGGCATTCTTTTGTATGCAAATGTACCTCACTTTGTCATGAATGCAATCTTAAGTCTATCCTCAGGTTCTACTAGCACTTGATTGTATCCTAAGTATCCATCCAAGAAAGACATCATTTGGGATCCATTTACAATTTGAATTACTTCATCTAGTGATGGCAATGGGTAATTATCCTTTTCTAAAGCCTTGTTGAGATTTTGAAAATTTACACATAGCTGTATTTCTCCATTCTTTTTGTGAATGGGTACCAAGTTGGCGACCCACATTGAGTGGCGTACTGGAAAGATAATGCCTACTGACAATAACTTCTTTACCTCCTGAAAAATGAGGGGCTCCAATAAAGGGTTTATTGGCCTTTGACGCTACCTGAATGGTTTACTGCCTACCTTGAGGGGAATCGTATGTGTAATGATTGGTGTCGTATGTCTTTAGATCCTCATAACTCCAGGAAATAATGTCTCTAAACTCTCTTAAGATTTTGATTATTTGTTCCTTCTCTTCAGGTGTGCATACTTTGCCAACGAGAACATTCTTAACTTCATCTTTCGTTCCCAAGTTTACTACTTCATGTTGGCCTCCTTCATTTCTTTGATATTTAATTGCATTGATCTGATCTTGATCAAAGATCCTTTCAAGTTGTATCATTCCTTTGGGGATGCTATTGGTCTTTAAATTCATTATACCGTCTACATCAAATTCAGTTTCTCCTCGATCTTCTTCATCAATGATCTAGGTGAGGAAGACATCAAAATTTGTTAAGAAATCCAAAATGTGTTTGTCATCATCAAATACTCGAAAATTTGTGATATTGTCTGGTATTGATGGTGTTGAAGTGATTTCAACTATGAATTTCTTCACAACATCCATCTCAAGTGGTTCTAATGAGCTTATTGATTGTGCCAATGAATTTGCCACTTTGTTCTAAGAGCGGTCTATAGATTTGATATTGAAAGCGTCAAAACTTTCACTGAGATCCTAGACCCAATTTTTGTATCCTCTCAATCTCTTGTCATGGCAAGCTTACTTATTTCTCACTTGTCTTACCACAACTTCTAAGTCGCCATAAACATGCAAGATTTTGACCCTTTTCCGAATTGCATGCAACAATTCGTGGACTAATGATTCATATTCTATTACATTGTTGGTGCATGAGAATTGTAAAGAGCAGCTAGGTAGGTCTTGCCTGATGGACTGATTAGCTCATAACCAGCTCCATTTCCTTTCTTGGATTTTGAAATGTCAAACCTAAAAGTCCAAACTTGCTCTCGATCTTGTAATTGTTTGGGGTTGGGTATTTCTTTCTTCTGAATTTCTACAACTGAATGATCTTCCTGAACTTTGTTTACTTCCTAGATCATTTCTTCTTCTGGTGAGATCTCTTTGTTTGAGTCACTACCTTTATCTTCTACTGTCAAATGAAAGTACTCATCTCCTGGGACTTGGGAAATTCTTTTGTAAACTTGGTCTAATGACATCAGAAGATCTCTTTGTTTGAGTCACTACATTTATCTTCTATTGTCAAATTAAAGTACTCATCTCCTAGGACTTGGGAAATTCTTTTGTAAACTTGGTCTAACGACATCTTACACATTCTGCAAGAGAATTTGGAATGAAAAGCATTCTGAATCCGGCACCAATTAGGTAACAATAATCTTGTACAAAAGCATGGCTTCCCAAATCTTTTTCTTGTCTCGCACTTTTGAGCACAAATCTTCTAAAGTTTCGGACATGCTTTCACCTTCATCTGGCAATAGCTCATCATCACTGTCAATAGGAACTTTTGTTGAATCTGAAATTTTTAGCGAATCTCCCTAACTATCTGAGTAGTGCAGCATCAAGACTTCATGTGCCTTTGATCTATACTAACCTAGATCTGTTTCACAAAACAAAACTTCATTGTTTTCTCCATACTCAGTAATCATCAGCTTAAGTCTTGGTGTACTTTCAATTCTGATCTGATTGGAAATACCCTTCCATGGTAACCACGTGTGAAAAGTCAGTTGAGAAGTAACCATTCAATGTGCGGGTCCAGACTCTTCCTAGAACCATTCCATATCCACCTGGGATATCGACTATGGAAATATCAATGAAATGTTGGATGCTTGGGTCAGATGATAATTGCATATGGATGTTGTTTAACTCTCCTACGACTGGAACCTCAGTCTTATCCAACTATGTCACTTTCTTGTTTGTCTTTATAGGGGTCAAACCCAATCTATGACATATAGCTAGAGGCATTACATTATTGGATGCTCCTAAATCAATCAGACAGTTATGCAGGAGTTTTGTAATGTCCCCATTTTCGTGAGCATCAGAGTTCATAAGGATTAGCCTATCATTTGACCCTCGTAGGCTAACAGTTATGGATAGGGGGTCTTCTGTGGCAGTTACCCGGTGATTTGGGACATTACTCCTCAGTTGGATTCAGGTTTTGGCCTTTGCAAAAGTTATTTGACTCAGATTGGCACACTTACTATTTTATAGTAAGTTACTATTTATAGTAAGTTACTATTTTGGGAGAGTCGGGGTTTCCAATAATAGCAGGGCACCTGAACAGAGCATTTTGCAATATCGACCATTGATTGGACCTTTGCAGTTGTTTCTAGACTCAATGGTGTGTACTTACTATTTATAGTAAGTCAGCTATCAGGAGTTACTATCTTTGGCAGGGTGTCTAATCACTCAAAGTTTAGCAAAATTGACCTCGATTTCAGTTGGCATGGCTAACGGATGCATATTTATGGAGATATTAATATTTAATGTGTCATTAATGATTTTAATTAAAAAGGTTTATAATATAAAGTTATAAAATGACTTTATATTAAAAGGGATTATAATATAAGGTTATAAATTAACTTTATATTTGAATGGGGCCAATGACACATTAAAAGTGTCATTAATGATATTAATTGATTATGTGCACATAAACCAAGGTAATGAGAAGGAATTAAATGCAAATTGAAGATTATAATATTTAAATAATTTTTAAAAGCGAAAATGGGTCGATTTTCTCAAGGAGGCTATAAAAGCTTTCAAAGGGCAAAAAGAATTCATTCTATTGATCATTCAACTTTGTCTAAAAACTTGAAAGCTTTGGAGTTTGTGAGAAACAAGGGTTTCTGCAGATTACTAGCCATTGGAGAACGGAAACTCTTCGATGTGTAGCAATCTGAGGTTGTGAGAGATCAATTGAAGTTTGTTAATCATAGTGGCTTCATTCAAGAGCCATACTTGTGCTTAAATTTGAAGAACTTTAACGAGGGTTTGAGTGTTGAAAGTTTAATCTATTGTAGACCTAAGGTATTCATCATTGGCAGCCATTATCAATCAGATTTCAAGCTTTTTATTGCTGCTACAGTAAGCATTGCTACAATACGGCTACAATGACGTGAAGAGTATTGCTACAATTCCGCTACAATCTTTTGTAAGGGTTTTTAAGAATTATTTCATTGCAGATCAAGGTATGAAGATCAATGTTGAAGACATTAAGCATTGTTGAATATTTTTCATTGCTGCTACAGTACCCGCGCTACAGTACGCATGAATAGTGTTTGCTATGGTATTGTGCTTATTTGTGAAGATCTTGATAAGTATTTTAAGGAACTTCATGGGGAAACTCTGCAGCTCATACCAGCTGCTATAGATAATGTTGTAACAACAATTCTGGGCAGAATTATTGCAACTCCAAAATAGTGAACTGTTGTAGCTGATCAGAGGGTTTCAAGGCATGTTTACCTGTGAGTTCATAAATTGTAACTCTTAGATTTTCTAGGTATTGTTGTTTTAGATAATAGGGGTTATTTTATGAACTAGGTTGTCAATACATTATGAAAATACTGAGTATTTAAGCTGGTATAAAAATCTAGAATTTTCAGCTATGTATTTCCAATGCAATTTCAGTTTTGAGTAAAAATAATTATTATTGCAACATTTCCTGTTTTGCTGCATTATATTGTTGTATCAAACCATTGCCAATATATGATCAAAACACAAATAAAAGTACAAACCCATCAAACACAAGACAAAAAAAACTTTATTATTCAACATAGTTGGGGTTGAGAGACACGACGTCTCTTACAAGTTTATTGAAAATTCAAAGTGAAACAAGGAAAGGAGCTGG
The DNA here is from genome assembly GCA_007258455.2 of Sequoia sempervirens. NCBI lineage: Eukaryota > Viridiplantae > Streptophyta > Pinopsida > Cupressales > Cupressaceae > Sequoia > Sequoia sempervirens. The sequence goes on along the minus strand of VDFB02000002.1, from coordinate 26,363,644 downwards.
CTCATCTTTTCCTTGATAAAATATTATAGGACTTCCTTTCTGTACACCAGCTTCTATCTCTCTTGCTTTTATCCTATTATTCCTTTCAATCTGTGGAGCTTCTCCTTCTTTTGTTGAATTCTCCATCTTATTTTCCTTTGGACTTTGACATACTTGCTCAATTTTGGTTGCTTTCTAACCTAGCATTTCTAGACCTTCTTTTACTTCATATATGCCTCGAGTTACTTTGGAACTCTGAGATTCCTGAGCAACATTTGCGAACTGTGGTTGTTCTTGAATAAGTTGTAACTGTTCATCTTGAATAAAGTTTATATTGTTTATGGAATTTGCAGTCTTCTGAACTGTGTTGGTTGGATCTTGTGTTGGATCCTTCAAGCTATCAAGAAATTTGTTCCCTATCTCTGGTACTTTCATCAATTCGAACGACATGTTCACCTTGATCTTCTTCACTTCCTCCATCACGTATTGACTTAATCTTTTCAATTCATCTTTAGGAGGAATGGAACTACTAGCACTACTACCCTACCTGTACTGAGACACATCTCTTGGAACAGGCAGATTATTGCTTGCATTTGGGTGCGGTGGAGTTTGAAAATTGTGTGGAGGAATAGATGAAGTCAAAGGCTCTTGATTCTTCCTATGATAAACCTTTGGCTGTCCATTTCCTGTATGCTGAAATGCTTGAACTTTTTTTATGCCTTCAACCAACACACTACTGTGCAGAGGTGGGAAATAGTAATTTGTTGTGTCTTCAACTAGTCCGTTAGCAACTACATGTGAGTACATAGGAGGTGGTGCCTCCACTAGCTCATTAGCTGATGCTGGTGGAAATCTTCCAAATTGGTCAGGTGCTTGATATTGTTCAAATTGTGGTGGAAACAAGGAGTCCTCCAAAACTAGAGCTTGATCATACTTCACTACAAGAACTATAGTAGTGGACGGGTCATCTGGTGCTTCCCTTTGTATTTCTCTCTAGAAAATATATGTTGCAAGTTGAAACTCTCTACACTGTGTTTCAAAATGTTGATTAGTGTTGTGCAATTGACACCATCCTGACAAGGTTGATTCTGTGAGGAGTATACTCTTTGTTGGTCAATTGTCTCAAGTTGTAGGATTATCTAGGGGTGATGGCACATTTCTATTGTTCGGTCCTATATTCCATGCTATTTTTTGATATCCTTGATTATTATGACGGTAGCCTTGAGCATTGCTTGATTGACCTTGGTAATTTTGATAATTACCTTGGTATCCTTGAGAACTCCTTTGCATGTTATGAAGTTGATTGTTCTGATTTCTCAAATGAGTTACTTTAGTGGACAATTTCTTTACTTTTTCGATATCTCTTCTTTTTCTTCTTGTGTCCTTGTGGACGTTGTTGTACCTTGCAAATATACTAGTTGTGAAGGTTGTGCTTGAGAAATAGGACCTCCCGGGTGAATTACCAACTGATTATTGGGAGGTGGAATGGGATTCATTACTGGCGTATGATGTGCCAATGCTTGATTGATCCCTACTATCTGGTTTGGCATAGTAGCATACCCTAGATGATTGAGTGGTCCAGCGACATTCATATCCAAATCAGAATTAACCTTGATTGCTTCTGCATATGCTCCCTTGAGATCAGCTGGGATTGGGTTGGCTCTTCTTACAAACATAGATGTAAGACTATCCAGGGCAACATAGTAAATTGGTAATGTTGCGGCATCATTCAATTCATATGGATCACGTAACCTTGTATATGTCTTATGAAACCTGTTGTTGAAGGCACTAATTGGTTCATGCCCCTATCTCTTCACTTCAACAAACTACCTATAACGTTCAGCCGATGTGGTTGGCAATCTGAAATTTTCCAAGAAGGCTTCCTTTAACTATTGCCAAGTTCGGATTGAATTCACCAATAAGTTCGCGTACCAATAATATGCTTCTTCTCCTAAAGAGCATGGGAATAATCGGCATGCTACATCTTCATGTTGGATATCTTAGTTCTGGAGAGTATCTTCAAAAATTTTGATGTGTTCATCAACGGTCCGATTAACATCACCGACCTGGAACTTGGAGAAAAAATGCTTTGGATTCTTTGGCATGTCATGATAATCAGCGAATGTAGTAAGAGACGACGCGTTTTACAGATGCCAAGCCATTGGTACGTTTGGTTTAGCCAGTTGAATTGGTTGAATTGGCTATGCAGATACTTGAACTTGTTGATGAGTAGTGCTTGGTATGGGAATCCATGGTGGTGGTGTTTGGAATAAAAAGGAAAAATCTTCTCCACTTGGTACTTCTCCAGTGGATGAGAGTATTTCTTCACTAGGGCTGACTACACTTGATGTTTCTTCTCGTGGTGCTTCTATTTTCTTTCTCTGCTTGTTTCTATAGGACGATAAATCTACAAATTCATTGAAAGATCTTGGAGTGGATCTAGTAACTCTTCGAAATTTATCTAGCAAGAAAGAACCAATTCGATCCAGTGTGTCTTCAATCTCATTGAGGATGTGCGGGAGCTACTTCAAGAGCTGGTTGATTTACTTGTTGATTATCTGGCCGATTTTGCTATCGTTGAAGGGCATCAAATCTTTCGATAAGCACATCTCTTTAGATAGCAAACTCAATACGTTGGGCTCTCTCATCTTCTTCTTCAAGGATAAAGCGCATCTAAAACCAGTTAGTAGTGTTTCTTCTTACTTTCCACGCAAGGCTGAACATTTCGGTGATGATGCCTTCTTGCTCGTCGTGAAAACCCAAGTTGGTTGTAACACTGGTTGGGGATCTTGTCCCAGATTAGGAACGTTGCCCGGAAGCACCATTCTTCATTATATTAGGAAAGCTTGGATGAGGATGAGCCAGTGGCGACTGATCGTTCTATCTCTTCAAAAAAAATTTTTAGACGATCATTTTTTTGTCTTATCAAATCCCTTTGAATTGCTTCTTCAATTCGTCGTCCTTTTTCTACTTCCCTAGCAAGAACAAGGCTTGTTTATTTGAATTAAGCACGGTCTGTCTATGACTTCCAAGCTAGTGAGTACAACTGATCAATGATATCAATCTGTCCTTACTCTGGTTGTTCAAAAGGTTTGTGGGCCCTCCTTCTAGCGCTAGTTCTATGTTGATGTGTGTTTTATGATGCACCAAACACTCTAGAATAAAGAGTCCAAAGATGCTTAATCCTCTCTTGAAAAACTACCGCGTATGCTAAGATTGTACGAAAGATCATATGGCGATTCCAATGTTTCTTATGTCAGGTCTTGACATGTGGATAAGCTCAATGGGCATTGTGATATGCCGATAACACAAAGGGACCTATATTAACAAATTATTCATAAGTGAGGATTTAGGTGGATTTGACATTGAATGCTCTATTTCATTTTAAGATTTTCAATTTTTGAGATTTAAAAAAAATGAAAAAAGGATGACGGTTTAGAAGTCCTATACTATTCCTATGAAATCAAGAGACAGTATGAATTGAGTGAAACTAATAACAATACTTTGCTTCGCCATGCTAACGACAACTACACAAAGCAAGTGAAATCTTCTAGGATTTGTGCTTAAAGTTTCTTTACCATGAATGATACCATCAAGAAAACAATATTATTCAAAGTAAGCATTAAAGCATCCACATTATAAGCTCAGTCTAACTTTATGCATTGAATGAAAATCATCCATTCAAAGAAAGTATGAGCGAAAGTTTCACCAATCTATACTATCAATCTATCATTCATCTAACATGCATTCAAATCAAATACTACTTTAATCTACTCTAGGTGGAAGAAAAATATGTAACCATGCAACCACTTGACAATATAAGCATTCAAAGCAACTCATGCAATATGAACTATTATTCTCAAAGTAGTTATAAGCAACAATTTCATAAGACTCTCTCCCATATAATGAAATGAGAAAACAAGAGTTTATATAGAGTTTTGAAACTAAAATAAATGGCCAAGATAGATTCAAGATCAATGGCAAAGATTAAAAGAAAGCAACCCTAACTAGGGTTTCCCATAATACAATAAATGATCAGTGAGTAATCAGTAAGTGAAGTGGCATGAGGAGCTATCTTTGTGGGGGCACATCCTTATCCTGTCGAGTGGCATTGTATTGGATGAATTTGGAAACTATTGTGTTTGACTTCCTCGATTGTGACAAGTGGCAACATGTTGACCTTGTATTTGAGTAGGTCCAAATCATCCGCACATTCCGCAAAAGCAATCTCCCACTCTGATTCTTGTCGCTAGAAGGCATGCCAGATGGACAAGAAGTCGGCTACCTTAGTCAAATTTTGCTTAAGGATCAAACCAGTGGTGGTGAAGAAAATTTCTTGAACTTTGTGCTTCAAATTTTCAAGCTACATGTCATTTGCTCGAACAATGTCTTTCTCAAGTGCATCTGTAGCCACAAATAGAATCTTGTTCCGGATTTCCTTCATCTACTCTTCAACTCTGATGGTATCAATGTTGGCATAATAACTAACACCTCTAGAGTGCAAGTTGGTATGAACAACTATGCACACTACACAATGAGTGCTCTTCAAATTAGGAGGGGAAGCTCCCTCGTTGTGCTGACAAAAATGCTTGAAAAGGGAAATAAACTAAACTATATCTTGTCTTTTTGTCTCAGTTGTAAGAGGTACAAGGCTTTCACGAAAACTCTATACGTTGCAGCTAAGTATTTTCTAGTTTCGTAAGACTTAACTACAACACACAACACTAAGTAACTTAAACTATCCAATCCCCTCAAGAATTCAGAGCATGAAGAAACATAGCGAGAATGATTATTTGACGATAAACTGAGTATAGACTTACAACATGAAGGCAAGGTGGCACGATTATCTGCTTGTTTGAATAGGATTATTATTCACACACATCACACGATAAACAAGCACAGATTCTCAACTTGAAGGCAAGGTGGCACATCTATCAGCTCAATCTGAACAAGTTTATTGAACACAAAATATGAAGGATAGCCAACTAGGACAATAGATTGCATAAGCGAGACACGCATACAATCTATGATCAAACTAGCCACTATATCTAACTAAGGCAAGAATTCACCATCATAATTGCATGAAACTCGAGTGGCATAACAATTCATCATAATAATAAATACTCATGAACAGATACAGAACGAGCAATATTGAAGGCAAGGTAGGCATAGCATATATTTCTCTCTCGTGCAAAAGTTATTTACAAATGAGCTGAAAGATCTTATTTATAAACATTGAAAGGTGTAGGTAACCCTAAAATCACCTTGAGTCAACTACAATCTTGCAATGCATGCAAGATTATTGCTAAACCCTAATAAAGCAAACTATACAATTAACTGGAAAATTTCCATCAGTTAACCGATACAATCTAATCTAAAAATGGACAATGTGCAAGCATGCACATCCTTATTGAAAGCAAGTTAATTGGAATACTACCATCAGTTAACATAAACCCTCATAAAACTCCAAGTCTTGCAAGATATCTCTAAGGATAAAGATAGACATGTGAGGACCTCATAAAGAGAACTGAAGATGAAAGTTGAGTTCTAATTGCATGCTCTAGATTCTGCCCTCGCAGACAATTGCAGGCTTTAACCAACTGATCATTGGTTGATATCTCGAGCAACCAACCCCTCCACGAAGTTGTTGACTGTGTCACCATCTCGGGGTCATCACATGCCTTAATTGACAATTTTGCTTATTAGCAACTTGAGCAATCTTGGAAATCTTTACACACTCAAACTAGCATTTCATTAACTTATAACTTTGGCAGCTCCGTAACTCAAGTGATGACCACTATCTCTTCTACAGCTTGATGTCTATAATGCTTTTCCTTAAAGAAAGAGTGTTGCATGACGAAACTGCGAGGTTTGACTACGCACACTCTAGTTGTGAGAAATGCAAATGAACTTGCTACACACACAAAATTCCAACGATATCAACCCTCTAAACCGGCTTTGGAAGACAATCGGCCATACGAGGCATGCAACCATGTGGACTTGAGTGGCTACGCCTGTCAACCCTTCGAATGCGCTTGATACAAATCAGTGTCAAATTTTCTAACAAAATCATGAATTAAGACTGATTTGGTCTTGAATTAAGTTTGTGTGAACTGCACTCTGAAAAACTCGCCTATTGACTGTGAATACGGCTATATTTTGACAACTTTTCTAGAAAGCTGAAAATAGCCTGAGGCTAAAAATAGTTTATCGAAGGGTTATTTTCGGCAAAAAATATGAGATATGGGTTTTGTCCAGAAAAAGATTCTAAGACAACCCAAAATGTCAGAAATGCGAAAATATGACTTCTACTCGACCATGCAAGGAATTTTCAGTTGAGAAAATTAGAGCCTCGCGAACTGATGCTCTAGAGTAAATTTTCCTGAAAAATTCTGGCACATGGGTTTTCTCAAGGAAGCTATTCTGAATCAACCCAGATGATTTGTTTTGTCAAAATTTTCCAATTCTTCAAACATGTGAAAGAATTTAAGACAAGAAATAGAAGAATTTAAGACAAAAGAATGAGGTTTTGATGCTTTCCTTCTGTTAAAATCGCCACTCTACCTTGAATTCCACTGATGAATTTGGACTTGTACCTACAAAAGAATTTTTTTTGAAGTCTTTGCCATTGATTGTTGATGAAAATTCGTCCAACTCTAGAAAGAATTCACCTTTGCTCAAACTGGATGAATGAAATGATAGATGCCATGCTTGTACAAATAGAGCAAATTCGCACTATAAAAGCATGATTGCAAGATTTAAAACCCGGACTGCGGAAAGAATTATCTGATTGGATCCTCTTTAGTTGAACTATGACTGACTTAAAGTTTAGGATTAAAATAATAATAAAAATATTCATCTTGCCCTTACATGCAAATTTGAGTTTCATCATTAAAAAGGCATCAATAATAAATTATTGAAGAAAATCGCCATTTAATGCCTTAGCATGCAAAATAAATATTAAATATTATTTTTAATCAGTTAGCAAAAAAGCACAACATCTGGATGCACTCAGCAAACTTCACTGATTTTGAAAAGTCTTTATTTTATCCTCCAGGTGTCCATTTGCACAAGTTATGAGATTTTTTGCTAACTTCCTACTTTATAGCTTACTGCAAAGTTACAGTCACCCCTGTTCAGCTCTGATTTCTGGGTGACTGAGTGATGTTGAGACCAAGCTGAGATATCCGTTTCGAAGCCTGCAAAGCAAGGATGAAATCACTGTTGGGAGCTGCAACTACCAAAATCAATGTTTGACACCCCAAAAAATTAGGTGCCTTGGATTAAATTGATTTTCAGGCACAAGACGGCCATTTCTCCGTTCTGCCATTTGACGCCTTAAACTGCCGCTAACGATGAACAATGAACCCTACTGACTAGATGGTGAGCTCACTACATGACTGCAAGTATTCTACATCCAACAACTGTATGGAAGGCACCAAAGGACTACATTAAGGACCCCAAAAGGAAAATCGCCCTCGGCCTGTGAAGGCTCAAACACCATTTTGTCAAAAGTGTGACTTTCAACCAAATGCCCTACTTTGACTTTCGATATCGGGAGCTGGGGTGACCTGATTCGCGCATCGTCTGTCTCATCGCGTAGCTAGAAGAACTTACAAGAGATGTCTCTGTAGGCGACAAAACAAGAAAACTGCTTCTAAGACCTCAAAGAGAAGGGCGCCTTTCCCAAGATGAAATATATGACCAGACAGTTATTTTATGAGTTGTCTTCATTTTACAATATCTTGCAAAGACCTCGCACGTATGAGCGTTTGCCAAATCTTGGAGGCTGACGGCTGGGCTCGTTGGATAGCTGGAGTAATTGTGCACAAGTCTTGTGAAGACTTCAAAAACTAATAACCCCATCTAACAGGCCTAAAGGCTAGGCACCCCTAGCCTACAGAGGTATAGGCATGAATACCACATTTCTCCACCTCTGATTTACGTGTCTAGTAGGATCTCTGCCACGATCTCTCAGAATATCAGATTGACAGGCTGTCTAGTGCGTTGTGAAACCGAACTAGAATAGCACAGATGTCAAGAAGACCTTATATGCAATTTCATCCATCTCAGGGGTCATCTTGAAGGTTTCCCTTGGGCTACAAGGGCGCCATTTTGCCAATTGAGAACTTTTTGTGATGTGAAGCCTCCTCGTAATCTCATCTTCTAACCTTGACTATCAGAGCTTTGGGTCTCAGATGTCTGTATTTGATAGCTCGTTATATAGCTAGACTAGTTGTGAAGAGATTAAATGCATCAGCAAGCAGGAATGACAGAAATTAGACCTCCTTTAAGAAGGGCGCCCCTAGGCTACAGGAGCGCAAAAGCTAAAAACTAACCACCTTTTGCAATCTACAACCTCTTGTACCTCAGTTTCTGACATCAATTCTCAGAGTTCTAAAAGTCAGATAACCTTGAAGGATAGCTTGATGGATAACTGGGCTACTTTTGAAGATATTGACTTCATTTACAAACAAAAGCAACAAGATCTAGGCCTTCAAAGAGAAGGGCGCCCCTGAGCTACAGGGGCGCAGATTTGCTTCTGCTTGAGAAATTTTCTTAAATTTGATCACTGAAATCTTCATCTTGGCCACTGAAATGACCATGCAAAGGTATAATCCCATTGTGAAATGCCTCATTCTGAGTCCCCAATTCAAGTTCTGATCAACAGGTACTGCTTTTGACTAACACAACACTAACCAAAGTCGATGCTTAATATTGCCCAAAAACTGTATTTGACATCACTTTAGCAAGGTTTAGACTCTTTTAAGCAAAATATCTTGATGAAGCAAAAATATTTGGTTTGGGTACAACAATCAGCCTTCAACTTTTCCAAGACTTCATTTCGTGTAATCAATGCCCAGTACCAGTTGTTGAAGTTATATGTTGCACCTGCTGCAATCACCTTTCCATCGACTAGTTCCTGCTTCAGAACTCCTTTCAGCACTTTGAGACATGGAATGATTCTGTCTCGGATATCTTGAGCATTGTCCCGCACTTCTTCCAAAGCTGCAATCCTCGAAAGCATAGAGGAAGCTTTCCCATATGCTAGCATCAGTTTCTCTACAAATACAACCACTTCTTCACTTTTGTTGATTATCCATTCTTTGGTTTCTTTGGCTGTGGTCCTCTCTTCTTCGAAAGTCTCTTGAGAAGAGTTCAGCAATGGAGGAACCACTGAGTTGGTTTGACCAAGAGGCTTGGTTAAATGCTGAATATACTCTTTTAGTCATTCAACCTCTCATTTGTATTCCCTTTTCTTTGCTACCTCCTTTTCCAACCTCACTTTGATAGAGGTAACTGAATTATTCAAGTCTTCCACTCCCTAACCTTTCGTGGTTGGGCCCAAGTTGACAGTGGTGATGGCATATTCCTAAGGAGCAATATCCTCCCTCGACTTATCAACTGTCAATACAAAAATTTGTACTATACGATGGCCGACTTCGTCTCTTTGGATGGTGGAAAATGCTCTAGCAAGCTTCTTTACATTAACTATTTCCAATCTGGCCAAGAAATCGGCCATGTCATCTTCCTTTGGAACTTTTGTTTGCTCTTTAATCTTCAATCTCTCCTTTAGCAAATCAGGGATAGTGGGTTGCTCGATGTCTTCTTCTTCCTGAATATCTTGTGCACTTGGAATCTCTTGAATTCCTTTGAGGGCGGAAATCATTCCTTCTTCAAATTCACTATATAGAATATCAACTTCATAATCAGACTCTAGTATCTTTGTGCTTGTGGGAGATGGTGGTTCATCATCCTTTAGTTGGATAGGAATGGGAGAAGGAATCCTTATATCTCCCAATAACTCATCAATATCTAATATCTCGTTCATGTTCACGAACACAGCAAAATGAAGAGGCTTTGATCTATGCTTCTTTCAGGTAGGTTCTTCATCGACAATCTTTTTTCCTTTTGCCTCCTTCCTTTTCTTGGGATTGGTGCTCTTGATCGACTCATCACCTTGGGACACACCAATATTTGAAGAGTAACATTCTGCTTCACCCATTAGATTGTAAGTTAGATTCACATTTTTCCGTCGCAGCTCCTAGGTCTGCTAATCTGCCCACCATTGCGAATACTTGACAACTAGTCTCATGAAGGTGGTCAAGTCTGCAAGTTCTGACTCTAACCATCTTAGGGAAGAAGAGGTTGATTCTCATCGAAACCTGGCTGAATAAATTTGCCATCATCTTCAAGTTGATCTGGCACACAGAAGAGCTTGGTTGTCCTGATTAAGCTGACCGGCATATTGGACCATAGTCTTTTTCTAACATCAAATTCATCTATAGCATTGGCCCAATAGTCCTCCAAGTCTACCTTGTGTTTTTATTTTATTCCATTCACGAGCCTAATGTGATGGTGAGGGTCAAAATCAGCTCTGGACCTGTATGACGTGAATGGATACCATTGCATCTCTAACCTGGCATTTTCAACTACCTGTGCTGACGGGCAAGATTCTTCCATGTTTCCAATAAAGAATGGAAAAGTGATGGCTACCTTGCTTTTGGTTTTCTGGAAGTTTTGATATGTTTCTAGTTGTCTAAGAACCTCTCGCAAGATCATTTTGTTGGTGGGATAAATTGGGAGCCTGAAAGGATTTCCAATCAATCCTAGAATTCTGATGTAGGCGAACCTTGGAAATTGGATATAATAGGGTCCATACTTGTTGATAAGGCTCTTAGCCTCATGGGTTAACCTTTGATGCGTTCTTCCTTGCAATATCCTTGTAATGTACATCAAGAATGCATTGTGTGCTCTTCTGAAATGAGATTTTGCAAATAATTGCAACTGGGGGTGGTAATCATATGGCTTGAACTCATTTTCTCCATTGCCTACCACACCTCAACAGATCAATCTTGAATATCTATAGGCCCTTGCCAATAGATAGTTAACATAAGAACTCATATAGAGAGATTTAGTCCTCTCCAAGTTCACCAGCTGCTCATGGATGTTGTCATTGATCATCCTTGACCAATTGAACATTCTGACTCTTAAGGCGATCTCATCAATGAATAAAGTACATCCAAGTCTCGAATGGAGCACCTTGAGGGCTGCCCATTATCCTATTCAAAAGAAAAATCATATCACCATAGTCTTCCTTGAAGTTTGTTCAGCGTAATTTCTTTGGCATCTTCTTTACAGAAGCCCTTGGCTTTTCCAACCATGACTTGTTGATGTTCGTTGCACACTGATCCATCTGGTCTTCAAAGAGTCTCCTTGCATCATCTTTGGTCTTATAAGAAGTTCGGTGGTAGTTGGGAATGTCGAATTCTTCTTGGATAGCCAACTCTCCGAGATGTGCCAGAACTTTTCCATCGCGAGCAACTATTTGTCTATCTTCTGGGTTGTAATGCCTAGCACACTCCACCATTAGCTCTACACACTCCACAGCCGAAGGAAATCCAATTGCGCGAACAATTCCATTCTACATCATCCGGCGAGCGATGGCTATCGATAGGGGTCCATCTAGTCCATACATCCTCTTTTTGAATTCCTCTAAGTCCACATGTCCAAGGTCTGTGTATGTGACGTTCTTCCACTTTGAATTGATCTTCGATTCCAGTTGAACTCCTTTGCTTGCGAACTTCATCTGTGCTTTCCTTGAAGGTTCTCTAGGGGTGGTCATCAACCTACGAGAAAAAAGAAAATATATTAATTTTAAAACTTTAATTTTGATTTTCTTTAACCTTTCTCTCGAAAATTTTAAATTTCAGCCTACTAAAAATCAGATTCTGTGAAAAATCAAGCTGAAAATAAAAGCATTTAGTAAATCTTTCGAGAATGAAATAAAGACAGAGGTAAAATAAAGAATTCCATCAAATTTTGATTCTAAATTCTGTAATTATACTCTTTGGATGGTAATTCAGCTTTAAACTTCAAAATTTTTGTCTTCGTTGCTGAAAAAGCATGCCAGCCCTTTGAAAATTTCAGTCTTCAACTCAGAATTTCAATCTCTTTCTTTGTTCTTCACCCTGAAAAATCACTTGATCTCCAATATTCTTCCCTCAAGAAAAATTTATCTCATAATTTTGAGAGAGTTTGATCCTCTTCTCAATCGAACTTGGGAAGAATGTGTTGAAAATGACTTGCTGAAACTCCCTATAAGGTTGAGAAGTTCGATTTATTTTAGCAATTTCATCCTTTCTCTTAAATTCATCAATCTTAGACTCGTTTTCTTTCGTTTGCCAAGGAAAGTTTTTAATTTCTTCAAAAATCTTCAACGCAAGCTTCTAAATCTTATCCAAGCGCCAACTTTAGCAAATATCTTTAGATTTTTCCTTCGGAGTTAGAATTTTAGCTAAGTGTTGGAATAAGTGTTTGAAAATAAATAAAGGTTTAATGTGAATTTTTTATTTTCCAACCTCTTTATTTTTCTTCCAAACTGTTAAAATCATTTAATCATGGCAAATTTTAATTTATCCCTGGCTATTTAATTATTTTTCATGTCATTTTAATTCCTCTCTTTATACTCGATGCCATGCTTCATCTTAATTCCATCTATGGCGAACTTAGAAGATTCTTCGCCATTATCTTTAGGCACTTCATGTCTAGAAATTCTTCATTAAACTCAAGGGCGGACTTTGGAGTGCTTGGGACATGCTTTTTCTAACCAAGTTGGACCTCTTCAATGTTTGGACACATTATTTATTAGCCAAGGTCGGACTTTGTAATGTTTTTTCCATTCTTCTTCTAAGTCAAACTTTGGAGTTTGTTTTCCATTCTCCTCATGGCGTACTTTGCAAACTTCATGCCATATCCTCTTCAATGTCTAGGCGGACTTCCTAGGTGTTTTGACAAGCATCACTTAAGGTAGGTCGGACTTCAAGGCTTGCTTGGCATTCTTATCTTTCCTTATGGTGGACTTTGGAGTACCTTGGACGTCCTCCCCTCTAGACAAGTCAAACTTTCCTTGTCTCTATCCAAGGTTGGGGTGGACTTCAAGAATTTCCTTCCATATTCTAGGCGGACTTTGGAGACTTTGTTCCAAGGCATGGCAGACTTTGTAAATTTCTTGCCACGTCCAACTCTTCCTATGGTGGACTTCCAAGGTTTCTTTCCAAGATGCAAGGTGGACTTCATAGTCTTCTTTCCATTCCTCACTTTGGCATGGCGGACTTCTTAATGTCTTTGCCATTCTCATTGCTCCTTCCAAGCAGACTTTGCTCTAGTCTGGACAAGGCATGGGGTGGACTTCATGAGTTTCCTTCCACTTCCATGGCGGACTTGGAAGCTCTTCAGACATGATCCTTGGGTGCACTTCTTCAGACTTATGTCATTTTCATCTTTGGTTGCCATAAATTTCATGCTTGTCACTTTCTAGATCTCGCCATGTGATTTTTCTTGCTTTTTGGTGATTTTAGGTTGATTTTCTTGATTTTCACATTGCTTTTCCAAAATTTTGCTTGATTTTTTAGATTTTTCTCTGCTTTTTTAGTCTAAAGGTGGAAACATTGACTCTTTTACTGGCAGGACCTGGCACTCTCTAAAAATAGAAACTTACTAAAAATAGTAGATTCCAGATTGGTCCAAAAGTGCCAAAAATGGAAAAAACGGAAAGCAAAAAAGCAAAATCCCTAAAAAATAGGAAGTGTCAAAATTGACTCAAAGCACGGGTGAGCCTCATCTTCCGGACCTTCTGAGCGCTTCCATGATGTCTAAGCATAGTTTAGATCTTGAATTCTCTACTTGGCTTGGGTGATAACTCTAAATTCTAACTTGAAACTCCCAGAGCAAAAATGACTTATGAAATTGCAACTCAAAGCTAAACCCCAAAGCGAACCATTGAGGGTCCCCATTTGCAATGGGGTGATGTGTGAAATAGGTCACAACACATCCCCAAAAAAAATTTCAATCGGGATGTCCCCAATTGGCTGGGGCATGCCAGGGATAGCAAGGGGACATTCAGCCGTCCCCTTTTTCCAACTACTATTTGTAATAAAAAATAGTCTGAATTTAAAAATGCTTTTTGTTTATTGTTTTTAAGTGGGTCCCACACCCTCCCAACCCTAAAATGAAACATAAAACTTTCTTTCAAAGCCATTTGAGCTCATTTTTGTTGCAGCTATAAGCAAAGTGAGTAAGACAAAGAGGAGGGTTTGAAGGAGTTTTTGGACAACAAAAACCAGCATTCAATAGCAAGAAGGAGAGAATTAAGGCAACAACCAGCAAGAGAAGTGAAGTAAGTGATTCTTCCATTTCTTTTATTTTTTTTTCCAATTTTTTCTAAAGTTTAAATGATAAAATATATGATTTTTTGTGTGTTTTTTTTTTTTTTTTTAAATCTTCAATTTGCAAAATTCAAAACAAAATAAAATGAGCAACACTAATGAAAGAAGTGGACATGTTAAGAGGGAATAATTAGAACAAAATGAAACCCAAGGGGGGCAACCTCAAAGAAATCCATTTGAATGCCCTTCCGAAGATTTTAAAAAATATGCACAAGGCCCTTTTAATCCTAAAAAACCTCTTCTTCAATTAGCAACATGCCTAGACAACGACAAAGGTAAAAACATGAGGTGAAGTAGATTGTGGTTATGTCACATTTGTAATGAAAAATTTAATGGGAGATACACAAAAGTTTATTCTCATCTATTGGGTTATACAGGCCATGGGGTCAAGGTTTGTAAACAAATAAAAGACCATGAGAGGGTAGAGTGTTTAGATTGCATATGGAGGCCAAAGGATAGTCTATGGGGCAGCCAATGCAAACACAATCCGCAAATTCAAGTACACCTATGCCCTCTATGTTTGGTAGTCCTAGTGTTGGTATTGGTAATAGTGGTATTCATGTTTCCACAAGAGGGAAGAGGAAGTCTGTTAGTACTTCTAGTGAAGAGCCAAATACAATTGCAAGTATGTTCAATGTGCATGCACGAGATGTGGTAGATTCTTCCATTGCCAAATTTTTCTATGCCCATGCCATCCAATTCCATGTAACACATTCTCTCTACTTTAAACAAATGTTTAGAGATGTGGCAGCTGTTGGTATCTCATTAACCCCTCGCCCCCTCCCTTCGAACAAATAAACTATGCACTACACTCTTGACAAAGAATATTCCAAGGTGATTGTAGTGATGGAGGACATAAGACAGTGTTGGATTAGGGCGGGCTACTTTATTATCATGGATGGGTAGACCAATATTAGACATCTACCACTTGTCAACATCATAATCACATGTACAATTGGCTCATATTTCCTTAGAGCCATTGATTGTTCTGGGAAGCGCAAGGATGCAAAATTCCAATTACATATTTTGAGAGATCCCATTGAGGAGGTTGGGGCAGCCAATGTTGTGCAGGTGTTCACTGATTTAGCACGTGTGTGCAAATTAGCACGTTTGATGGTTAAGAGTGCTTACAAGCGCATCTTTTGGATCCCTTGTGTTCATGTGTTGAACAACGCATTGAAAGACATAGGGAAGATAGATTGGGTGCAGCAAGTGATTGTAGAGGCTAGAGATAGCCAAATGTTTATTTGTGACCATCACACCTCACTTACTCTCTTTAGGACATTTTGAAAGAAAGAATTTCTCAAGCCTGTAGAGACAAGGTATGCCAACTATTTTATTTCATTAGAGAGGTTGCTTGAGGTGCAGGAGGCTCTACAGTTAATGATGGTTAATTCAAAGTGAAATAGATGGTCTATGGCAAGCATTGCAGAAGGGAGAAGCATTAAACAAAAAATTCTTGATGATAATTGGTGGTACAATGTGAGGTAAAAAAATTGTTATTGATTGTTGATTTTATAAAACAAAAAATAATAAAATAAAATATGATTTTATTATTAATATTTTTTTATTTTCTAAGTTCTAACTTGCCTTTTTTCAAATTTTTGTTTGTAGATATATTTGCTCCATCATTTCACCAGTTGTGGATGTCATTAGATATGCTGATATAGACTCTCAAAGTTTTGGAGAGATTTATGAAACATTTAACTCCATGCTTGAAAAAATGAAGAAAACAATTTTTGCTAGGGATCCTAATTCGAAATTATATGAGCAAGAAATTAAGCCCATTGTGATGCAGCAATGGAACACTATGAACACCCCGCTTCATATGGCAACCTTAGCTCTTAATCCCAAATGGCATGTACCAAGGCCTAGTAGGGTGCCTCCTTGTGATGACGATGAGGTGAAATAAGGGTTTATGAAGGCCGTTGCAAAAATGTATTCAGTTGAAGAGGCGAGCCTACTTCATACACGATGGACTGACTTTTATAATCTTCGTGGTCCAACATTCGACAAACCAAAGGCCAAGATAGATAGAGCTATACCAGCTCAAAAGGATCCTATTGGATGGTGGTCATGGCATGGGAAGGATGCACCACAGTTGAGGACACTTGCTATTCGCCTCCTTTCACAAGTAATACATTAACATAATTTATTAATTTGATTAGTCTTGAACATTTCTATAATCATAATTGAATGTCCTAATTAGTAAATTACTAATTTATTTTTCGCCTGCTTTCACAAGTTGTTAGTTCCTTTGTTGCAAAGAGGAATTGGTCCACATACAGCTTTTTTTAGTTTGTCAAGAGGAATAGGTTGACCTCTAGACAAGCAGAGAAATTAGTGGTCGTGCATAGTGTTTTGTGACTCCAACATCGTCAAACTCTAGAGTATCAACAGACTCTAGCGTTACAGTGGGATGCTAATCCAAAGGACGCCACCCAAATTGATGACAAGAAGACACAAGAGGGATTGGTTGGAGTTCCATTAGATGAGCTAGTCTCTCATACATGTCATAGTGGCAATGACTCAGACTCTGAGTTTGATTTTGATGCAATGTTCGTAGATGCCGATCAGAGGCAGCCATCATACTTTCTATTACTATGTTTTGGACATTTGTGACAGTCATTTTGACATTTGTAGCCCAAACTTGTAGCCTTTGGGCATTTTATTTTTAAAATTTTAAATCATATGCACATTGACTGTTTGACATGAATTATGGAAGCAATTAAGTAGATATAGTACTATTAATTTGTTCAACTCTATAATGCATATGTCAATATGATTACATTTGCAACTTTATCAATGTTCATTGTTATCATTACTCATGAATATCTGAAATTTGAAATTTTTCTATATTTTTAATATATATGTATGTATATATATCCCCTGCCGTCCCCAAAAACTCCCTAAGAAAATCCCGTCTCCGAAACGTGCCCCTATGTCCCCCCATCCCTCTTGGAGCTAGGCAAATAGTAGTAACAGCAAAAAGTCAGTCCTCCAAAAGTGTCCTACAAATGGCGTCTAGACATGAATTTATACCTGCCTAGAAATAGGTCTCATGGGCCCAAAATTTGGCGCCCTACAAGTCAAATTTAAAGTTTACTTTTTATTAAATATTTTATATTTAAATATTTATCATTATTTACAGTTGTGATAGTGCTAAACACATTTTTTTTTAATTTAAAATATTGTTGAATTCGGCCTAACGAAGGTGGGACATGACAGACCTGTAAATGGTGAGGCTACTGGCTTCATAAGAGTTCCAAGCTTGGGAATTGGAGCTGATAACCCAACTAAACCTTGCTGATCTAATTGTGGAGAGACCTGCTGAGAGACTTGAGGAGAAACAGCTGGAAGAAGTTGAGGTGAGGAAACAAAAAGTGCTGACCCTGTCTTAAATGGCTGCTGCTGCTGTTGATAAACTGGATGCTGACTTAATGTATGATGTTGCTGCATAAATGTTTGTTTAATAGAAGATGTTTCAGGTTTTCGTTCAATGTTCAAGTCATTTGCTTGTTGAAACTGTGGCATTTGTTGTAGCTGTTTCTGTTGCTGAAACTGCTGCTGCTGGCTTTGTGGGTGTTGTTGCTGGTACTGCTGCTGCTGCTGTTGATGCATTTGCATCTCCTGATGCTCCATATTCCTGAATTACTGTGCATGGAAGATCTCGTGTAGGTTCATTACTTGGTGATGATGTTGCAAAGTATTTGCATTCAATTGCAAACAGTTTTAATCATTTTGTTGTAAAGGACTGTTTCCAGTCTACTGTAAGGAGCTAATGTTATTTTGCTGAAGAGTGGCATTATTTTGCTGAAGACCATTAATATTATTATTACTACTCTGTTGCAAGGAAGTTTGCTGCAGGACACCTATACCACTTCCTTCTGTTGAACTAAGACCAGCCCCAGGTTGCGGTGTTGTTCGATTTTTTTGCAGTGTTGTTTGCATGCAGGACTGTTGCACCCGTGGCATGGAACTATGCTGAATAGGTGCAACAGTGTTTGGTTGCATCGATGTTGCAGAAGCCTGTAAATTCAACTGTTAAAACTGATTAGAATGCTTCTCCTATTGCTGCATAGAATGCAAATCACTGCAGGACTGAAGCAGGAATCCTTGATGTCCCTGTTGTTGCAGAGTGGATTTTCCTGAATTAAATGAATTTAGAACACTTCAAATTTCCTTCTCAACAGCATCAATCTTGCCTTGTGGAAATCCATGTGGAGTATTGCCCTTTGAAACTTGGGAAAATTGCATCATACAATGAACTTTGGTTGTATACAGCTTTAGCTTGTCAAGTTGATCAGCTGCCATAGTCTGCCAAAATAACAATTTTTTGATGCTAAAAATTGAACCGTTTGTTAGTGCAATCAGACCATCTGATTAAATTATACCATAGAAAAAATGAGCGCAAACTAAAAAGTGAATCTACCAGCTAACATTTCATAGAAGGCCTTTGGAGTAATTCTCCTAGGTCAGAAAAATATATATCCTTTAGCTTTTGCAGCTGCATAAAAAATCTATCACCATTTCTATCAAGATCATTGCTAGAAAGCGATGTCTTGATTCTAGTAGACCGAGAAGAATGCTAAGAAGAAACATTATTTGGCTTTGCACAAAATAGAATAAGGGGAATTCACAACTATAGAATCATAGATGATGCATATAGTATAACAAAAGAAACATATCACAAAAACCATATATGTAATACACATCAGATGACATAAATCACAATGACAGACAAAATAAGATAGCTGTAAATGTTATCTTTAATTAATAATGCACAATTTAGATGATGACTGGAAGCAGATGCTAATTTGAAAGACTTGAAAGTACACAAGCATCATAAGGGAAGGTTGTGGCAAATTACACTTACGGTGAAGTAAGGGAAAATGACATAGTTCCCATAAAGCATCATTAAGCATTGGAAACTGTTTTCTAATAAAGAAATGACAGTCCCATAACTGAGCTAACAATGGAGACAGATTAATTCTTCTACAGCCTTCACCAACCAGTCTTTTATACATATCTCAAATATCAGCTAAAAAGAATATTTCCAGATTATTTCATTAAATTGTAAATTATTAGAGTATCTATTTGACTCCTATGCTATACTCATACGTCAACCAAGGTATTACTGAGCTTATATAGCCAAGCTGAATGATGGGCTGAAGGTATTATAGTATCACTTAGTAAATTGACTAACTGTTAGTGTGTTATTCCTAGCTGTCATTGAGTTCTACTTCTCTCATTGTCACATACTTCCTTTCCCCAGCTCAGGTGTAACTTAATCATGTTCATAGTTTGATGGAGCAAAGACCTCCAAAAATTTGAGATAGTTGTTTAATAAGAAGTATCATGCAAGAGCCCTGATAGTTATCACTTACTGGAATTTCATGTCCACTATACCAATTAAATACTGTTTTAATATATCCTTCTGCATGTTCTTTCTTCTTTGATATATTAATTTCATTGGTTCTGATATGAGTTCCACATAGCAGATTACAAATCATTCTGCTGATCATAAATCATTTCACTTATCTTGCAAACTGGTATTCTAATTTTAGATTGTACCTTACCAATCACTCAAATATCTATCCCCAGAGAAGTGAAGCGTCTACAATATTGAAAATTGATCAACAACTGGGAATAAAGGAGATTACAAAGATGTTATCTTATGATAAATTTTCTCCTGACAGTCAGTAACATTTGAGTGTCCAGTTTGACCTGATGATTCCACTGATGCAGAAAAATTCCACAGTTTCTAAATATATAAGGCCACAATAGATTTTCTATTATGCCAAAATATCAACAAGAAAGATTGAAGGTATACCTTCGATTGATGCTTGATCAAGTCTACCATGTGCAGTGGACAGATAACAGGAATGGCCAGAATGTGTCATCTATTTCAGTTACCATTCAAATGAGAGTATAATAAGAATATTGAGATAAAATAATAAAAGAGTTAAATGAATTTTACATGTAGGGACATCTGACAGCCTCTGGGTTTGGGCTTGTAGTAACTGCTTCTGCTGTTAAACAGAGCTCTGTTGCTGCTGCTATTGCAATAAACTACCAGGTGTGTGAAGCATTTTCTGAAGCTCTTGCCATACTGAGTTCGACTGTGGTAACAAGGGTGGTGGTTGTTGTAACTGCTGGGGCTGATGTTGTAGCTGGGAGAGAAGAAGTTGCTGTTGTTGTAGTTGCTGCAACTGCTGCGATTGCTGTCATAACAATGATGGTGATGGTCGCTGTGCTTGCTGATATTCATAAGTTTTGGCTTGTATAATCTGGCGGAGTTGTTGCTGTTGCTGTTGCTTTGTCAGCATACTTGAAACATTAAAAATTGATGGATGATGTTGCTGAAGAATAGGTGGCTGTTGCTGTAAAACAGACTGTTGTTGCCTAAAGACAGACTGCCAGTGAAATGTGTAATATGAATTTGCCCTGAAATGTAAGATAATTGAAAGTAATGGTGTTATCTGTTTTGCTTTTGTTGAAATATGTGTGAGAAATTATTGAATTACTAATTTCTTTTATGGTTGTTATTAACAAGAAAGCAGTTTTAAACAAGCAAATGATGTAAAGTTTTCAAATTTTCCAAACTAGTTAATGTTAATTTGTAATACCCCAATGCAAAAGCTATTCAACAAAAGTTGTGTCCAATAAGTTGGAAATACAAATAATTTGCATAGGTTGGATTCTGAATGCTAGCAAGGATAATACTGCAAAACAACCATTTTACATGATAATAGGAAAGCATTTCCATTCATATAAGGTAAAGTAGAAAGTGTTTATTCCATCTGAACAATACTGTTAGCACACTTTTTCAATTCATTGTTGACTGATATTCTTTTCGTTATTATACTGTTCCAAATATGCAACTTCAATTAACCATAATGTTTATATTGAATAAGCCAAACACACTCATAATAGCCTGTGCTATGTGAGATTTTTCTGAAAGGAGATTATCATAAAGAAAAAGAAGATTGTCTTGCCCTAAACTAGTTACTTTGTAAAAAAATTGATGTTACAAATGGTTCAGGTTACAAGTGTTTCCATACACGAAAGTACTCACTCAGTTTGAACTAAAGAAGAGGATACAAATCTTGTCATAACAGTTGAAGACTGCAAATAGTTCTTTTATATTTAGCAAAAAATAATTCCTATTTGGTAGGCATCATGCTGTTAGCCCTCCACTATACTAGGACAACAACACAAAATTACAACTATCTGCACTATGGAGTCTAGGAAGCACCAGCACTGATTACCTCATTGGTGCCTACAAAACACAGTATAGTCAGCAATTGTTAATGATAAGTATTTTGAAAGGTCCACAATAAAGAGTCAATATACAACTACAAGGATGACAATTCTCATGATCAAATATCATGAGTAACATAATCATCTGTCCTTTCAAATCACTTGCAGACACTAAAAAGTATTGAACTATGTCATGAAGTAATATTATTCTTAGTCATATAGTTGTCAGAATAGGTTCTATCCAGCTTTCAATAAAATTATCTTGGACAAAGAAACTGGCAAACTTGAAAAATATTAGGTGTATAAAGCCTTTCCACAAAAAATAATTGGGGAAAACAATCTACATACCTAGCAAGTGGTAGGCAATGTCGAATCATAATGATAGTTCTAAATATGCTGTAACATTTGAACATCAATGCATTTAACT
This sequence comes from Sequoia sempervirens, assembly GCA_007258455.2. NCBI lineage: Eukaryota > Viridiplantae > Streptophyta > Pinopsida > Cupressales > Cupressaceae > Sequoia > Sequoia sempervirens. The sequence continues at coordinate 26,341,747 of VDFB02000002.1, read as the reverse complement.
TTAAAGTGATGAAAGACATTAAAATTTGTGCAAACATAGCATTCCTTCAGTACCCTGTGAAACAAAACTTTGCAGAGGATAGTACGATATGTAACTTGATTGGACAATTCGTACAGCATATGAGGCACTTTCTTATGCTATGTATTGTCAAGCAAAGTGATTATTTGGTTGACAATCATAACCAATCTTAATAAGTAATTATATGCTCGAAGTCTGTATTTAGGTCATTACATAGATAAAATGCAAGTCCTGATTTTGGATCATTCAGCATAGGTGGTAGTTCCACACAAGAAGTTAGAAACACTCCCAAACAAGGGAGATTTATTACTAGTAGTTCCGCATGAGAAGTCAGGGACACTCTCAAACAAGAGGGATCCATTATTTTGCAATTTTGTTTCCCACTACAATATGTGCAATCTCTTGCTTCCTGCATAATTTATATTAAGATGGCTATGAAGATGTTGTTCTACTACATAAGAAATCATATAACAAGCAGCAATGTGTGAATTGAGAACAATTAATTGGAAAAACTAGTATTTAAAATAGAATGAGAAAAGACAGCATAAGCAAGAAAACAAAAATATCATTACCTGTCACTAAGAGACTTTGTGGCACTGTTGCAACTTGCATGCTCTTATTCAGTTGAAAATCAAAAATTCGAAAAACAATATGCACAATTTTTTTATTCAATACATGAAGGAAGCTATCTGCAAGAAAGAATATATAGTTAGTAATCAATTCAATTTCTTTTTTTGTAGTCTTTGAATATGCTATTTAACAGTCGAGGATGATTGTACCTGGTAATACAATATGTTGATCATTGTTCAATACAACTTGCATTGATTATAACATTGTTTTGATTGAGAGTGAATTGTCCCTTTGCATGGAAGTCTCGGAGGATAAAGATAATTGCTGATTTATCTTCAATGTATTCTTGATAGGTAATGTTTCGTAGCTCAGGGAGCAAGACTTGAATTATAGATTTGTCAAAAGAACAATGTAGCATTTCCTTTTTATCAGTTGTTACAATGCCTTTAAGATAGAGAGAGTAGATGTAGGTAACTTGCCTGTTGCATTTAATACATTGAGCAGTTTGATCTTGTAGTGTTCCATAGTCATCAAATTTATAGTTGCATGTTGGGCAAAAGGCATGAAATGGAATAGAAAATGAATTTGCTACTTTCAAAGTCCCTTGAACCTACAACATACGATGAAGTAAGTATCCTTATGTTTGAAGACTTTTCTTTTGTGGTAATTACAAAAATTCAAGAATGTAAACTTAGTTACCTGAAATGTTGGGCACAGTAAGTTGTATAAACTACCCAAGGTTTGTTTATTCCTGAGCTTTCCAATGTATGTTGACTGACATGTATAGAGTATCTTTTCTTTTTCATCGACCCGTTTTACAATATTTTTAAATAGCATTGTTGGGAATTCATTTTTTTGAACTTGTTCTTCCATTGCAGAGAAATGTTGTGCAAAATTTGGATGCATGTGTACCTATGTTTTGTAGCCAAAAAAGTTCAAATTATTTTTTTGTTGAAGAAAGATGTTAGGAATAGAAGATTGTAAAGTACAATAAAGTAAGGAGTTGATAACATATTAGCACCTGTGCTTTGTCTAATTCGGAGTCTCCATCTTTTATGTCGACAAGATATTGAAAAGCTGTCCTTTTAGTGGCAATGATAAGTGCGCCTACAGATCCACTTATATAATCATCTGTGCTTGTGAGCAGCTTTTTAATGGTGGTACTTGGTATGAAATTATAATCTTGGCATAAGCGAGATATGGTTTTAATCGTGCTTGAATGGCTCAAGATGAGTATACAATCACAATCACCTTGGTCATATTTAGTTCTAGGAGCAATTTGGAAGCCTGAAATACAAATAGCTGATCCTGGAACTATTTTTTCTTCATATTTATGTATGAGGTTGCCTGTTAAGTTGAGAGTGATTGTCATCTCAGCTTTGTCATCTGTCAAGTCAGCACGAAGGACCTCTCGTATTTTGTGGGTTTTATCCATAATAGTTTTGTACACTATGATAACATCTCCTTCAAATATATTTCCGGCTTTGTAGGCATTGAGATCTTCAATTGATATTGACCCTCGTCTTGCTTTTTTGAATTGTGATCGGGGCTGTTTAGCCAGTGAAATACTTTTGCCACTTTCTAAAGTTTGCAAGTATGACTTATTTCCCATCTGTGGCAGCTTCGGATGTCCTGTTTCAATGTTTTAAGAAATTGAGACCAAAATAAACTCTCTTCTCAGTCAAAAACCTCATTTAAACACTGAGATCAAAGAATAAACAGAATTATTGTAAGTAAAGCCATTATTGTCAACAAATGATAATATAAATTATGCTTAATGAATAAACAAGTCCTTTTATTAGAAATTTGCATACCAAGATCTAGAGGCTTCTGGTTGCCACTAGCAGAACCACCTGCCAAAGAATTTCCTTCTCGAGAAACATGATTTCTTAATGATAGCATCTTGAGAGATATGTTGCGTAGATAGTCTTGCTGCATAACATAGAGGGAAAAACATTATTCTCCAAAGAAGAGGGAAGAAAGACTTCCCCACATTTATTCCCTTGACAAACATGTATACGTTTCAAAATGCATGATATAAATAAAAAATAGAAACCAATAACCATATAACTTGAAAGACACTATGCAATGAGAACTTCATCTTGCTGTAAAAGGTGTGCAGTAGCATAGATGTTTAGAAGAACCATAGCTCTGCTTCCTTCTTGAGTAAAATGAAAGTTGAAACCATCAAATTGAATCAAAAATTGAAAGCTTCACATTAAGAGAAAAGAGAAAGAAAGCTGGGTAAAATTATCATTTACTGCAAGAAGATGAAACATGCTTGCAGACCTGGATTGTTTCTAAAGGTTAATAGTTTGAGTTGCTTAATAAGTTTTCCTAAATTTAGGGAATTGACTATTTTAAGCTAAAAAGGATAAGTGAGACTGGGATTTAAACTTTTAATACAAATAAAAGCACATGTGCACACATATACATCTATCGGCTTTGCCTTTTTCCTAACTTGATCAAACATTTCAATGATTTGGCTTTCGTATTTTAAATTTCTTTGAAACATGGTAAACAAGCAATTGTAATATAATTATATTGCAATAACTGATCAAAGGAAATTTCAGAAAAGACATGTTCAATGATGACATAGACAGCAGTTATTTAAGAAAATTCATGCAGACTGAATTATTTTGGCAAATCTTTCAACCTCCAACAATGCCAGCTGGGTTCATGTAAACAATGTAGAAGGCTGTATTGTTCATTACTTACTGTTTGAGAATAACAAACAACTGCCACAAATACTACCCTCCGTACAAAGCCAATCAATTATAACAACTTGTGTGTGTATAAACGCGCACACACACACACATGTATATGTATATGCATATGAGATAAATCAAAATGTGCAGGTAACACACCTGATCCACAGCAGCTGCATAAATCTTATTTTCCAATTGCAAAGCAATCCTTTTGAGTGAGTTTATGCCATCAGGACCTGTGAATGGCATATGTCTGTTGATGCTGTCCATTCTGAACGCAAAAACTTGCTGTTACAAAACCCTTTCCATGGTATCTATTGGCAAACTAGCCAATTGTAAGCATTTTTGCCAAAACTGAAACACCTCAATAGCTTTGCTTCAGATCACATAATTTTGATAGGTTAAAGACTAAAGGCTATGACACATCATTTGAATAAAATACAAGGCTGAGAGTTAAAATAGATAGCTATTCAGTACGTTCACAAAGTACTTCTCTAATAAAGAATTATTCACCCCTGCAAATGGTGTTAGAACAATGAAGGAAAAACAGCTTACTGAGAAATGTAGTCATCCTTAGCAAAGGAAGAATGAAACTGAATTTTGATGGGGCTGTCAAAAATAATCTTAGTCATGCAAACAAGGAAGAGACCTTAGAAGCAAAGTTAGAAGGGTTAAGCATTTTGCTGCTTAAATCTGGGGAGCTCATCTAATAAGTAGTCAAAGAAAAGGCTCCTCTCCAAGGCCTCTTCCTCAGCATCTCTAATTTGTGACTTAATATGGAAGTAAAAGGAGTTCAAAATTAGTTATTGGATCCATTTTTGAGAAATGGAGCTCAAAATTGAACGTTAAATATGGTTATTCAGAATATTTTTTCCATGACAAAGATCTTTCATTATCATTAGGAATTGGTCTAAGGTCTAGAATTGGATGTGAATCAAAAGTTTTCAAAAACATCCATACAAATAGCAAAGCATATATCACTATTTGAGATGATTTCCCTTATTTCTTTTGTTATATATCTCCATCAGGACCCCACCCCTTAATCAAATTAAGTCTTTCATATATGAAATTTGGCAATGCCTGAAAGCTATCCAAGACAGTTCTCGAGTTGAGCCTCCTAGAGTAGAAAATTTCCTATCAATTGGAAGCAAGCATGTATGTAGGTAGCGGCTGTGGCATAAATGCAAGCTTGTTCTAGAGGTAGATTTTCATTTAAATCACGAGCTTTACATTTTCTGTGTATTTCCAGTTGAACTTGGAGTTATCTAAGAATGCCATTTTTTTCTTCTTTAGCCTCCTTGGTTAATTGTAGTTTTGGATAACAATGCCAGAGCCGCCTTGGCCATTCCAATTTTTGGGTTTGTGGCTCCCTTCAGTTGCCTCCCTTGGTAATGAGCTTCTGCTAGCCTTTGTGGTTGTCATTTTTCCCTACATTTCTAAGTCTGTTTAGTTGTTAATAAATCTTTAATTCTTTAAGAGGCTTTTCTTTCGGCCAGTTTGTTTTCTTTCATATGGAAATTTTCTAAGTGGGTTCTTTGGTTTCGTTCTTTCTTTTTCTAGATCAATCTATGCTCGATTTTGTTGCGGCTTTCATGGAAAATTACAAAGGAACCATACTGCAAGCTTTAAATAGAATTTGTGCAAAAGGTCATGTAAAAGTTCGATTCCAAAGAGACTAATGCAGACAACCTTTATTGCTGCACGTTAAACAATCCTGTTGCAGGTACAGAATTGAACACAGCAGAATAGAAGAAATACAGTGTAGATGATTAGAACAGAATAGCCAGAAACATTACTAATAATGTGGAACAAGAATTTCAAAGGTTCGAAAAGAAAATTCAGTGACTTGATATTTACAGTTAAACTATGGATACCGTTAAAATAGGCTACAAATTGACCCTAATAAGAGAGGCAGCTCAGTGTGGACAACATAATGCCCAACTTTAGGGATAGTCTTTTATCTGAATTTTAAAGACACCGAAAGTAAATTACGCGGTGGGTTTTCGCCAATCGGTCTAAATATTTGGCAAACCACATACATCTTATTGACGATCTTCTGTCTGGAGTCCTGTGATAACTCATTCCTCCAGCTACTGCTATTATTATTGTTGATGGTGGTGTTGTCTGAATCCATGACGGCCCTTGGATGCCTTCAATTACCCAACCTTGGTATAGCCTACTGCGAGAAAGGCGCTGAAGACTTGTCGCTGCATAAGTAGCTATATTCTTCGGCCGTACGCGGATACTTCTTTTTTCTTGCCTCCCGCAGCTGTACGTTGTCTTCTCCTATTAATGTATTTCACCATACAATCAAATAGCCCCGACGAAAAGACTTGACAATGGGATGTTAACTCCTTCATGCCGTTTTTGTTCAATTGTCGAGAAAACGTGTCAGCATCGACGGTTTTCAAAATCATATTTTGGGATGGGCAAAAACCCAAATAATGTGGCATTCACAACCATTATTTGCAAATATCAGAAAGTCCATATGAGGTCCCATTTTCAACAACGATGTTTTGGTGGAGAGCAACAAGAAAGAGTTGTAGGTGTTTGGAACTAGCAGGTATGTATATCCACTTGAGATATTTGCCATTTTGTCATTCTGCCTAAGAACTCTGAAGAAACAAACGATTATTCATTGCAGGTTTATGGTTTTATGATTTTCTGTTAAGGGTTTTTTAATTTTTCGTTTCCTCTTGTCTGTTGGTTTTGAAATTTTGTGCTTGTCGAATGAAATAGCTAACAACCCATTGTGGAAATATGAGTGAAATAACTGAATAATGTTTACAGAAACCAAAAACCATGTGGAATATATTACGAGGTTGGAAAATGCAACATGGGTTCTACAATGAAATAGTATATTGTGAAAACCAAATAAAGCCCAAAACATTGCCATTGTTCACATTTTTATTTTGAACGTTGTAGGGTTTTCGTTGGGAAAAGGGGTATTTATTTGAAATGCAAGGTTGTTAATGTTTTTTTTGTGTCGAGGGTTTTTTAATTTTTGTTTCATTTCCTCTCATATTCTGGTTTTCAAATTTTGCCATTGCTAAATGAAATAAGTGACAACCCATTGTGGAAATATGAGTGAAATTACTAAATAACGTTTATAGAAACCAGAAACCATGCAAAATATATTACGAGATTGGAAAATGCAATGTGGGTTTTGCAACGAAATGATATATTTTGAAAATCACATAAAACCCAAAAGGTTGTCATTGTTCACATTCTTATTCGAAATGGACAAAAAAATGCAAAACGTGGCATTCAAAATCATAATTTGCAAATAGCAAAAAGCTCAGAAAAAATTCCATTTTTTCCGCCATTTTATACACTGTCATTTTGGAAAACAACAATCTCATAAAACTTTGACTGTTCTAAAACCCTTTAAAAGTGACAACCCAATTGGTTACTCACCCCTAACCTCAATTTGGTATGTTTTGTGATTGTTTGGAGAACCTTTTGTTATTTAGATAGTAGGAATGTAATGAAATTGAAAAATAATAGGTATTATGAAACTTGCAAGGCATAGTGTTATAGATTGTTTGTAGTGTTGGAAAACGCATTGTCCTATGTCAGTTAACTCCTACCTACCTTTCCTGGACGTTTGGTCATGTCTGCCATTACAATCCACTTTGGTACAGTCCAAATGTCATTTCACTTTCTTCATTTAATTGGAACAATTTAATGCCCCAATGGAAAAGAAGGCCAGATGGAAAAATTACACCAATGGAAAGACTTGATGGTTGGACATTAACTCTGACCTACCGTAGCCTATCCCATTGCCTAGAAAACGTGTCAACGCCGGTGGGTTTTCAAAATCATATTTTGGAATGGACAAAAACCCAAAAAAATGTGGCATTCGAAACCATTATTTGCAAATAGCAAAACAAGGTGCCAAGAATGTAATGAAATTGGAAAACAGTAAGCATTATGAAACCTGCAAGACAAAATGTTGTTATAGATTATTTTGCAGTATTAGAAAATACACTATCCCATTTCAGTTATTTCGATATGAAGAGTTTTATTCCGTTATGCTCCAAGAATGTAATGAAGTCCACTTTCAAATTTTTGAACAACTCTTTCCTACAGTCCAAATGTCATTTCATTTTCTTTATCTGATTGAAACAAATAAATTGCTTGCAGTATTTGTAGAGTTGGAAAACACACTGTCTCCTCTCAATTGGAAGGAAAACCAACCTAACGGTGTCGTTAACTCCTACCTACCATTTCACGAACATTTGGTCCCGTTTGCCAATTTAGTCACTTTGATCCCCCGTCTGGCGGGCCCTGCACTACGATGTCTCGTCATGTTATGTATGTTTCCATGTATTTTTTTCATGCATTTTTGTATTTACATAGGTGATTTTTGTTTAGGAATTAGCTGACTCCTATGCTCCAAGAATGTAATGAAGTCCACTTTCAAATTTTTGAACAACTCTTTGCTATAGTCCAAATTTCATTTTGCTTTCTTTATCTGTTTGGAACAAATAAATTGCTTGCATTATTTGCAAAGTTGGAAAACACACTATCTCCTCTCAATTGTGGAGGGTTTTACAACACTATATGGGTTGTTTGTTTCTTAACACCTTATATGGAGACAGTGTGTTTTCCAATACTGCAAATAATGTGAGCATTTATTTGGTCGAATTAGATGAGGAAAGTGAAATGCTATTTTGATTTCAAAATTTTGAACAACTCTTTGCTACAATCCAAATGTCATTTTGCTTTCTTTATCTAATTGGAACAAATAAATTGCTTGTATTATTTGCACAGTTGGAAAACACACTGACTCCTCTCAGTTGTAGAGGGTTTTACAACACATTATGAGTTGCTTGTTTCTTAACACCTTATATGAAGAAAGTGTGTTTTCCAACACTACAAATAATGTGAGCATTTATTTGGTTGAATCAAATGAGGAAAGTGAAATGCCATTTCGATCTCATATTACATACATAGGTGTTTTTTAATCTATGAGTTAGCTTTCTCCTAATTGGAACAAATAAAGTGCTCACATTATTTGCACAGTTGGAAAACACACTATCTCATCTCAGTTGCAGAGGGTTTTACAACACTATATGGGTTAATTATTTCTTAACACCTTATATGGAGATAGTGTGTTTTCCAACACTACAAATAATGTGAGCATTTATTTGGTTGAATTAGATGAGGAAAGTGAAATGCCATTTTGATCTCATGTTACATACATAGGTGTTTTTTGTCTAAAGTCAAAAAGCTAGACAAAATGCACCTAACATTGTCATTTTCCACATTTTTCATTTTCTAGTTTGGTGGGTGGGGAGGAACTTGTGGGCAAGGAAAATGGAGTTGGAGGTGGCCAAACCACTACAAACCCCTCAAACACATTCCTCGCTGTGGCGCATAGGCATTTTCCACATTTTGATTTTGCAATTTGCTAGTTGTGGAGGGACACACAACCGAGGATGGAGACAATGTGTTTTCCAACACTACAAGTAATGTGAGCATTTATTTGGTTGAATTAGGTGAGGAAAGTGAAATTCCATTTTCATATCATGTTTTATACATTGGTGCTTTTTGTCTACGAGTTAGCTTTCTCCTGATTGGAACAAATAAATTGCTCACATTATTTGCATAGTTGGAAAGCACACTGTCTCCTCTCAGTTGCAAAGTGTTTTACAACAATATATGGGTTGCTTGTTTCTTAACACCCTATATGGAGACAAATTGTTTTCCAACACTGCAAATAATGTGAACATTTATTTGGTCGAATCAGATGAGGAAAATGAACTACCATTTTGATCTCATGTTACATACATAGGTGTTTTTTGTTTATGAGTTAGTTTTATCCTAATTAGAACAAATAAATTGCTTGCATTATTTGCACAGTTGGAAAACACACTGTCTCCTCTCAGTTGCAGAGGGTTTTACAACACTATATCGGTTGCTTGTTTCTTAACACCTTATATGGAGACAATGTGTTTTCAAACACTACAAATAATGTGAGCATTTATTAGGTCGAATCAGATGAGGAAAATGAAAGGCCATTTTGATCTCATGTTACATACATAGGTGTTTTTTGTTTATGAGTTAGCTTTCTCTTGATTGGAATAAATAAATTGCTCGCATTATTTGTACAGTTGGAAAACGCATTGTCTCCTCTCAGTTGTAGGGTTTTACAACACTATATGGGTTGCTTGTTTTCTTAACACACCTTATATGAGCAGTGTGTTTTCCAACTTTCATACAAATAATGTGAAACATTCTTCCGATCGAATCGGATAGGGAAAATGAAATGCCATTTGATCTCATGTTACATACACTTAGAGTGATTTTGTTTTACGAGTTAGTTTTTCTCACTTATTGGAACAAATAAATTGCTTCATTATTTGCCGCAGTTGGAAAAACACTATCTCGTCTCAATTATAGAGAGGGTTTTTACAACACTATATGGGTTGCTTGTTTCTTAACACCTTATATGGAGACAATGTGTTTTCTAACACTACAAATAATGTGAGCATTTATTTGGTCGAATTAGATGAGGAAAATGAAATGCCATTTTGATCTCATGTTACATACATATGTGCTTTTTGTTTACGAGTTAGCTTTCTCCTGATTGGAACAAATGAATTGCATGAATTATTTGCACAGTTGGAAAACACACTGTCTCCTCTCAGTTGTAGAGGGTTTTACAACACCATATCGGTTGCTTGTTTCTTAACACCTTATATGGAGACAGTGTGTTTTCCAACATTGCAAATAATGCGGGCATTTATTTGGTCGAATTAGATGAGGAAAATGAAATGCCATTTTGATCTCATGTTACATACATAGGTGATTTTTGTTTACGAGTTAGTTTTCTCCTTTTTGGAACAAATAAATTGCTCACATTATTTGCACAGTTGGAAAACACACTATCTCCTCTCAATTGCAAAGGGTTTTACAACACTACATGGGTTGCTTGTTTCTTAACACCTTATATGGAAACAGTGTGTTTTCCAACACTGCAAATAATGTGAGCATTTTATTTGGTTGAATCAAATGATGAAAGTGAAATGCCATTTTGACTATAACAATCAAAAGAGAAAAAATAAATAGAAATAAAATGCTCACATTGTTTGCAATGGTGGAAAACACACTGTCTCGTCTCAGTTATTCCCTCATGAAAAGTGTTGGTTTTGTATGCTCCAAAAATGTAGTGAAGTCCACCTTGATCTTTTAGAACAATTGTTTGGTGACGTAAACATGGCATTTCCCTTTTTTCATCTATTGGAACAAATAAAATGTTCCCATCATTTGCAGTGTTGGAAAACACATTGCCCCATGTCAGTTAGTTTGTTATGAAAAGTTTTGTTTCATTATGCTCGAAGAATGTAATGAAGACCACTTTGAATTTTTTGAATAACTCTTTGCTACAGTCCAAATTTCATTTCACTTTTTTCATCTGATTGGAACAAAATAAAGTACTCACATTATTTGTAGTGTTGGAAAACACACTGTCTCCTCTTAGTTATTCCCTCACAAAAAGTTTTTGTTTCGTACGCTCAAAAAATGTAATGAAGTCCACCTTCATATTTTAGAACAACTCTTTCGTAATGTAAGTATGGCATTTCCCTAAGTTGTTCATCTAATTGGAACAAATAAAATGCTCGCACTATTTGGAGTGTTGGAAAACACACTGTAGCATGCCAGTTAGTTTGTTATGAAAATATTTGTTCAAGTATTTTGGAGATAAAAAAAATCTATTTAGAAAATTCACTCTCCTATGTCATAATTATTATTTATAAAACTCATTGTCCTGTGTTAGTTAGTTTTGTTTGAGCATTTTTATTTGTTGGAAACATATATATATGGTATGCATTGTTGGAAAACACAGTGTCCCATGTTAGTTGCTTTAGTGCAAGCATATTTTTTGTTCTAAATTATTTTTTGCATTTATTCTCAAAATAATATGAGGAAATTGAAATCCAACTTTTACTATAAGTAAGAGTTGCTTTAACTTTTGAAGGTCAATGGACTTCACTACATTCTTACTGACTACAAAACTAAAGGTTTTCATTACACACATGTTGTGTACATGTAAATCTATGAAACTAATAACTTGTAATTTTCTTGGGACACATAGCACACAAGTTGTCTTGTCCATAAAATCATTTTCAAGAACTTCCCTTATATTATTGTCCTTTTTAGAGAGAGTAGAAAAGTAATTTCAATAATCTTCCTCTTCAAGTGCAACTTTTAATACGCTTTCAATCAATGTTGACCACAGTTTGGCTATATTGTATATCATTGAATCAAAATTAGAAAAGCGGAGTCATCCAAGGTGTGTTCATAATTGAGTGTCTAGAATGCATTTAAAAGTCACTTGAAGAGCAAGAATATTCAAATTCCTATGTATTGTTTTTGAAAAGGATAATAAGTTAGGGAAGTTCAAGAAAAAGTTTTGATGGAAAAGACAATTTCATTCAATGTGTCACAGGAAAATTACAAGTTATTACTCAGGAAAGTGACACTTATGAAGCTTCAAAACTAAAAAATAAAATAGTTATTACAGTTCATAGTGGAAAATATATTGTGTTGTAGAAGTTATTCATGATAGAATTTACTTGTTCAACTCCATCCAAAATAGCATCTCTAAATTTCTTTGCTTGCACAAATTGTCATGCAATACAAAACCTCTTCAGTTTGTCCACTTGTGCATTGTTAGTTGCCCTTTTCTTATATTGTGCATGCACCTTCATCAGCTTCTCAAGAGCATGGAGGATCTTTTCAGTCGGTACATTATGTATCTCACTCAACCACTCTGCTTCTTTTCAAGTGTTTTTAGAGAAGATTCATTTTTCATTCCATGCATCTAGTACTTGCTACCTCTGGTTCTGCATTGCCATTTTCCCATTTCACATAGTGCACATGCTCGTTTGTCAACTTCTGAAGAGGAAGAAAAATCTCTGCAGTCAATACATTGTCTATCTCATTCACTTTGGTTTGCTTCTTTTCAAGTGTTTTTAGAGTAGATTCCTTTTCGATTACATACTATGTACTACCTGTTGGTCAAGTTCTACATTGCCATATTTTGATTATGCATATTGCACATGCACCTTCCTCAACTTCTGAATAATAGGGAGAATCTCTTCACTCAATATATTATCTTTTATCTATCTCATTCAATGTGGTTTGCATAAATTTCGAAGGTGATCTTCATTACATTCTTATTGTGTACTAAACAATTTTTTTTCATTACATTCATACAATCTATATCTAACTTCATGTTAGAAAAAATTGGGTTTGTAATCAAATTGAGGTGAGAGGTCACAAACCAATTGGGTTGTTACTGTGTTTATAAAAGGTTTTGATTACATTCTTACTATTTTATGAAATTCTTGGTTGGAAAACACTAGGTGTTATAAAACCTGCAACACACATACTATTCTAAAACCCTTTACAAGTAGCAACCCAATTTCTTAGTCACCCCTCACCTCAATTTGGTAAATGTTTTTTATATTCCCCACCTATAGCTCCTCCCCGTGACTAAGCAAGCCACAAGGCATAGTTTTATTGGTTGACAGGAGGTGGGAAAACCAACCAGATGGTGTTTTTATCTTCTTCCTACCATTTCTCTAATGTTTTCTCTCGTATGTTGGTTTTGCCAGTTTTATCGCCCATTTGGCAAGCTCTACACTACAATGTCTCGTCATGTTATGTATGTTTCTATGTATGGTTTCATGCGTTTTCTGAAGAGATTAGTTGTGTCCCATTACATTCTTCACGTGGTACTAAACAAATCTTTTTTCATTATGTTCTTACTGTCTATATATAACTACATGTTGGAAAACATTGGGTGTGTAATGAAATCGAGCCGAGGGGTGACAAACCAATTGGGTTCTTACGACATTGATCACAAAAGGTTTTGAATACATTCTTACTATTTTCTAAAGTTTCAGGTTGGGAAACACTGGGTGTTATACAAGCTGCAACCCACATATTGTTCTAAAATCATTTACAAGTAGCAACCCAATTTCTTAGTCACCCTGACCTAAATCTGGTAAGTTTTGTGGTTTCCCCACATGCAACTCCTCCTTGTGCTCTTCACCCTTTAGGTTTGAGCATGGAGATTAAAACACAAAGTGTTATCCAACATGTAATTAATTTATGCATTATCATATTTAACCAATGTGATCGCTTGCTATTTTTTGGTCAATCAAGGTGATCACCAAGGTTTTCATTGACTTCTTAACCTTTATTCTTGAATAGCCAATGCACACTGTGCTTTGCAACCAATGTGTCTTGCAATAATCTATATTTTTTTGGTTACCTATACAAGTAATGATATAAACAAAAGTTTGACAGTGGTGCATGGTATCTTTCTTGTGTGTCTTGTTTTCGCTTATTGATTATGCAAGTGATGGTTTCTTTCATATGCCAGGAAAGATGAGTTTGAGATATATTCAAATGAACATTCATTGCTTGACAATTCTAGCAGAATGAAAAAATGGCAGATATAATTGCTGATATATATTACTAGTGTTAGCGATAGGTTAAATTGGAAATTAAATTCCCATTATACAGATTAATATGTTTGTTTATTGTTTGTACAAGCTGGCATGTTACAGTCAACACAACATATAATCCAATATCAGTGAAGTTTGGAATGAAGTGAATTCTTTGTAGCACCAAATGTCTTTAATTTTCCAATTTAATCTATTGGTAACACTTGTCTTTCTTCCAAGTGGTTGATATAGGTGAGGAAACAAAATTGAACAAAACAAAGGGTAGGTTGGGGAATTTGATCCCACAATAGTGGTTTACAATTTTTGGCCAAACTGAATAACTGAAATTATTATTTTTAACTAAATCTTCACATTCGAGACTTTTTTATAGCAGTAAACCATGAGATTTAGAGATGTCTGATTAGAGTCTCGTCACATTTGTCCTATAGATTCTAAAATATTTTTTTTCAAATTTTTTGGAATCCCGGTCATACTTCTTTCCATCTCCCACAAAAACTAGTTTTTTTAGAAAATAACATTTTTAAAATTAAAACACACCATATAACACATAGTTTTTTTTCCATGAAGGATAAAATTCTAATTCTTTCAAATTTAGATTTGTAACTTTGATATCTAAAGATGCTTCCACTTGGTTAGATAGTTTTTATTGAATATTTTTCTTTATTGAAGTCAAGTTCAAGTCAAACTATTACAAATTAGGACATGCATTGGCTATATAATGCATAACTTTTTTGTATATATCAAAAATCATTTTTTGTTGGATCAAGGACTTCAATATCTGGTGCCACTCCATATTTTTCATTTTTTTTTTTGATAATCTACTATTTTTCCACATGTGTGGGAATAAAGACCTTCATTTTCGATGAAAACCCTATGTTTAATAAAACTAAAAAACAAATACATAATAAAACCAAAATATATTAAAATTATATCTATTGGATAGCTCGTTCTGAGGACTACCTGATTCTAGTTGGGTTTGTGAAGACTCCATTTTCATCCTCAACCTGAGCTTCGAAGTGTAAAAATTTAGGTTTTTTTTTGTGTTTTAGGGGGAGAATGAGGAATAAGGGGGGTTCATACAAACCTGTAGGGGTTCAAGCGAACCACCCTTCAATAAGCATTTCTTTTTGTTTTTTTTGGTGGGAAATGTATGCCCAATAATTAATGGGTTCTCTTGAACTCTAGTTCAGGTGAACCCCTTTTGGGTTTGATCAAAACTTGTAGCTTCATTTGAACCCCTAAAACCAATTTTTTTTGCCATCAGGTCACTTTTTCTCAATTTTCCTTCCTCCATAAAATTGTAAACCATTATTGTGGCTTCACCCATGGATTGAGAAGGATGTTGTAGGAGACGTGAAGCTTCTATAGTAAATACAGGCGATTTTGGCTGCCATAGCTTGAATCACAAGTGTATTGGATAGTTAAATTTTCAAAATTTATTTTTCATTTAGAAGTTTTGATTTATATATGGATGGCGTTGGAACTGTAATTTTCTGATATTTTCTTGTTGTTCATACCCATGCATTTTCCAAACAAGTCCTACCTTGAGCACATTTTCCTCTCTTCATGATATTTTTACCCATATTTTTCTGATATACCCCCATAGGATCCATTGGGTCAGCAGTTTTCATATTGCAGTTCCTATCGGCATAGGTTCATAACCGTCTCCTCGACCATTGATATTGTTGTGCTAACATATGTTTGTTGCAGGCATAGCGGCATGACTTCTTCACTATCATAGTGATCAAAATTCATCTATTGTTCCGTTCGACAGGACTTTCACATTGTCTCGGTGACAAAAAATTCATCGGCAAGAGCTAAGGGGTCGTTAGGGTAATGTTTCATCAAAGGTATCTTGTCTCACCAACTGTGCATCGAAAAGGATTATCGGTAAGAGTTACTCACATTCAAAATATGTCTTATCGACTTTGTTGAGTCTTGCTGACACAGGGTCTTCATCAACGAGTTCTCGGGAGGAGTCTCACCAAACAACATATGAGGATTCCCTTCGGCCAAACTTGTGTTCGGTGTGAAGTCATAACGAAATCACATTATCACACTGACCGACAACTAAAAGAACATTTTAGGAGGACTCATGTGTAAGGAGGAAAGGTCTTGGTGAGTTTGAATTGTCACACCGACCGTCAACTAAAAGATACATCTCGGTAAAACTTATGTAGCATCGGAGTATTGTCTCAACGAACACCTTAGGTCTCGCCGATGCACAAATATGACTCTATCGGTATGAAGGTGATTATGTCCCGGCGACGAGGTGTGAACTTAAAGTATCTTTCGGTAAGACAAGGATATAGCCGATATGGGGTCTCCTCGATATCATGAGGTCACAGTGAAGTAAATGAGACCAATGGAGCATCAGTGAGAAAACCCTTATGTCTCGGTGATGCACAAGATGAAAGGAACATCTCAGTATGACTTATGTGACTTCGGGGTGAGGTATTGGCGAGTGACCTCCGGTCTCACTGATGGAAGGCAAAAGGGACTTTGTCGGCATGAAAATTGATTTGTCTCAGCGACATGCAAAGGAGGATGAAGACTTTTGGTAAGATATTTTATGCTCTACGAGAGGTCTCCCCGATATCATAAAGTTACAGCAAAGCGGATGAAGCGAGGAGGCCATTTCGATAAGAAAACTTCTTATGTCTCAACAACTGGGAAAAAACATTAAGGGTGACTTTCAGTATAATGATGAATTATCTATATGATGTCTCCCTGAATCTGATGGGTCACAGTGAAAGCGAATAAAACAAAAGGGATGATTGACGATATAATTGCTTTCAGAATAACCACGAAATGTCTTGGCAACTGTTTTAGTAAGGATTAACAAAACTCAAACATTGTGGCTGACATGTGAATGCTTGAATATCGTTGCAGGCCGACATGAAAAGAACCCAAATTCAGTGGTAGGCCGACATGGGATCTCAATGTGATATGTTTTTCTGATGCTAGTGTATAAATATGCATTTGGTGATTGTAAAATGATCATCAGCTATTAGATTTTCAATATACAGTAGGAAAATTAGATGGATACAGTAGAGTAAATTCGCAGATCAGAGACTATGATGCATGATTTCAAATGGAGGTATTTATGAAAGTCAATTGATGTTTCCACACATTTCTGGTGTCAATTGTCTATTAAATTTAAATGAAAGTATTGCTAAGTTGTCTCCAAGATTGATTCTTTCTGGTTGTTTAAATTGATATAACAATTTTATACTCAATTCATCAGTGCACATTTGTTGTATCTGTGTGGTTAATTGATCGGTTCTTTCAAGCAAAGATTAAATCCTTTTAGTTGATCATAGTAATCAAAGAGATTCATCTGGATTATTAAAGTAAATCTTAGCAGTCATAGTCTTGCATGTTTATACAAGTTGTAAATAGAATCTATGCTAGATAATTTGAGTTTTCTCCAGAGAAGTGTTGTTCATCTTGATTTCATTGACTCCACATACCCAATAAGGCACTGGTCTCTGCACTTCATCATTTGGATTCATTCAGTTTCTTTACATTTGTTAATTGGGCATTTTAGGATTTAGATTAAGAAGATTGCTATTGCTATTTATACCAAGTTTGATTTCATTTTTTCACTTCCATCTGCCATTGTGGAAAAATCACTATAAGAGAGATAATCATAAGTCAAGTCTGCTTCATTCAGAAAGGTACACCCGCCTAGGTCTAGCGGCACCTGAAGAGTAGAAGGTTAAATTATTTTGACCTTGTTTGTTACCCTGAAATGTATCAAGAGATTGATAGCCTCTTGAGGCATCTTGCTTGCATTTTTGAGAGCTAACAAATTGGCAACTACACTGGGGATACATTCAGAATCAAGGCCTTAATCATAGAGTCAGAAACTTTATACAGACTTCGCTGGGAATTAGAGACATCAAGCATTTTCTCACTTTTAAGAAAAGTGAGTGGCGACTCTGACATAAACATTACATCTGTTCAAACATGAATGGAAGAAGATCTCAATACAAGGGAGGTCATACTGGAGCTCCTGCTAGTAGCAGTAAGTGGACACATAAAGATGACAATGCTGATAAGGGAAAAGGGATATGTGAGGACATGTGCATGACAGACACAGAAAAAACATCAAGATTACATTGTGAAACATATGATTGCTATGATACATGGAGAGATAATTCAAGTGCAGAACTTTGCATCCCTGAAGAGTAGAGAAATCCATTTTATAATCCTCAAAATCAACCAGAGTTTGATGCCAGACTTGAAGCAAGAGGACTCAAATATCAATTGGAATGCAAACAAGGAATGGAGAGTAATCATGAGAGCCCTAAAGGAAACTATGAGCCTTCAATTCCTGATGAAGTAAAAGCACAGTTGGAATTACAAGAGAAGAAGATAGAAGAACTAAAGGATGAATTGTAGAAAGCCCAAATTACTCAAACTGCTGGTTGCCCCCCAAAGTATGTCCCGCCTCATAAGCAGGGTGATAATGGCGCAGGGCCATCTAATCAATTAAATGCTCCTCATAATCAGATAGGGAATCAGTACGGACAGCCAAATCATTCGCCTCATATTCCCACACAACATACGCAACCACCTCATAATCAACATTATGTGCCACACCACCATACACAATTCAATAATCCCATGCACCAATATTAATATCCACCTAACCCTCCCCCTCACTAGCATGCAACAATGATCAGACAGTTTGATTTAGCAGGTTTTCAATTATACCCTTACCCTATGGATGATAGTTGGAGAAGTCTGGTGCCCAAGTTTATAGGGAGTAATGCAATTACTATTGAAAAGAATTTAAGGAGTTTCAATGTTTTCATCCAAGACATAGATGTGCCATATGAAGATTTACACATGAGGCTATTTATGATATTGCTTATTGAAGATGTTAGGGATTGGTTCAACAACCTACCAGCATTCTCAATTAATTCTCTTCAAATATTCCAGGACCGATTCCTAGAGCAATATGGGAAACTAAATGCACTAGATGCTACTCTTCATGAATTGATGCGAATTTAGAAAAAATCAGAATGACTCAATTTTTGATTTCAACTGAAGATTCAACAAGTTGCAGACTAAAATACCTCATGGATCAAGGTTGCTAGATTCTGTAGCACTAAGTGTCTATTTGAATGCGTTTGATCCTAAAACAGGGTATGAATTAAGAAATAGATTCCCAAGAGATCTGGTTGAAGCTTAGAAGATAGCACTAACAATTGAAAATAACATAAAGGCTACTAGGATAGTCAGTTAAAAGAGACAACCCTAGGGCTCCCTAGCAAAGCAACAATTATCAGTATAGATAGGAGAATACATATAGGAATGAAAGACTAAGGTTGCATGACATGCCTTATAATACAGACTGGAAGGACGAAAAACCTATAACAGTTAGGCTTGGAAATAAGGAAACTCCTAATCCATTGACAAAGAGGGGAACCTATATGGTGAGTAACAATTATTTCTGTGAAGCTTGTGATAAGCCACATTCCCTAGACTATTGTGTTGTAGCCCAAAGAATGCAAGAAGATGGAATGTTGATGGGAAACAATGGAGAAGATCACACAGTCTATTTGACTTCAAATACTCTTCACTACGTTGAGGAGAGGTACTCATCTTCAGAGGATGAAGGTTATGAGTATGATGTTTCAAATCAGAGATACAATGTCCATATGGCTGAACAACAGGTCTTTTTTGACTCTAAAGAAGATTATATAGAGCCACGTTCTAATGAAATTCCTACTCACTGCAGTATGAGGAGACTCACCAAAGAGGAGATAGAGAGACTAACTGTTGCTGCAGTTGAAGAGGCAAAGAGTAAGTACTGGTTGAGAAATAGGATAGTAAATGAGAAGGAAGGTGTCCCTAGGGGAATCTTTATGAAGGATCAGCAGGTGACACAAGGAACTGTAAAAAAAGCAGAAAATAGACAACATGATAAAAGTGAACAGAGGCCTATCCAAAAGGAGGAAGTGAAGGAATTACACAAAGAGATACAAAAACTTGACCAGCCTAGTGAAAGAGAGAAGGAAGAAAACAAGGGAGAAATGTCAAAACTAAAGAAAATGATTAAGGCAGAAGGCTCCTCTTTTGACTTCACTCGAGTGTTATCCCAGGTAAAATTGTTTGTTCCTTTACTTGAGATGATGAAAATTAAGGAATACAAAGACAGTGTTGTTCAATTGATAATGAATTCTGAAAATAAGGTAGCTATTATAGCAGTCAATAGGAAGGAGAAAGTGAATATCCTAGATGTCTTCTTGAGTGATGTATTAACAACTCCCCAACAAGTTGATCCTTTTTTCACTACATTACTCATAAATAACAAACTACTGAGGAATTGCATGATAGACTCTGGTGATGCCATAAATATTATGCCAGTAGGAGTTATGAAGCAGCTTGGCATGAGAGTTGATACTAATGGGGGAAAGTACTACACAATGGATAACAGACCTGTTCCTGTGGTAGGTATTATGAGAAATGTTGAAGTCAAATTGGCTACTTATCCACAGGTGGCTTATAATATAGATATAACAGTAATTGATACCCCTCCTCAGTTTGGGATGCTCTTATCAAGATAGTGGACAACAACAGTTGGGGGAAATGTCCAGTTTGATTTGTCTTATGCAACTATTCTAGTAAATGGTCAGGAAGTCAGGTTGTATAGGGGGCCAAGAATGAGCCAGGTTGTTGACTGTGTACCTCAAGATCAAATTAATTATTTTTGTGATGTGGATCTTGGCAGTTTCAAGATAGAATCAGCCCAGCCAGAGTTGGTCAATACTGATCCAATTGAAAAGTATGTTACGCATGACTGCAATGGTATGTGGAGGATGTACTTTGATGAAGCATGGGAGCCTGAACCATTTTATTCGCCAGAGTCATCAAAATAATGCACCTTTGATCTAGTGAATAAATTTATTGATACCATGTAGGAGAAAAGGTATGAAGACAATGGTGATAACACAGATGAGCATCAGGAGATCAATCATACACTGCAGCCAATAGAAGATGAGACATGTGCAAGTCAATATGGTTCATATGATAGCCTGCATGAGGAAGACGAGGATATTGAATTTCTTTCCTGCATAATAGATTATGACATAGATGGCAGTGTATGTTATGAGGGATCCAGTGAATATTCAGATTGTGAAGATGAATTTGTGGATTTTAATTTGCAGCAAGGTGATTCTTGTAGTTCTTGTGATGATCAAGAGGAAGAAGCAATGAAAAATGTGGATCCATTTGATAGTGAACAAGTAACACTTCCAGCCGTGGTTGAGTACTATGATGATACATTTGATGATGGAGATGTATTCTCAGATCCACTTGATGGTCAGGAAAAGATATTTTCAGACAAACAAAGTGATGTGTCAAATTATGGAACAAATGTTTGTGTTGGTAATGTTTCTAATTTTTCATTCTCTGATGATCTTGGACCTCTTTTTGATGATGAAAAAAGTGAAGAATATAATTTTAGTGATGAAAATGTTGAGACTTGTTCACTTAGCAGTGAGCAAATTTCAGATTCACTGACTCTTGAATATCATAGATGTCTACATAAGGGTGATCCTGAAGTCTTGTGTCCAACTTACATTTGTTTTGATAGTGAAAGTTTTTTGTGCAATGATTCACATGACTCCCAATACATTTCTTGAAATGATGGAGAAGTCTCTGAAGTTAATCAAAAGTCTGTGTTCATTCAAGATGAGGTATGTGATTTTGAAATTTCTAACTCATATGGAGAAGATGTTTATTTGCATATCAAGGATGATAGAAGTTCAGCTTTGATTGGCCCATATATGCTTGATATTAGAGATGTGAGTTGTAATCAAATATTATCTCCAAATGACGATTTGGAAGAGGTGCAAAAGGTTTTAGTTTTGTTGGTTTCGGACAGTGTTGATATAACAGAACTTTTTGATTCTTAAGAGAAGCACTTTGATGGTGAATTTTCAATACAGCTGGGAGAGTGTTTCATAATTCATAACAGTGAGAGAGATAGTGAGAAATTTTGCATTAAATATACATATACTCTCTATGTTGAAGATAACAAAAGTTTGTTCCATGATGATGAAGAATTTGAATTGCAGAATGATGAAGGGAGGTTGGGCCAAGTTGAGCAAGATGATTCTCTAAGAACCTTCAATAACAGTAACAGAGTAGGTTGCATGATTGTCCTCAGGATGAATCTGGTGAACTCAAGACAAAACCAGGTATTTGACAGGGGAAAGTATGGTTTGAGTTTCAGATTGTAACAACTCAAAATAGGTGAAGTTAAAACACAGAGGATTAAGGGTTGCCAGTGCATGGACAACTCTCGATGATCCTCTTTAATTCTTTTCCATGCACAGTAGTTTAGGGTTTTGGTTCACCTCCAGCTTGCATTCATTTTCCATTCATTCCATCATGCTATTTTTCCATTTCCATTTTTCTCATCTTTTGTCTGGTCTGCTCACCCAAAGATCTGGATCCTTGCAATGATCTTACTATCACTCATCCCTAGACGGAGCCATTGTTGGAAATGTAATTTTCTGATATTTTCTTGTTATTCATACTCGTGCATTTTCCAAACGAGTCCTACCTTGAGCACATTTTCCTCTCTTCATGATATTTTTACCCATATTTTGCCCATATAACCCCATAGGATCCGTCGGGTCATGCAGTTTTCATATTGCAGTTCCTATCGGCATAGGTTCATAACCATCTCCCCAACCCATGATGCTGTTGTGCTAACATATGTTTGTTGTAGGCATATCGGCATGAAATCTTCACCGTCACAACGATCATAATTCATCTATTGTCCTGTTCAATAGGACTTTCACATTGTCTCGGTGACAAAATATTCATTGGCAAGAGCTAAGGGGTCGTCAGGGTAATGTTTCACCGAAGGTATCATTTGGATTCATTCAGTTTCTTTACATGACCTGTTAATTGAGCATTTTAGGATTTAGATTAAGAAGATTGCTATTGCTATTTATACCAAGTTTGATTTCATTTGTTCACTTCCATTTGCCATTGTGGACAAATCATTGTAAGAGAGATAATCATAAGTCAAGTTTGCTTCATTCAGAAAGGTACACTCACCTAGATCTAGCAGCACCTGAAGAGTAGAAGGTTAAATTCTTTTGACCTTGTCTGTTACCCTGAAACGTATTAAGAGATTGGTAGCCTCTTGAGGCATCCTGCCTGCATTTTTGAGAGCT
The DNA here is from genome assembly GCA_007258455.2 of Sequoia sempervirens. NCBI lineage: Eukaryota > Viridiplantae > Streptophyta > Pinopsida > Cupressales > Cupressaceae > Sequoia > Sequoia sempervirens. The sequence continues at coordinate 26,318,758 of VDFB02000002.1, read as the reverse complement.
AACAGATGGGATGCTTATTGTGGGGAATGCAAAAAAATTGCACTTTAATTTAAATAAAATAAATGTTACATTATTTTGTGTGTATTATATCCCCAAATTTTATGTGAATCATGTTACATTATTCTTAAGTGTTTTTCTCTAATTTTTAATTTTTCACCAAAAAAGTTTATATGTGGACATGCATGTATGTGAAATTACTTTCAAACAACATTGAGAGTATTCATGCTTACTTGAAATTGTATCAGTATCTAGACAAGGTGTAACAATAATTTCTTCACTTGAACTAGGTTCTTCATTTGAACAGGGTTCAACAAAAGAAATGTGACCAACAACAGAGGCTTTTGTGAGTATTTCCTATCCTACGAAATGGTCAAAATATGTTGGCTTGATAGTCCATCCTATAATATTGTCCTAATTTAAACATATTTTATGTCTCTCAAGTTGAATATTTCTCCAGATTTAAAATTTCTATTTAATGTTAGTTTTTGATCATCTGTCATTTTCTTGTGGTTCTTAATAACATACATGGAAACAAAAAGTGACGAAACTAGCATATGGGACCAAACATCTGAGAAATGGTAGGTAGGAGTTAATAGTGTCGTTAGGTCAGTATTCCCACCTCCTGTCAGTCGATTAACGCAAGAGTCTTAGCTTGGTTATGAAGTTTTTCTTTCATCTACTTTTTTTTGGCACAGGAAAATTGGAGGAGAGTGACCTATGCCTTTTTGTTTTGGAGAAAGAAGGGTAAATACATGCTTTGTTTTTAGTCTACATGTTGAAAGCTAAAGGTTGGAGTGCACGTGGAGGAGTTGGAGGAGAAAATTTACCAAATTGAGGTGACAGGTACTATCTAATAGTGTTGTAGAGGGTTTTACAACACTATTTGGGTTGCTTGTTTCTTAACACCTAGGGTTTTCCAACATGAATTATTGCAAAACATAATGAAGTGTGTACTATGAAGCACACTATGTGTTGACGATTAATAGAGTCCCCCTTAAATGAGAGATGTGCTATTTGATAAAATAGAACACCATCTATACATTTGTATATTTTCATTTCAAGACAAAGGTTGGGTATAAGTAAAGCCAGGCTTTGAAACACATTGTGTTTTTCAACATGCACTACACAACGTTCACCACTTTCAACGAGTTTATTCATTATTTCCAATAATGACAAGAAATTGGTGTTCTTGCTATTTGTAATGCACAACTACATATATGGGTTTAAAAAATAGAAGGGCTTGGGTATGTTGTGATGTCGAGGTTGAAAAATGTAGTGTTATGAAGCATGCAATTTTTTATATACTTGAAACTTAAACACAACAATGGAAGGTGTGATTTTGAAGACATTCATATTGTTTTGTAACATTCCATGTTGCAAAACTGTACATGTTAAGAAGCAAGCAACGTGTTGTGAGACAACCCCTTACATGTAAATAAGGAGATTCAAACAACTGAAAACCCACATCGTGTTTTCCAAAATACAACTATTTTGTGCACTTTTTTTTTAATCATCCAAAATTTAAACACAACAATGAAAGGTGTGATTTTGAAGACATTCATACTATTTTGTAAAACTCCATGTTGCAATGCTCTATGTGTTAAGAAGCAACCAACCCACCATGAGACAACCCTTTACATTTAAACAAGTACATTCAAATAATTAAAACCCAACATTGTGTTTTCCATATTGGAATTATTTTGTGCACTTTTTTTTTCAGTCATGCAAAATTTAAATGCAATTTTTTTCCAAATTAAAAGTCCTTATAAATTTTGAAAGGGATTTTCAATACATTAAGACTATCTATATTACAAAAGCTTTTGAATACATTCTTTTTGTTTAGTAAGAATGCATGTTGGAAAAACCTAGGTGTTGAGAAAAAAACAATGCATGTAGTGTTGTAAAACCCTATGCAAGTGAGATGAGATAGTGTGTTTTCCAACACTGTAAATAATGCGAGCATTTTATTTGTTCCAATTAGATAAAATAAGTGAAATGACATTTGGACTATGTAGAAGTTGATAATCCAACCTCACAGATTCCAATGAACACTTGCAAGCAAATAACTTATCACCAAAGAAGATCAAGAGACATAAGAATGGTGCTCTGCAAGCATGAAACAAAAGATGCATTACCTGATAAGATGAATAATTACAAAGAAATCAATCCTTAAGAAAGGCTCAATCAAAGCCCTAAAGTGAGAACCCTAGAAGAGGATTAAATTAGCATGTGACAAGTGTCAAGATCATAATGAATGAGACAACATGACTAATTTAATAATGAAAAATAAAGATTCCTAAATTTAGTTTAAGTGAAATAAAGTAAAGGTGACTTAATTAATTAATCAACATGATTAAATTAATTAAGTAAACAACCTATTACTCTAACACCCCCCCTTAAGATGAGCTTAGGGAGAACCTAAGAAACTAAGGACAAAAAGCATGAAAGCAAAGATGAGTCTTGGCAAATAAGGCCAGATGAGGTACCCATGTACAAATGTAAAAGATCTCTCACAACAGGAGAAAAGGAGAAAACCTCATGGGAAAAACTCCTCTCCAAAAGAGAGAAATACAAGTGAAGGTCCAAGAAGCCTCCAAACAAGAGTGAAGGATGAAGAAGCTTCCAATCAAGAAGAAATTGTCCCAAAATATAGGAACAAAGGATGAACTGGAAAACACCACTAACACATGAAGAAGTTGCAAACACTGTCATAGAATGACTGCTAAAATGTTGAAAAAAGGAATACAAGAGTGTCCATATGGTAAGTTCTCCATCTCATGGAAATGCATGGGTAACCAGTTGCTACATATGCCTTGTACATAGGAACAAATACTATATACATAGCTCACTCCAACGTGAAACCAAAAAAGAATTAACACCAATAGTAGAAACCTCCCCATAATGCTGAAAAGGGACAGGCATGACAAGTACACTGAAACTAAATGCCAGAAAGTAATGTATGAAGAGGAACCAAGAACATCTGAAGGTGCAATCATGAAAGTACAAGCATATAGAAAGGATGTGAAAACAAAAGTCACATACACATGAGAAAGGTATGAAGGAAAACAACGAAAAACATCAACCCCCATGGTACTTTATATCATAGTGCGAGTACAACAAGGCATAAAGTGATGTGTAAGAATCCCAATACTACACATACAAAGTTGAGGCACTTTATTTCAATGTGCTTATAGATGATAAATACATGCATTGTGAGCCCATAAGGTCCAAAAAGAACAACAACTAAGAAGAAGGATTTCTAGAAAAAACCAAAAATCAAATCTAGAAACCACCTACACCACTGCAAAGAGCTTGGAAACAACTTTTCGATGATATCTCATTTTCCCAATTTTGACATCGTATGCAAAAGTTATGTCGAAAACACTGAAGGAAACTCTAGAAAAGAAGATCTGAATTTGATTGGAAATAATAGGGACCTAAAAAAACATCTCTAAAAAATACCTACACCACTAAAAATTACTGTGAGTCCTCTTTCCGACGATATCTCATTTCCCTGATTTCAATTCCGTGGGCAAAAGTTATGGCCTCTAGAAGAAAACAACTCCCAAAGTGCAAAAAAATATAGTTTGCAACATTAAAATTGACTACCAAATGACCGTTGCAGCAAAACTACGAGCCTAAATTTGATGGCCAAATGGCCATTGGTGCATTTGCACAATTTGACTTATTTTAAAAAGGCTTTTTTTAAAACTTTTTTTTTTTAAATAAAAAACCTACTCTTGCTTTTTCAAAAAATATTTTTTTTAAAGATTTTTTTTTTGCAGGAAAAATAATTGGAAATTATTTTTTTGAAAAAAATACCTTGGAATGCACGCAGGTAGTCATACGAGGCTATACAACAATTTTTTTTCCTCAGAAGTCAACTACTTGGATTTCGATGATTTCACAGTCGATCTTAAGGTTTTTGACTATTGCGGACACAATGGTGAGGTCCGTTTGGGCTCAAAATGCCCCAAAAAATTAGGCACCTCCTAGATTTGGAAAAAAATCCATTTCTTCAAACCCTCATAGTTCTGATAAATGAAAGCTAAATTTGACATAACAAAGGTCAATCTTGACTATTCTAGTAGCTCTGGATTCAATAGAGAGGTCTGATTTAACCCTAGATGCACTAGAAAATTGCTTGAAGGAAAGATCTCACAAAAATGGAACAAGAAGCTTACAAATCTAGAGCTTTGATACCATGAAGAAGTTGATAATCCAACCTCACAGATCACAATGAACACCTACAAGAAAATAACCTATCACCAAAGAAGATCAAGAGACATAAGAATGGTTCTCTGCAAACATGAAGCAAAATATGCATTACCCAAGAAGATGAATAATTACAAAGAGATCAATCCTTAAGAATGAAGATCAAAGCCCTAAGGTGAGAACCCTAAGAGAGGATTAAATTAGCATTTGACAAGTGTCAAGATCATAATGAACAAGACAACATGACTAATTTAATAATGCAAAATAAAGATTCCTAAGTTTAGCTTAAGTGAAATAAAGTAAAGGTGACTTTGACTTAATTAATTAATCAACATGATTAAATTAATTAAGCAACCTATTACTCTAATAGACTATAGCAAAGAGTTGTTCAAAAACTTGAAAGTGGACTTCATTACATTCTTGGAGTAACAAAATAAAACTTTTCATAACGAACTAATTGAAATGGGATAGTGTGTTTTCCAACAATGCAAACAATTTATAACAACATTGTGCCTTGCACATTTGATAATACCTGTTGTTTTCCAATTTCATTACATTCTTGGCACCTCGTTTTGCTATTTGCAAATAATGGTTTTGAATGCCATGTTTTTTTGGGTTCTTGTCCATTCTAAAATATGATTTTGGAAACTCACCGGTGTTGACATGTTTCCTAGTGACGGGATAGGCCCTGATAGGTCAGAGTTAATGTTTGACCATCAAGTCTATTTGTCGATGTGATTTTTCCATTTGACCTTCTTTATTTTCTGGACATTTTGTTCCAATTAGATGAAGAAAGTGAAATGAGATTTCGACTGTAGCAAACTAAAATTTGAAATTGGACTTCATTACATTCTTAGAGCATACAAAAACAAAAATCTTACATATTCTACATGGTTTTTGATTTCTCTAAATGTTATTTAGTTATCTCACTCCTATTTCTAGAATGGGTTGTCATATGTTTCATTTGGCAGTTGAAAAATTTCATATTTCTCATTGCTCTCTAGCAACCTGCAAAACGTCGCTGTGGAAAATGGAGGCAAAAATGGGACCTTGTCTAGGATTTTTGCTATTTGCAAATAATGGTTTTCAATGCCACATTTTGGGTTTTTGTCCATTCTGAAATATGATTTTTAAAACATGATGATTGTTATGATGCACGTGGCATGCATTTTTGTAGAGAGAATAGCCTTGCCCCAATTGTAGAAGGTGATCTCCTTGCAAAATGGCTTACACATGATAATGTATTTCCCTTCTTCAGGGATAAGACATGTTTATTATTATTGCTAGTTGATTTCTGCATGTGATTGTGTAAGAAATTTTGCATCAACATTTCAGATCAAACTCCATGATCCATCATTAGGATGAAGAAGAGAGAATCAGGGGTGACCCTGATGGTCTCTTCTTCATCCTGATGTTGGATCACAGAGTCTAATCTGAAATGTTGATGCAAAAATTCTTACACAATCGAATCCAAAAATCAATTAACAATAATAAATATGGATTGTGGAAAATTAATATCATTTATGTCTGATTATGTTATCATTTCAAAGACATGAGTTTTTAGGGATAATAGCTTGATTTTACTATATTTTTTAAGGAGATTAGCTTCTACCCTTCAATTGGACGTCACTATTCTTCCCAGAAGAATGCATGTCAGAGGCATCATAACATACAAAAACACCACATGATGGGACACCATATTGCAGAAAATAATTGGAGGTTGGAAAACACTATGTGTTGTGAGTTCTTTCATTCTGCACATTGAAAGATGAAGGTTTGAGAGCACGAGGTGGAGTTGCAGGTGCGAGATATATAAAAGCATCCAAATTCAATTGAGGGGTGAGTAACGAATTGGGATGTTACTTGTGAAGGGTTTGTAAATGGTATTTGGTTTGCAGGTTTAATAACACCTAGTGTTTTCCAACCTGTAATTACACATTGTTGGCCTTGCCATTTTATGAAAATGTCGACTTGTCAATGCCTAATACAAGCGTTAGTTAAAACCTCTATAAAGGCATGACAACATTTCATGACAATTGGGCATCTTTGGAGCTACTTTGCAATATTCACAAAACAAGCTCTTCACTCTAGCACACATCACCACCTCTTCCACAATCTCATCCACTCAAGTCCATGATGTCGAAAGGTGTCATCGATGTATGATGGAGAGAAGTGCATGTTTTGGAAATGAGAAAGATATGCTTCAAAGTTTCCCAATTGTCATGAAATGTTGTCGCACTGGTAGGGGGTGGGGGGGACAACCCTATGTTGTTTCTATCCTATAATTTTTTTTGTGCATCTTGTGTTCTAGATGTATAATGATATTGAAATGGAAAGTTTGGTGCAAGTAAGGGTTGTTATAAAATATGAAGGTGAACTTTAATACACTGTGTTGTTACAGTCTGCATAACTGAAATTGTTGTCTTTGAACAAGATTTGAGAAGTGAGGGACAACCCTCAGTGAGTTTTGTCCATGTAATTCATGGTATGGTTTAACCACCTACCATGCATCTTATTTGGCGCTTGTTTCAGGCATTGAGAGGTTGACGTTTTTGTGCAACAACAAGGTCAACACACATAGACAATATGAATGTAATGACAATGTTTTGGTTACTTACAGAGTAAGAACCCAATTGGTCGGTCACTCCTCATGTGAATTTTGGATAGTTTTATGTATCCTCCAGTTGCAATTATATTGATAGTATGAATTTCTTGGAAGCCTTTTGATTTACATACATGCTAATAATGTAATGAAGTTCACCTTCAAAACATATAATAACTCTTACTTACAGTATAAATTGTATTTGAATTTCTTCGTATGGTTGAAAGAAAAAAATGCACAAAGTAATGGAAAATTGGAAAACACAACATGGGTTGTTAGTTGTTTCATTCTGCATATTTAAATCTAAACACTTTATAGGATGGGGAGGACTTGCAGGTGTGGGATACATTCAGTTGCAAGTTTCTTAACACCCCGCGTTTTCCAATTTTATTACATTATTGCTATCTACAAAGCTAAATGTTCTCAAGACAATCACAAAACATAACAAATTGAGGTGGGGCGAGTAACCAATAGGGTTGTTACTTGTAAAGGGTTTTAGAAGAGTTTGTGGGTTGCAGGATTTATAACACCTTGTGTTTTCCAACTTGAAATTTCACATAATAGTTTGAATGTCATGAAAAGCTTTTCTTATTTAGATAGTACGAATGTAATAAAAGGCACCTCCAAAAATTACAAATTTTAGTTATGGTATAAATTTCAATTCAATATCTTCATGCGATTGAAAATAAATAAATGCATAAAACAATTGCATGTTGGAAAACACAGTGGGTTACTTGTATAGCATTTTACAACACTAACATGGGTTGTACATTTCATAACACCATCTCTTTTCTAGCCTACAATTTTGTTGACAATAGGAATGTATTGAATTTTTTTTTTATTTAGACACAAAGAATGTAATGAAGGCACCTTCAAAATTTATCACAAGTCTTAGGTAGACTAAAATATGAGTTTGAAATTCTTTTTATGATTGAAAAAAATATATGCTTGCTTACTGCAAATGGTGCAATAAATTTTGGAACTTTAATTGTCCATAACACTTGCAACAATTTTGTAGTTTACAGGAAACCAAAGATGTGTGCTGTAAAAGGGAAAGTGCTTTGTACAGTGAAGAATATCATTGAGGTGGACAACACACTTGAAAGGGAGTCTAGTGGCGCATCTTCTTTGGGGTGATCACATTCCCCAAATGTGCAAGATCTGGTAATCATAAGATGCAATCAAATGTATAATTTTAATCTCTCATAAGTGGTTATGATGTTGACTAGAAAGTGGGAATGTTTTAATCAGGAGACAACAATCGCTGTATAGAGGAAGTCCCCTCATTTTAGGAAAACGCTGAACCCTGAGGTAGCGATGTGTTCAGTAATTGATTGTGAACTTCCAATTACCCTTTCCTTCCAATGTGTCAATCATAATGCTTTACAATTTCAATTATAAAATATCATGTTTTGTTAGAAATATGCTAATTTTGACAGTATATCATTCCTTCGATTCAAGATGATAATCAGCGAGACCATCATGCTCTTTCCATAGTCCACGACAATGAGGAAGAGCATATAAAGGGATACCCTAAGGATGGAGAGGGACCCAATGAAGAATAGGGTGATGTGGTGGACAAGAAGGTAGATATAATAACTCAATTATTGCATTGTTTGACTATGTGTATATGTTGTGCATTCAAATTATTTTAATTTGAAATTATATTAAGTGATTTTCTTTTCCAAATTTGTTGTGCAAGTTGCAACTGAATAGAGAAGAGAAGTGGAGAATGGTAGATATGCATACTATTGTATTGTAGAAGAATGTACAAGAAAATATCATGATTGGAGAGTGTTCAACGTGCATAGGATTCAACATCACCACCTTTCTATTCTCGCGACACCAAAGTGAGGCCGAATTGCATTGCACAGGGAACCAAATGCACCCCCTCCTCCCTCTAATAAATTGAAAGAGTACCTTCAAAACAAGGTGGAAAATATGGAGTACCAAGTGAATCTACACCAACATCTCTAGCAAAAATGTGTTATTAAAAGTGTCTATTCAAAAGTATGGGAAACATAACTTCCTTCAACTTCCCCAAGAAGGAAAGGATGAAGTGAAGAAGCGAATGGCATTATACAATAGTGACAAGAATAAGGAGCAAAGAAGGAAAAAAATATTAAAATTGTAGGAGAGAGAGAAAGGAAGGAATGGTAATGTTGAATTGAACTGTGAAATCTGAATTTTGGTTGGTTCATATTTTCTATTTTGATGTATACAAGGTTCACTTAACGTTAAATTACATGACATGACAAGGTGATGGTCAAGAAGTGGTTCTTGCCACCCAGCAGAGTAGTGTTTATTCACTAGAGGAAGTTGTTCCCACGAAAGGCGAAGATGATGTTGTTCATCCCAACCCAATGTCTAACATTCAGAAGAAGTATTGTACACAGTTAAAAGTTTCAAGGAACCCTCCGAAGAAGAAATGGGAACAAATGATGATCTAGAAATATTTTGTTTAATGTTTGTTTTGATTATTTGAATGAATTGGTTGCATGCATCTGAGTTTGATGTGATATTTTAATTCCTCCTATTACATAATAAGGATGAACAATGAAGTCTTTCCCTCAAGCAGGGTATTGTTCTATTGGAAGATGAAGAAGAGTCCACAGAAGCACAAGATGATGTTGCTCCTCCCAACCCCTTGTCTAACATTGAGAACAAGAAGAAGCGTGTATGGTTTAAAATTTCCTCACACCCTCATAAGAAGAAATGAGTACAAACGGTGATTTCAAAATCTTCTATTTGATTTTTTTTTAATTATTTCAATGAATTAATTACATGCATCTGAATTTGATGTGATGCTTCAATTCTTGCTATTATAAGGAAATGATGAACAATGGAGTCCTTCCCTCGAACAAGATACTCTTAATTTGGAAGATGAAGTGAACACCATGGAAGAACAAGATGACGTTGTTCCTTCCAACTTGTCATATAACATTGAGAAGAAGAAGAAGAAGGAGCATATACGGTTTAAATTTTCCTCAAACCCTCACAAGAAGAAACAATGATTTCAAAATCTTCTATTTAATGTTTGTTTTGATTATTTCAATCAATTGGTTGCATGCATCTAGATTTGATGTGACATTTCAAATCCTACTATTACAGGGCAACGATGAACAACAAAGTCCTACCCTTGAACATGATACTCCTGATTTGGAAGATGAAGTAGACACCATGGAAGAACAAGATGATGTTATTCCTCCCAACCCATTGTATAATATTGAGAAGAAGAAGAAGAAGGAGCGTATACGCTTTAAAGTTTCTTCACGCCCTCACAAGAAGAAATGAGAAGAAATGGTGATTTAAAAATCATCTATTTAATGTTTGTTTTGATTATTTCAATGAATTGGTTGCATGCATTTGAATTTGATGTGAAGCTTCAATTTTTGTTATTACAGTGCAACGATGAACAATGAAGTCCTACCCTTGAACATGATACTCTTGATTTGGAAGACGAAGTAGAGGCCATGGATGAACAAGATGATGTTGTTCCTCCCAACCCATCACCTAACATTGAGAAGAAGAAGCAGAAGGAGTGTATACGGTCAAAAGTTTCAAGGTGCCTTGACATGGAGAAACTAGAAGAAACGGTGAATTCCAATTCTTCTATTTAATGTTTATTTTGATTATTTCAATGAATTGGTTGCATGCAGCTGAATTTGAAGTGACATTTGAATTCCTTCTATTACAGGGAAAGGATGAACAACATAGTGTTGGGCTTGACCTAATTGGTTGTGTCCTTGCAATTGAAATGTGAGAGGCTAATAGAGATGGACATGCAGACGGGGAGAGCATTGGCCTGCAAGTGGGGCAGGGAAATAAAGATGGACATGGGGATGGGGAGAGAACTGGCCTGCAAGTGGGACATGGTAACAAAGATGGACATGCGGATGAGGAGAGCACTAGCCTACAAGTGGGATGAGATGGACATTGGGATGGGGAGAACACTGGCCTGTAAGTGTAATAGGGTAACAAAGGTGGACATGGGGATGAGGAGAGCACTAGATTGCAAGTGGGAGAGGGTAATAAAGATGGACATGGGGATGAGAAGAGCATTGCATTGCAAGGGGGAGATGGAAATAAAGGTGGACATGGGGACAAGGAGAGTATTGACTTGCAAGTGGGAGAGGGTAATAAAGATCGACATGGGGATGGGAAGAGCACTGGCTTGCAAGTGGGAGAGGGTAATAAAGATGGACATGGGGATGGGGAGAGCACTGACTTGCAAGTGGGAGAGGGTAATAAAGATGGACATGGGGACGAGGAGAGCGCTGGCTTGCAATGGGGAGATGGAAATAAAGATGGACATGGGGACCGAGAGAGCAGCGGTGTGCCATCTATATTGGTAACAAACCCAACACACTTCCATGCATTTGTTCTTATTTCTTTATGAATCCTTTAATATGCCTTAAATTATGATTCACATCATTTCCATTGCAGCCAAATCATGTGGATGAACAAATGATAGAGTTCAAAGGCATCACTTTTTAAGTCAGTGATCACATTGATCTTTGTAGGCAACGTAAATAGGTTGCCAAAGGAATTGTACATGTTATCGACATAAACACTAAAACCCATAGCTTTATGTACCTAGAAAATTGTGTGAGTCAACATTGTTGAGGCCATTGTTGGTGAGTGCTTAGTGCCTTTTCCATGTCCCGACTGTGCAAAGATCATCAAAGAGTGCATGTGCAACTTCATGGTATGGAAGCTCTCTAAGATGAAGCATTCTATTCTAGAGGTACACATAAATGATTTGTTGTTGTATATAACATAATACCTGTTGATGGTCAATTTAGCACAACAACATTTAAACAAATATCTCTATTCTATTACTCCTAAAGAAGAAAGACTTGAAATATAGTAATCTAACTCCAAAGGTCCTAGAAGTTGGTTCTCAACTGTGCTGATATTGCTCAATGGTTAATGTAATTGTAATGTTCAAGGGTCTTGTTGGTTATTGAGCTTTTGATTATTGTAAGATCAAACTCCTATGTAAACCTACTCTAATAAGGGAGTATAAAAAAGGGCAAAAGATAGATTAGGGACATAGAAAGAAAAGAATATTGATTCATTCAACTAATTAGAACTGTTACTTTCCAAGGAATTCCTAAACCAAAACTACCAAACAAATAAACCTGTAATCAATACATAACCATTCATTCATAGTGCAAATTTCATCAGCAGATTTTAGATCACCATTTCAAACAAAAAGAAAAGATAGAACTCTATTCCATGAAATCTTTCCAAATCAAATGATTAATAAAACAAACATCATTCTAGAGCATAACCTAAAGTAGGTTTAAGTCTGGCTGCTTCTACTATCAATGAAATAGATAAGCAACATTTAAAAATTTGGCAAGATCACTAGTGTACAAAAATCCATATCTTCAAATTACCTCCATCTAAAACTAAGAAAATCAAAAAATTGTATCACGTATCCTACTATAAAACTCTAATTAGTTAAGTTGTAAAAACTTCAAAGTTATTTTCCTAAGTGTCTAACCTCCACAATGTGAGTAGATATTACAATTAATAGCTTCAAAAATTACATCATTTCTGCTAAAAAACTAAAACATCAAAAAATTGTAACTTTTTGTGCATACAATTCTTCACAAAGATAACTTTCAGTTTCAACCTTGCTTAGCTTCAGCTAATTTCAGTTGAACCTCTCCAGTCTAGCTTTAGTTAACAGCTGCATTTTTCAGTTCACAATTACAGTTTATGATTTGACTTTGAGTTCCCCTTTTGGACATTTCATAAAATCAACATCTCTTTCTCTAGAAATTACTCCAATGGCCCCATCAAGTCTTCAGTTCACTTTCAGTTGATTGATTATTTCAACAAATCTTTCCTTTACACATCTTTACCAAGCTTCTTAGGCAAAATCTATTCCAACCCTTGAAAATCAATTGCAAAATATGAACACGCATTAATTAATTCATAAAATTGAATTTTCCAAAATTAATCAATATCAAATTATTTCAATTAAGATTAATTATAATGAACTTCTAAATTCCATAATTGAAATAATAAAAAAATCCCCTTTTTAATTTAATGTTACTCTAAACAAAATAATACTAAAACAACATCTTGTTGCCATGTGACCACATCTTTGAATAATACCTACAAATCACAAAAAGAAAACACCATTAATTACCTCCTCCATACTTAATGTGCAAAAAGTTAGTAGATAAAAATGTAGAAGTTAAATAAATATATCAATTTTGAATTGAAACTCATGAAAATTCGATAAGACCAACTTCTGTAGAGGTGTCGTAGCAAACAATTAAAGATGCATTGTACATGCTTCCACCTTTTGTGTCTATTTTGCATCAGGGAGGATTCTGAAAGAGGTAAATTTTGACTTTGAACATTTCAAAAGCCTTTACAAAACCAACTTCGTGCAATCCCTCATTAAAGGCATTCTATGAGACTACATTTCTCAGAGGCATTTTGTAAAACAATTCACAGGCTTCTTCATGGTTTCGTTGCACACAAGCATGAAGGATGCCAGAAAAGGCATCAAAATTTGGCTTTACACCCGCCAATTGCATTTGCATTGAAAGTTTCTCAAGCCTCTCATCATTTCGGTTTTGTATATATCCCGTGATAATTACATTTCATAAGACAACATACTTCTTATGAGGCATTCTATAAACCAGTAGATGTGCCTTCTCTATGCAGCGCGACTGGGAAGATGCCAAGAAGGGTTGACAAATTTGGTTTTACACCTTCCAATTCACATATACTTGAAAGTTTCCAATTACCTTTTCAACAAATCCAATTTGCGCATCGCCTGCAATCACGACATTCATGAGATAAGTCTTTGAGGCATTCCGTCGAGTAGTTCACTCATCTTCCCTATGTGTTTCCCAACATTGCATTCCATAAGACCATGATATCTTTGGGGCGTTTTGCAACCAACGTACTTGCCCTGTCCATGTTCAAATGCCACCATTTTTGTGCGTGTGAGAGAAAATTTGTCAAAAACCGCAGGATTTTACTTTAGACCAACGAATGCATTTGCTTGAAAATCATTAGAAACCCCTTTTCATTGGCTTATTTCAAGCATATCATTTGATCAATGTGTGGCGAGCAACAAATGACATACTCTCTCAGGCATTCGATTTGCATTGTGTATGCCTCCATTTTGCCTACGAAGGAGTGAATTTATACTTTGCACTTATTTGAAAGTTCACAAACCTCTATCAATCGAATCCATTTTGTGCGTCCTCCGTGTGGATTGTCTTGCTTCTGCATTTGCATTTATTTTGTTTCTCCATCTTTGCTTTGGTCATGGGAAAGGTAGGGAGGACGTTGTTTTACAATTTCTGTGAGGCATTCTGTTGAACAGCTGTGGCACCTCCCGCTGGATCCACCGCTTCTCCTTCAAACAATGCCAACTCCTTGTATGATGCTTCCACACTTTGTATCATTCTATCAGGAAAATCCATTTGGTGCATATTGTGCAATCATGGAATCCATGAGGTCACATTTCTTTTGAGAGGCAATTTTTCTAACAGTTCGATGCCTTGTCCATGTTGCACGTTCATTCATGAGATCTTGTATATGACTTCACAACTGCCAATTGTATTTGCTTTAATATTTGTAAAGCCCTTTGAATCAGATCCGCATTATGGAAAGCACATTTCTCGAGCATTTTGTGAATATCATGCTCTCATTGTATTCTATGGGCGAGATCTCTTTTGAGGCAATTTTCCAAGCAGTCAATGTGCTTTGTTTATTCTGCACGCCTTGCCTTCACCCTTTGCATGCATGTCTACTAGGGCAATTGCAACTACAACATCTGACAAAATTCATCTATCCTTCATGCTTTGATAGATGTTCGTCCGCTATTTTGAAGCTCCCATCTCTGGCACAGGCATGGGAGGAATTTAACTTCGCACCTTGTAACCATGCATTCCCCACACTCTTCTTGGGAGTTTTCGCGACCTCTTCATAGATCCATTGGGTGTTGGTGCAACAACGACCTCCCATGAGATAACAAATTAGTGAAGCATCTTTATTCAACAACCATTTGCAATATTGCTCCCTCTGTACTTGCGCCTCCACACAACCTTTTCAACGTATCTATTTTGTGCAACTCTTGTAATTATTGCATCCATGAGACTACATTCATCTTGATGCATTCTGTAGAACAGTTCACATGCTTGTCTGCGCTTCCACACTTTGCATGCTTCACAGTATCAAAATTCTTTCAGCGCGGGGTTTGAACCATAACACTCACCTTCCATTGCCTGTGCAGATGCGAGAGTTGCTGATAGTGGGATTGAAACCAATACAAGGCGGAGTCGGGACCATAACTGAAGGGAACATTTGAAATCAATGTGCCAGGTTTTGATTTTGTTCCAGTTCCAATTACAATACTAAGGCGGAGTCGGGATTAGTGCCCGGGAGCGGAATTAAGTACGTGTGGGAGTAGAATCAAGTTTGCACAAGAACATTTTTTCTTATCTTTTGCGCCCAGTTCGATATTCTCCTCGGGTCCCTACAGGAATTTAGTTATTTTACTTCTCTTTAGCGAGCGTGTTCAAGATTATTCTTGTCCATGAAACTTATTTTTCACCTTTTTGTCAACATTTTTTAACATTTTATATATTTTTTAATTTTTTCAAAATCTTTTAAATATTTAAAGATCTTTTATTCAATTTTCTCAATTTTTTTATTTTATAAATCTTCTTAAATAAAAGATTTATTTATTTCATTTTTAGAATTTTTTCTTTTATGATTTTTTTTAGAATTTTCTCCTTTATGATTTTTTTTAATTTTAAAATCTTTCTAAAGATTTATTTATTTTTCAAATTTAAATAATCTAAATCTCATAAGAGAATTATATTATTTAAATTTTAAAATAAATTTATTTCAAATTTGCTTATTTAAAACTTTTTAAATATTTATATTCCTTATTATTATTATTATTATATTTAAACTTTATAAATCTTTTTAAATAATAAAAGATTTATATTATTTAGATTTTCAAAATAATAAAATTTATAATAATAAAGATTATATATATTTAAATTTTCATATTTTGCAATTTTTTTGTGGTTTTTAAATGTTTCAATCTTTTTTTATATTTTTCAAAGTTTTCTATTTTTTTTTTAAATTTCAAAGTTTTTGTATTTCTATTTTTTTCTATTTTGTAATTCGAAAAGCAGACACCAAGAAAATGACAAAAACGAAGAAATGATGAAGACAAAAATGAACCAATGACAACGGCGAGAACGAACAAACGACAACAAAAAGGAGAGGACCAAGATGAACAAAACAACCAAAACAAACGAACAACACAATGACGAAAAACAAGACAAAGCAAAAACGTGATGGGGAACAAGACAGGGATGAGATGGGATGAGACGGGACACGAATCTGAATGAAACCCAAAAGCGAAGTGGGGAACCGAGATTAGGAAAAAACTAGGAACAGGAACCTTGGAAAAGTTTATGTTCCAGTTCCGGTACGATATCTAAATATGACAGAAAAAGAAAACAAAAAGAAGAAAAAGAAGAGGGGGTCCCCATCTTTGCCAAGCAAAAGTTGGGGCGTGTATGCAAGGCATAACAAATGGTGACTTGGCTAGGAAAATGCTCTAAGCATTTTAAAACATGTAACCCTCCAAATACCCAAAATATTTGGTTTACGTTCGTTCAAGGAAATATAAGAAGTGCAAACACAATTAAACTAGGAAATGATAGAGGTCTGAGACGAAATTGAAATTTGTCTATGTATGCAAATGATTTATTCCCCTCCATAAGCATTGTTTTGATCAAAGTGGAGTAGATTCTACCCAAGCTACGTAGTTGTGAGTTACCTTTCTAACATGCAATGATATCCTAGGCATAGCTCTACTGCTAGACAAACATCCATAGCCTCGACTGAGATCTCTAGTTATCTCTAAGCATCGTTCTACTACTAGCTAGGCATCCATAGGCCTGATAGAGATACTCAAATCACCCTTGCTGATTGATCTCATTTTCAAATTTCCTTCTTTTCTCTTTTCTGAGATGTTGATTCTTTTGAAGTATAATTTCTCATTTCTCTCAATCCTTAAGTAGTGAAGCCTAAGTAGCGGGTTGAGAACCACAATGGACATTATGAAAGAAATGTAACCCTTTAGATTTTTCACTTGGAATAGAGCTACCCCATCCGATGTAAACTAATAAAACCAGTTTAGGTGGTACTAAGATATGGTTTAAAAAAAGGGGGCTTAAGTGGCCACTTTTTTAGAAATATCGAAATGCCGACCTTGGGCATGAAATTGAGGATAGCTACATAAATTTTTTTTTGATGGAGTCAAAACAAAGGACCCTTGATTAGCTTTCAAGGAGTCTACTTTCCTAAACTACTAATTTATTTTGAAAGTTGTTGAGATTAAGGGGTTCAAAGAGGGATGTACACAAATTGCTATTGTTTTTTTCAGAAAAACATAACATAGCAACTTTTGTACGACCCTAGCATGGTGAACTTTTTTGTAGTATTTTAAAATCG
>VDFB02000002.1:26290588-26301323 GCA_007258455.2 Sequoia sempervirens | reverse complement strand
AAAATACTCTCAACCAATACGCTTTGTCATCCTGACCATTTGCTACCTAGATTGTCTCACATGTCCTACAATGCCTTACGGGTCCAACCTATTTCCAGCGAACTTTGGAAGTTTTTTCCGCTCTACATACGGACTTGTTGGGGGAGTCACCATCTTGCCTCCTTGTTGCACCCTCTGTGACGTTAACCTAGTTGGAGAGTTTTGATTTGTATGTTCCAATGCTTTCCCTACACTTTTGAACACGCCACAATCCTTCACTCGTCCCTCTTTAGCATTTCTCACCCTCAGGTTGCCTTCGAGGTCCTTTCGATGCTCAATTCGTCTTGGTGTTATCGACTCTAATCTTCCAATGTTTGATGCTTCCGTCAGTGTCAAGTCTTCAACATAGCATATGGTCTCTATTAGACCGTCAGTAGCTTCTCCCTCTCCTTCCCTTTCGATGCTCCATTCGTCTTGGTGTTATCGGCTCTGATCTTCCAATGTTTGATGCTTTCGTCAATGTCAATTCTTCAATATAGCTTATGGTGTTTGTTAGACCATCAATAGCTTCTCCCTCTCCTTCCCCTTCAGTCGACTTTAATGGTACGTACGGTTTTTCGATAACAAGGTTGGCAGTTTCTTCCTCACCTTCCCTTTCGCCCAACAATGAACCTTCTTCATCCAACGATGATAGTTCAGACCGTAATTGAAAAACTTGGACTCAGCAATAACTCGACAAGCCCAAATATTTCAAAAACTCAAGACTCGGCAAAAACTTGGCGAAAAAAATTGGCAATAACTCGGCAAATTTATCTAACATTTGAAAATAAAATAAAAATTTAAATATTCTTAAAAGCCACACATATAAATCGAATTTGTATAACATATTACTGATTTCATCATATATAAATCAAAATTAGAGTTTAATACATATCAATGTATCAAAGAACAAAAACAAGTTCATCTTCAAGTCTCAATATCAATACAACTAAAACTCAAGCATTTGTTGTCGTTGTGTGGGTGTTGCTGAAGTAGATGGTATAGCTACAATATCCTCAACAGGTGCCTCATCCATAGTGATAGGATCAAGCTCTGTGTGTGAAGAAACTGGCTCTGTTGGCTGACCAAGCTCGCCTTCTTCGTCCTCATATAATGCCACTTTTGCTTCCCATTCAGCTTCCTCTGCCTCCCTCTCCATCTCAGCTAACTCATCATCACTTATCCATGGTTCCACATCCACCTCATCAGACTCAGCAATCCAATCTAAGAATGAATCAATGTCATCAAGATCAAGTGCTTCATGTGACCTTTGCCCTTGTACCTTCTTCTCATGCAACCGAAGTTTGTACCAGACATAGACAAGGTCATTCAAGCGTTTTTGAGTCAACCTATTGCACTTCTTTGTGTGAATGGCCTCAAAGACACTCCAGTTGCGCTCACAACCAAATGCACTACAAGGCTGAGATAAAATGTGAATGGCAAGCTTTTGAAGATTAGGCATTGTGGAACCATAATCCTCCCACCACAAATCTACAAGGATAACAATTGCCACTTATAACTTATTAAGGATTTAATAAACTTAAAAAATTAACATAAATGGTAAAATAATATTAAACATGTGAATTTGTTACCCATCTGTAGAGTCTCTCCTGCGAATGCAAAAATTGGAAGAAAACAATGCCCCTTCGGCCTTCTTAATAGCTCTGTCTCTCATTAAGTATGAGATCTCGAAGTTCATCATCACCAACCAATCTCTCAATGCATGTGTTGAGGCCAACAAGAACATTTGCATCTACTTTGAAATTAGGAGAGAAATAAAACTTGGGGTTCAAATAGTAGGCAGCAGCATGAATATGCTGATGGAGTTGTCGATTCAACCTCCAATCTATTATGCGCCATATGGGTTCATATTTGGTCTTGCTTGACCCATACAAATGTTGAATTGCCTCTTTGGCCTTATCCACGGCCTCATATAGATACCCCATGGGGTTTTGATCCCCATCCACCAATCGTAGATCTCTAACCAACGGTTCTAACACCTAAAATATAAAAGAATTAACAAAACAAGCAAGTTGCAATATTAGAAAACAAAAAAATAAATCATCAATCGGAGTTTGAAAATGTACATTGATGATCTCCATTACTT
Source organism: Sequoia sempervirens (assembly GCA_007258455.2). Classification (NCBI taxonomy): domain Eukaryota; kingdom Viridiplantae; phylum Streptophyta; class Pinopsida; order Cupressales; family Cupressaceae; genus Sequoia; species Sequoia sempervirens. Next base: position 26,299,198 of record VDFB02000002.1, on the reverse strand, counting down.
TGGCAAATCTATCATCAAAAATGGTCTTCACAACTATCTCTGCTTCAGCCTTCCTGCAATAAGGACTCTCCAACCATCTTTTACTCACAAACATGCGTTTGAGGTTGGGCAATGTAGCTAAAATACTCTGCAAGGTGAGGAAATTTGTGGCAAAGCATGTGACTCCTGATCGCACGAGATCCTTATCGTCAGTGTGCTCTCTCATGAGACTTAGGACCCATGTGTGGTTGTAGATGTACTCCATGATATTCCTTCCATCTTCAACCACATTCTTCACCCAACTTAGTTTCCCTATGTCCTCAAGGAGCAAGTCAAGAAAGTGGGCAGCACAAGGGTTCCAAAATAATGTTGAATACCTCGCCAATAGAAGTTTATCGGCTACCAAATATGCAACTGCATTGTCGGTCACAATTTGATGACATTTTGAACCCCCATTTCCATCACCACCTCATCCAACATACTACACAAGGTCTTTGCATCTTTTGTTTCATTGGAGACATCGATTGATTTTAGAAATACAAGTTGTCCCCCTGAAGCCACTGAAAAAGTTAATGAGTGTCCTATTATTGCCATACGTCCACCCATCAAATATAATAGTGCAGCCATTCTTTTCCCACATTCTCCTATGTTTCCTCCACTAGTCGGTGTGTGTTTTGGACCTCATTTTGCAATAATGGCCCACTCAACTCATGACGACCTGGGGCCTTGAACCCCTTACCTACCATGGTTAGTGCATTGACCAACCCTTCCCAATAAGGACTAGAAGCAACATTGAACGAAATATTGTTGTAGTACCAAAATCTCACACATGCCAACTTCGTCTCATTTTGCAACTCTCTATTCTATGCAGTACCTTCCAATGAAGGTTGTACAATAGGAGTATTACGTGTAACCAAAAAACTACAACTGAGGCTGCCCACACTTCCAATTCCCAATCCTCATATTTGTGGCCCAAGAGAAGAGCCCACATATCTCTCTGTGACCCTGTAGAACTGAAATCTGCATATGCGGCTGACATTGCCTCTACTGTTCTCTTTTTATTTTCCTTCCTTTGGTCAAATGTTGCAAGGAGTGCTTTGGCCTCCCTCTCAACCTCTTCGGAAGCGTTTTCACATGGTCTAATATCTCGGCAAGAGATTTGTGCAAGGTGGTATTTCAATTAGTTTATGCCACCATTGATAGACCGGATGCAATGGATGAAAATAACCTCTCCTCGCGTTGCACCTGGTGTTCCATGTTTCCAGCAAGGATCTCTTGGTTTGCCACCACTCTTTTTACTTGTAAAAGCCATATTCTTTTAGCAAAATATGAATGAAAACCTAGCAAAAGAGAGACAAGATAAATAATTGACCTTTTTAGTGATTGCTATAAATCTATTTACGATTAGTACAAAATTTATACATTTAATCGGATCTATTTAATCATTATATGAATTATAAATAATTTAGTAAAATAAATAATCTAATCAGATCTCTTTAATTTTTTGGCTAGTACTGATCTTTCCTATTTGTTTACCCTCCAACATTTGACTTTGCTGTTCTTGTTTTTCTGAAAATTTTAAAAAATTATATAATTTTGTCAATTGAATGCTGAGCGTTCTTCCCTTGGTCTTCTTTCTCTCTCTTTTTTTCCGTTCAATATAGATGGATTGCATGATTTAACCCCAGCTCCCACTGTTTTTTATTCTTTTGTGATAATTTCATGATTGAACCCGAGCTCCTACTGTTTTTTCTCTTTTTAATCATTTTTATATAACTTATTTTCTACCTTCTTTTAAAATGTGGAATACTAAATTATAAAACCCCACAAATAAGCCAGAGAATATTATGAATCCCTAAAAGTTTGAATAAACTTTCACTAAATGCATGACTTTTTTTTGGTTTTAAAAAGAAATTTATTTAGCCAAAATTATTTATGATGAATTTGAATTTTACTAAATGATTTAATCATTATATGAATTATAAATAATCCTACATCACAGCAATAACGAATCAGATCTATTTAACCATTATATGAATTTATACAAATCAGATCTATTGAGCACAAGATAATTATGTTCGTTGCAAACAAAACCTAGGTCGTGAATTTTTAGCCTCATTTAACAAGGTCATGGTCTTGTCGAAAACAAAACATTGGTCGCACGAAATTATAAAATGGAAATAAATACCTCTGAATGGCAAATTCTAGTCGTGTGCCAAAAAGAACAATCGTCATCATGTCCCCAGAAAACCCTATTTTGCATCGCTCAAATCACCGAAATCGTCTTGTAAAAAACAAGCTCGACCTTTTAAATTTTTATACCTATTTTGGAGATACGTTTTTACAGTTTTAATTGTGATTTTTCACAATTTCCTACACGTTTTAGGCAGTGCTCCACGGGGACTCGTCCCCTGCCCTAGTACCCCCATCCCCGTCTCGGAAACGTTTCAGGGACTCGGGGACTCCTCGGAAACTTCCACTTGCCGTTACATCTAGCGGTGACTCAAACTTGAGCTCCAATTTTGATACTAACTTGCCAGTTGCATCTGCTGATTAGGTACAGCCATATATTTTTTATGTTTTTGTCATTTTATAGTTGAAACTTGGAGCCCTTTGGGCATTTTGTTATAATTCTTATTTAATATGTATGCACATTGAAAATGAAAGCATTTGAATTTTGTTAATTTGTTTGTCAATTCTCATGTAAAATCTCAATTCAAGTCTAATGTTATGTATTAATCTTCTACAATGTCTATGATGAATGTTTTATCAATGTTATGATATGAATATTTGAAATTTCTCTAACTCTTAAAATTTCCCTATTTTTTTTATCAGTCGTCCTCTGTCGTCCCCTAAAAAATGGCCCAAAAGTACCCCCGTACCAAAAACTCGTCCCGCCATCCCTTACTAGCCATGTCCCCGAAACTTCGTGGAGCATAGGTTTTAGGGTTTAAATCGCAGCGCTTTTGCCCATGATTTACATGCAGGCCCTTCCGACGCGTGCGTAATCACGAGTCTTACGCTTTTTCTGCACATTTTTCAACCATGGGTCAGATGATTCACTGATGGCAAGATTGGTGGGTTCCTTATCCGACAATGATGGTCTGGATGGTTCGTCAATGTCAACATTGGTGGGTTCTTCTTTGCTTTCCTCTTCGTCCAATGTTGATGGTACAAACAGCTCTCTGGCTTGGTGGATAAGTTGGTGTACACTTCATTAGGAAGCGTTAGGTGTTGTGCTCTTGGGTGGACTTGGGCTTTCCCTCAACCTCCATCAACTTCACCCCTCAACTGTCTCCTTTGTTGTCTTTGTTCGATGATCCTTAAAGATCATTTGATCTCTTGATCTTGACCATGTTGTGGTCTCTTCCAGCCTTTATTGGGGTCTAAGGGCATGAACCTCTCAAATTTAACCCAATTTCTTTAAGGTAACGACGCTAAATGTTTGCTACTCTATCTAAAAAATTAAATACATGAATTAATAATGGAGATAACAATGCATACTAGATACATATGTAAAATATATCTTTATTTGCACATAAAATTATTACATAAGAAGACCAAAGATGGTCAGCCAAGGATCAAAGTCAATCTGACTAGACCATACTCCTCTCCTTGCCGATACACAATGTATTTAAAGGACCTAACAGCTGCTAAAAACACAACCGTCAACCAACTATTGCTTATAACTACCCAAAGCCAACAACCAATTAATACTAAAAATTAAAATGCATAGTCGGATAACCAATAATACCGAAGCATAATAATAGACATTGTACACCAACTACAAGTAGCTCAATACTGAAAAGAACCAAAAGGAAACAAGACAAGGAAGAGGAGCCCTAGTGTCTCCTTAAAGTTAAACTATGCAACAAAAAGTTACGTGTTTGACTCAACCTCCAGCCATCATCTCTATTTAAATTGTTAGCATTTGTAATGTCCCCATTTTCGATGTCCTTGTCGGATTGGTCTAATTCGAATACACTTACTATTTTAAGTGTGTGTTATTTTTGGTAGGGGGTCTAGTACTACGCTTCAATCCTCAGTGAGCTCTTTTGAGCATCTCAGTTTCTCTCTGGCTCAAGTTTCTTAGCGCTACTTACTATTTTTAGTACTTTCTAAAAATAGTAAGTCAACTAGGGTAAGCGGGAAGCGGGACCAGGTCAAGCTTGTCACAGCAATGCATATTCAGTTGGTATAAAGTTACTATGGTTAAATCATTTAAATATTTGATTTATGCTTCGAAAAGTGAGCTTTATTAAAGTAACTTTATATTTTATTATTGAGGGGTCATAAGGAGACAAATTTGTACCATGGTGCCTAATGCAATAACCTTAAGTTGTTTTTAAAGCATCTAAAATGCTTTTGAAGGCTAGATAAGCAGTGGGCACCCAAGCATGGAGGTGAATTAAAAATTAAAATGAAAAAAGCTAAAGTTTTGGGTGGTTATTTATTTTAAATCAAAATTTTAAATGTTTCAAAAGTGGCGTTGGTTTTAGGGCAAGCCTTGGTCGCCCTAATTTCATGTTGGGACTTTTAAAAGTCTTTTTGAAAACTTCATTTTGGTATGGGATGTTTGACAACTTACAGAGGTGATGCTGGTTTGTTACCAAAGGACTGAAAAACGGATTCGAGGACGAAAACCCTCGTTATCTAAGACTAGTTTCGGCAGTGAAATACCTGCTCAAACTAGTGAATGGTGGTTTCAATCAAGAATCACATCTGAGCGAAAAATAAAGAAGATTTACCAGTTCTTTTGAGGTTTTTACAGTGGGTTTTTGGTGTGGATTGCTTAATTTAAGTGTGATGTGGTTATCAAATGATTTTGGCGTGTTTTATATCAATTTCTGGGCAGTTACAGTTCTGGACTTGATCATGGTTTTTGCTCACATCTTTCAAAAGGCTCAAGGTTTGTATATGGGTATTGTTTTAATGAATGTCTCTCTATTGGGTGATTCCAGCAAGCTATTATTTGTATTTTTTTAAGCTGAGATCGAATTTTAAGGTCAAGTCGACCTCTTGAGGAGCAGCGCCAAATCCTGGGTATTCTTCCAGTCTGGTCGGCCATCTTGAAGGTGGGTTTCAGTCATTTGGGGGTTTGTTGAAGGACGTCTTACCCCTGCCTTGCTTTGATCTTTATCATTCATACCATCTGTGATGGACGTGAACATTGAGAAAGCTGTATCTGCTGTGAGAAGCTTGTGGCAGGTCTGAAGAAGTATTCTGAGATTTTATAAAGCTCTTTAGAAGACGTCTATACTGCTGTATGGCATTCAATCTCCAGGTCTGATTGCCTTCTTACTGAGAAACTTAGAGAGCAAACAGAAAGAAATCAGAAGTTACAGTTCTGCTGCTAGGGAGCCAAATTTCTGTAGCCTGGGCATTGGTCTTGGGTGAGCTTATGCTGGGGGTTGAGAGCTCATCTTATAGGTGTAAGAAGCAACTTGAATAAGACCTCTTATCTGCTGTTTTGGCGACTCTTCCCAGGTCTGAAAGCTGTTTTCTGAGATTGTTTACTGTAACTCAAGGACTGTTTAATTTCTGTTAATGAGGTCAGTTTATTAAGAGCTTTGAATATAATCCTAGCTAGTGTGTATTACTTCTATTTCATGTCCATGTTTTATATTGTTCTTGCAATGTCAAAACATGAATGATATATGAGAAACAATGCAAAAAACAATCAAACCAAACACATTCAGCAAGGGTGCAAAACAGAAAAAAAAATATTTGGGGCTGATTATTACAGCATTTTAATGTTATTTATGCAGATACAGTGTTTTTTGGGACAATCAAGTTCTTCCATGGCTGACCTATTGTCCATTCCACATTCTAAATCTGCACAATGTTTCTTTAATTCTAGTCTAAAGAGAACATCTAAGTTTCACTAATGTAGAAATCACCACAGAAGCAGGGGATTAAGAAAACACCTTCTCATATATTTTGACTAAGGGGGTCTTTGGAGTTCCTAAATTTGTTTCTGAGGGTACTGACAGGTCCAAAGTGGATGTTAATGCCTTTTTTCCATAATATCCAAGCTATTTTGTCAGAGATACGGTGAACATAAAGAAGGAAACTTAGGAAAGCTATTGTGGTTTGTTTGCTACTTTGCCTAATGTCTTTTACTCTGGGACCCACATCTACAATGTTCTTTGAATATTTGATGAATTGGTAATTGGATTTATAGCCTATATGCATATAAGAGCTGAAAATAATCAAAAATAACTTAAAAACTAAAAGAAACCAACCAGCGACCCATTAAAAATATGCAGCAGTAGCAATCACTGACCTACCTGGGAATGCCTGACCCACTCGAGCAAGGCTTGGCTGTCGATGTAGGGCCATAGCAAGTACAACAGCATCATCAACCTGCAAGACAAAGAAAGATTGAGAATGGTACATGAGTACAAACTTTATCCACTATAACTTTAAGAAAGACAAAGAAGCTAAGCATACCAAAAACACACTTAAACATAGTAATGTGATAGATGTTAAGGGCATATGTACAGCATTATCAAATGTCAATAAGCTTGACTATTAAAATGGTCAAAATTACCCTGTATAGATTTATTATCCCAGGAATGCCTGGCCCCCTCGTTCTCTTCACATTAGCAAGCTCTTCTTTGTTCCAACTGAAAAGATGGGTGGCTCTCCATTACAACATCAGGGAAAAAACTATGAGATGGAGAAGCGAGGCAGCCTCCAAGATCCCCTTCCTCTCCTATGTTGGAAATGGCACAAAAATGGACTTTCACTCAACTTTACAAGCTAGTATTATTTTTATTACAGACACTGCATATTCAAACAAATATCCCACCACCTCGAATTTGTTATATTATTTGGGCATGCCTCCATAAAGGTGAACTTGGGTCAATTTTGAAGGTGGCTCGACCAATGGAGCTAGTACAGGTTGCCATTATTCTCTCTACATGAAGTTTGAAAAACAATTATTGAACAATAAATGTCAAACTTTTAAATTTATATATTTTTTAAATTTAATATTTATTATTAAAAAATAGTTTAATTATGATATTAATTATTTTCATTTTTTGTTTAAGACTTTTCACTTTAAGTTTACAATGTTTAAAATAAAAGCTAAATATATTAATATTTATAAATGTTGTAAATGTACAACATATACAAGTTTTTTATTTATAATTTTATATTACTAAAATATGACATACAATATACTAGTTTAAATTTTAAAACTATTTTATTTCACTATTTTATAATTTTGGTGGTTAATCTATTTTAAAAATATTTTTGATTTCAGATACCATTTAATATTATAATAATAAATAAAAATATAAAACAATTTAATAAACTACTATAATAAGAATGATACAATATTAAAACTATTGACAAGATATGTTGCTATATATTATAATATTTTTAATTAAAACTTTATATTAATAAATTAATTAATAAACTATAAATAAAAATAAAAATATATTATAATAATAAATAAAAATATAAAAAATTTAATAAACTACTATAATAATAATGATACAATATTAAAACTATTGACAAGATATGTTGCTATATATTATAATATTTTTAATTAAAACTTTATATTAATAAACTATAAATAGTAAATATAAATTAAACTATTATATTATATATTTATTATTAGAAATATTTATTAATAAATATAAATTATACTGTATATACTATATATATTATACAATGCTAAAGGTTAAACTATTAAACTTATAATATGAACTTACAATTTAATAATAAATCTTTTAAAATAATGTAAAGAAATCTTACCTAGTGATAGGTTGAGGGTGGAAGATTTTGAACTGATTGAGGGGGAAGAAGCAATGGTGGCATATTGTTATGCTTCAAAATAATGTTAAAATAGGGTTTTCCCTATGTTCCATGAGGACGTGTTCCTGGCATTTTCTGACAAATCCCCATACTAGGGACATTCCAAAGACACAAGAAGCCTAAAATATGTCCCCCCATCATCCCTAATCAAAAAAATTTGACCCAAAAATGTCTCAGAAACCATAGGGTCAGTTGATTGTCCCTAGGACGATTGAGGATGCCAATGATGTCCCCAAACTATCTTGGGCACAAACAACCATCCCCTTGCAATTACACTCATTTTTCAAGGCCCAAAATGAATCAAAAAATATTTTATTGTTCTTTTGTGGGGGGACCCCACGCCACTCTCAGCCTTAAACTAAAAGCTTTGGTCTACAAAACAATAGATTTCCAAGCTCCTTTATGGTGTACGATAGTCACATGTTGTTAGGATTGACTTTGCAAGATTTGGAAGTAGCTTGACCTATGTTCCATAGCGTTTCGAGGACCGGGCAATGGAACGACAGGGGACACATTTTTGGGACGACCCTAGGGGGGGCATTTTATATATATATATATATATATATCATTGAAACGACGAAACGAGTCACCTTGGCCGAGTCCTGGGGGCTCGGACACGGGCTCGGCCAAGTCCTACCAAGTCCTAGCTGGATTCGCCGAGTCTAGTGGACTCGCTGGACTCGGCAGGCAGCAGGGTTTGACTCGCTAGACTTGCCGAGTCCAAGCGTGACTCGTCAGTAGGACCCCACGAGAGGCGCTGCCCCCCAGACCCCGGCAAGGGGTGTTGCCCCTTGACTCCATTGG
>VDFB02000002.1:26272261-26290568 GCA_007258455.2 Sequoia sempervirens | reverse complement strand
CCTTGACCCCGCTAGCGGTGCTGCCCCCAGACCCCCGCAATGGGCGTTGCCCCCAAACCCCTGCAAGGGGCGCTGCCCCTTGACCCTAATGGGGGTGTTGCCCCCAAACCCCCACAAGGGGCATTGCCCCTCAACCCCACTAGAGGTACTGCGCCTTGAACCCCACGAAGGGCACTGCCCCTCAACCCCATTAGGGTAATTGCCTTGATACTTGAGATTATGGCTATCTTAGACACATTCGTAGGAAGGATGCAGGCACCTTTGAGCCATAGACTTCTAGTTATTGTTTTGAATCATTTGATATTTCAAGTTTGTTTAGAACATTTGATGTCATGGATTTCATATTCGATGAGTTTTGTATACATTTGAGTCTTTGACTATATATCTAAGTGTGTTATTTCTTTGAGCATCTCAACTACAATTTGTGTTTATACTTATATGATCGATGTATACTTGTGTTAGTGACGAGGACCTTGATTGGGTTGACCGAGCAGATAGAGAGGTTGAGGCTATAGCCATGGTAGAGGAGGAGGCTAAAGCACGAGCAAACACATCCACAACTAATGTTGGTGAGGGTGGCCTGGAGTCACAAACAGAGACTATGGCTGCAGTTGCTACATCATCTAGGACCCACCTTAGATGCCTTTGTAGGAAGGACGCAAACTCCTTTGAGCCATAGACTTGTAGGTATTGTTTTGATATTTCATATTTGTTTGAAACATTTGATGTCATGGATTTCATATTCCATGAGTTTTGTATACATTTGACTATATTTATATATCTAAGTGTGCTATTTCCTTATGACCTTTCGGCTACAATTTGTGTACTTTATACTTATGTAATCGATGTATACTTGTGTATGTGATCAAATTTGCTTCTATTTAATGATGTTATTGCGTCTTTAAGGTTTATTCAATAAAGGGTGCTTAAAACAAGTTTAAAATCCTTAAAATCTCTAAATTTCTAGGGTTTTCATTTTTGTTGTTGAGTCTGCGTTGAGTCCGAGCACCAAGTCCCAAGTCCCAAGTCAAGTCACCCTAGCGAGTCATCAATAAATGTCAATAAAGCATTATAACAGCAATCTCAAACATCAATAAAACCATGGTTCAAAAGTAACAAAAACAAGGAAACCCCAATAGTGCAAATCTCTTAGGTAGAGTACATAACTTCTTAGCCTTGGATGTTGATGCTTCTCAGTTATTCAAACAACTCTTGACACACAAAGCAAATTACCCTGAAGATGGATCGAGAAGTATGCTTCCTAACATTGGTAACTAAAAATGCACAACCATTTTATCCAAAAAGAGCTCTGACAAATAGGCATGCAGTTGGGAAACCTCAAATTTGTTAGACCTATAACATTCTTCAAAGCACTACAATGGCTTCTGGATAGAAAAGCAGGGTAGAAAGCTATTCACACACTGAAGACACACAAGTAATACAGTAACATGCACAAAAAATATACAATACCATACACACAAAATATATGCAAATCTGATACAAACAGAAAATATACAGTAACACACACAAAATATATGCAAATCTGCACCAAAGAACCATAAAAGCATTATTAGTTTTTTATGTTATTTTTGCTGCTCAAGTGTCCCCATCCGTTTGGGGATGGCTAGCTGTCCCCGGGATGGCGAGGGACATTCCCAACGTCCCCCAGCCGTCTCAAGGACAGCGAGACATTTCCTATCGTTTCCTGTTGATTTGCCTGGTTCGGGGAAGGCAAGGCAACGTCCCCTTTGCGTCCCCCCGTACCGGAGATGGCCCCTTCTGGGACAAGGGACGTGTCCCCGTGTAACATAGATTTTCACCCATTGCAATTGGCAAAATAGCAGGGTTCTCAAAGTAAAATCAAGCAAAACAATACCTAAGATTTCAAGCTCCATTTGTATCTCTCAAGGTGGTGTTTCAATCCCAAGATTGTGGTTTTCTATCACTTAAAACAAAAGTTTTTAGTTGTTTTGCAGTCACAAAATTGCAGGTTTACAACATATAGTGGGAAAAACTTCAGTCTCGTTGAGGGTCAGGAACTTGTTGCTTGTGTCAACCACTACAATCCTAAGGCAAGGGAAATAGGCATATTTTTGCACAAGCTCTTTGCAAGCTCAAGGATAGCAGCATATTTCTATGTTTTTGTCATTTTGTAGTTGGAACTTGCAGCCTTTGAGCATTTTGTTGTAAATGATACGTATTAAAGATCTATTATGTATATGATGAATGCCTTCTCAATGTTATCATATGAATATTTGAAATTTCTCTACATTTCTAAAATTTCCTGTTTTTAATAGTCATCCCCTTGTCCCCTGCCATCCCCTAAAATGGCCTACAAAAAATTCACCTTAAAAACGTGCCCCCCATTCCCTAACATCCCTATCCCGAAAACTTGGTGGAATATAAGGTTTTTGTTTTCTAGTGTTCACTTTTAAGTTTTGACATTTTGTTCTATTATCAAGGGCAAAGGAGTAGTGAAACATTGAAATAAAAGCATTATGCTTTTTAAAACAATATCAGCTAGGTTTATGTAATGTCCCCGCTCTAGTCAGTTATCAGGTGCAGTGTGTTAGCCTATTTCTTGGACCCTTGTGGGCTAACTGGATTGGTTAGAGGGTCAGTGGTATTTTCTAGAGGAGTTGGTCGTTCTCATTTTCAAAGTTCAGTGATTGGCTCACTGCAAGCCTTAGCAGTTCAGGAGTTGACAGCTTCTGACAGCACAGAGATATATGGAGTTTTGAGGTAGTTATGATTACTTAAGTGATTTAAGTTATATTAATTTAATACTTTATTATAAAGTCAAATTGACTTTATTCTTTTTATATCACTTAAATATTCATAAAAAAGGTGATTTAAAATTAAATCACTTATGCATAGAAGTGGGCGCCCAAGTATTTAATTTGGAACTATTGAAAAGTGAATTAAATATGATTTGAAATATTTAAAAGTTTGCAAGTGGCATCACTTTCTTGAAAGTCGTGCCTTTTTGGATATAAGGCCTTTTGGCAATGAGAAACTCACTTCTTGAATATTTCGACTTTTCCTTTGGGTTTCTTCTGTGCTTTCCTCTGTGATCAGGGTTTGAGCAATATTTCCATTGGAGAACGCAATCTCTTCGATGTTGAGCATTTTTGAGACTGTGAGAGACCAGTCGAATTAGTGCAACTGTGAGGGCTTCATTCAGAGGTTCTACATGCTTCTATCAGAGTTTTATCATTCAGTTTATATTTGTTTGCAATAAGGAAGGGGGTTTCTTCACCAGAGACATCATCTTCAACAGATCTCAGCTTTCAGCTTGTTTCTTTTGGTTTCTTCCTTGGCCGTACCATTTGCCTTGGGACTTGTGCCTTCCTGGAGGTTTGGCGTGTGAAGCTAGAAGCTAAAGCGCCTTCTCTTTGGTTCCAGATTGTGCTTCATTCTTGGCGGCTACTCCTATTAGCCCTTTGTATCCTGTTTCAAAGTGGGAGAAGTCATTTCTAGAGGCTAGGCGTCCATATTTGCCAGTTTTCACCATTCTTGGCTGGCAAGTTGACTTATCTTTTTAAATAAATAATCTGGAAGCATTCAAGTATGTTTATCACTTGTGATCTATTTGTTTCAGTTAAATAATACCTTCTGCACTTCCATTCTGTAGAAAATAGCTTAGTTTTACAGTTTATGAGCTTTTATATGATGCGCCCCTTCTCTTATGTCTACAAACTTTCTTTAAAAAACTAAAAAACACAAACAAGATAAGGAAAAATACAGGGGTTTGAATTGTGAGCCAGCAGGGTTCATCACAGTTTAACTTTTATCCATCCAAAAAAAGGGAAAAAAAACCACGAAATTTTGCCCAACTTCCGAATCACACTGTAATATGCCTAAAAACACCACATGTCAACAATAGATTCGCTTGGGTTCAGCCAGTTGGTTGCAAAAACGTTTTGTCCTCTAAAATGGTGAACCATGTCCGATTCCATAGGGATTCTATGCAGGACCCAATTGCAGGACATACCATACCCAAAATTGGCAGGTAAATTGGTCGATTCAGCAACTCGGAAAAAAGCACAAAAAAAAGGCAAAGAGCTGCAAGTTTTTTATGTTTTTTATTTTGCATTCCTAGGCAGGTATGGCTGGCCATCCCTACAATTTCTTGCCATTTCCTAAGAGATGTTGAGGCTAGGGAATGGCCCAAGGAACATAGATTATTACTAAAACAACATTTATATTGTAATTCAATGCTGATTCTATCTTACTCAAACAACATTAAACTTGTAAATTTGGTAATTTAATGGTGACTTTTACTTAGTGACTAAGGCACCCTCCTTTGGCATCGTGAGTATTACATTCAAAACTAACATCCACAATCCTAACTCATTTTGGTTATACTAATGATGGATCATAGAGTCTCATCCAAAATATTGATAACAAAATCTTCTACCCATTTTCTTTCCAAAAACTTTCTACATTTCACATGGACTGTGAAACTTTATGTTATTAATCTTAACCATAATACAGAATTCACTAGAAATATATTTCATCACTATACTTGGGCTGACAAAAAAGAGTCTATTGAGAAGACCTTGGGAAGAAACCTAGCCTGTGCCTTGCTCTTGAAATCTTACCTTCAAGGAGGCAAGCTCACGCAAGCCCTTTTCAACAGCAAGCATGCTCTCAACATTTCCTTCTCCAGTTAAATCATTCAGGTCACGTACAACTTTACTCTTCTTCTCGGGTTCATCATTTCCTGTCCAAGCAGATAGGAGCTAAATATTTAAAATTTATAAGATCATCTCAATTACACCTATCCTAGTAATAACTTAACTCAGAAAGGCTTCCATTTTCTGAATTGAAATGCCTACCATTTTCTGATTGCCGACTCTGCTTCCACGGATCTTCTTTTGCTTTCTGGCCAGCCGAGATAACCACCTCAAGTGGAAGAGGGGCTAAAGATGACCAATGTTCATGCTTTGGTCCAGCTATCTCTGCATGAATTCCTGTAAGAAACAGAAACTGTAAATTCTTTTGTGATAATAGAAAATGAATTGACTAGATCAAACCAAAAGACCAGAAACTTCACATGCCCAGTATCATAATGTCCAATACATCACACATAGGATACTTCTGAAACTTAAGCCATGCCTAAAACAATTCAAATAGCATTCTACCATTCAAAAGACAGACTAGAAACTGTTGTTGTAGTACAATTCTATAATAACAAGAAAGCCGATAGCTTCCCCTCAATAACCAAGCATGAGCCAAAAAAAGATAAGATCTAGGAAAAAGAAATTAGAATCCATCTCAAGAAACAAAAACTAACTAATGAGGATGAATCAACTGGTAAATCTGTCTGTGTCCTTTATTTGTAAATTGGTGAGAAACGTCTCCATTTCCATGCTAGAGTAGTAAGCACAATAGTCTTGAAGAAACTTAGGAGGCACTTTTTAAAAATGGACCTCAAGAGACGTGGGTCTTCACCTCAAATTAGATGATCAGAAATCAAGCACGAGAAACAAGAACAGACTTCTCATTAATAGATTGAAGCCCTTGAAATGGTCCCTTCCTTAAAAAGGAACTTATCAAGATCTAGAGCGTTAGGGTAAGTAATATGCTACTCTACAAATCAAGGGATCAATAAAAATCAACAAGAATATTACCTACTTGATCAATCCGGTCATCAACATACTCTCCAATTGTTGTACCCATATGCCCATGAGATTAAATGATTCTGCTAGGGTAAATCATACTGAACTGAATACAACAAGAACAAGGATTGGTATAAAACAGAAAATATAGTGTGCACAGAGATCATGTGTATGAGCCATTGAACGATGTCTACTATTTTCTAGAAGAGTATTTATAAGGCACTTAAGTTAATCCTACAGAATGCTATCATGAAGACATTCACATAGTACAGTGGAGACCAGAGGGCATCAAGCTATGTGGGTATTCAGGCTGACCACACAAGAGATTCTTAATAAGAGGGACATGACACAATTCATCATGGTGGAAAAACCAATCGAAATCAACAATAATGAGGTAAGCTGAGTTAATTCACATGGTCAATGTACATTAATGACTCTATCTGTATGTAAGATGCTTCATTTCTCATGCACAGGGCTAGAAGGATGGCAATATGGAAGCTCGGTAAAAACTGACTGACTTAGCATAAGGAAAACATGGGAATTGAGCCATACAACGAATCTAGCAAAATTCTGATGTCTTGGTAACAATGTAACATACCACGAAATGTAAAATTTGTAAGAAAGTTAGCCACATAGTGCAACCTCCAAGGAATGTGGCATAACATGATTCTACGAAGTCTTGCTATCAATAAAACCTACTGTGAGCAATGTATAATAAAATCTGGAGAAACCAGCATAAATAACTATATTTGGCCTGTTTTTCCAGCAGATATGGCATATCTTTCAATCTACTTTCTGTTATGACATTGCTGAGTTTGGGTGGCTTAAGGATTTCACTATGATATAAGGCACTAGTGAAATCTGCCAAATCATTTATTAGGTAAAAAATATTAAAACATTATTTATATGATTGTGAATCATATAAAATTTCCCTAGATATGGTATGACCAAGCCTGGGGGAAAAAAACCACCAGACCTGGATCCCAAACTGGTAATATAGGAAAGTTATATTATATGGTTCACAATCATACAAATAATGTTTTGCTCAACACATATACATACATACATATGTGTATGTATGTACACACACATATACACGTGTATGTATGTATATGTATATATACGTATGTATATATGTATATATAGATATGTATATATACACACATATATAGATATGTACACACACACAGATATATAGATACACACACACACACACACACACATATATATCAGCTGTGAGAGGCTACACGAGGGGTGAGGAGATCTCTGGTGTGGAAGATGAAAAGTCATCCTCCATTGTTTTCTTTCTTCTTTTTCATTCAGATTTTTGTTCCATTTTTTTCCCTTTGTTTGGATATGCTTTTTATTTTTGTTTTAATTTTTGTGTATTGAAAGAGGCATATTTTTAATTTTTGTGAAGTCTTCTGTTTGTTAATTCCATATTAGTTTTAAATTGCTTGCCTTTTCCCCACATTCTCTCCCTATTGCATGTAAGTGATCTAGGACATCATTCCCAGTGTGTACGATCCTACAAGGGTTTAATCCTAAGAAGCTGAATATGTGTGCAAACTAATCGATGGACCAGTCAAACAAACATACAAACAGATGGCTTCCAAAATAAGCAACCCTTTGTGATGACCTTGGCTCCTAAAGGAAATGCTTTTCGTCCTAATAACGAGGAAAAAGTTAAAACAAGGAATTTTTTTGATAGTTGGTTGGCCTCCTGTACAGGGAAAAAATAAGGGTTTATATATGACATTTTTCACTATATTTCAGAAAGGACTTTCTTTTGTTTCTCATAAGAATAACAGTATGCAGAAGAGAGTGAATTCTGAAGTTTTTGACATGTTGGAAAGTCATTTTTTATAGCATGTGCTTGGGATCTTGTTATAAACCTAGAGGATGTTGTTTTAAAATCTTCTCCTAGATAGAGTGAGATTTGTGATTTTCCACCAAACTCATGGTTTTTGCTTCCACAAGTTCTTAAGCCTCTAGGAGAAGTTATTAAAATGGAAGATACAAGATCTTCTAGTTCCCTTACATGAATGCACAGTTATTGATTTCTTTAAAGCCTAACATTAGTCTAACTTCATAGTGGTTCCATTACATGACTCTCTTTATGCTTGTAAAATCAATGGTTCAGGAGGGCTTAATGCATGTTTTTCTATAAAAATGATGGCCTTCTGAAAATGAATTGTCCTCTTTAGTCATTTAAATATTGGCTTTCTGAAATTTTACTAGTGTTGGTATTGTTGATAATTTTGCTTATGGTAGAACGGATATAGATCATGGTTCCAAAATTGTTGAGGAACCTGACAAGTTGCCTCCAAAGAATGTTGTTGTAACTCTACAAGAGTATATTGCAATTCAGGCTGATAATGGTAAGCAGCATAATCATATAATGTTGATAAATCATTAATGAATCAAACCCTCCTTCTCAAGTTGCCAATTTGAATGACAGTAATAAAAGAATTCTTGATTGCTCTAAGTGGATAATGACCCTGATGTTAAATCTAACAAAACCAGGCCTTCCATATAGAATCTATGTAAGGGATCAGGTGGGAAGAGTTTTGAATCTATTGCTAAAGGTGCAAAAAATAAATCTAGAAGGCAGACGATTGTTCCTAAAAATGAGAGTTGAGGGGCTAGTTGTGTTGTTTCAAGTAGTGTTGTAATAATCAACCCCCAATTTTTTTGTGTTTTTTCCCGATACTTTCCAACTGCTGTAAGTAGTTTTCTAAGTTTGTTTCAAGTTTGTTTGATCGTTTTTCTCACATGCCATTCATGATGCATTGATGCCAAATGATATATAAACAAATGCAAATGAAACATACAAGTAACTTGCTGGAAATAACTTTCAATCACTACAATAATCAGATTTTCATTGAGCATTTAAAAACCAGATTACAATGTCTATACCAGAAAATAAATGAGCCCTCAAACCTGGAAAACAGCATAGCAGCAGCATGATAAACTCCCTTCAAAGGCCATCGACCAGCATCATAAAATGGACCTTCTTTCTCCTTGACTTTCACGCCCCAAACCCTGTATTTTCAGTCTCCAATGGCAAACAGAAAGGTCTTTACCAGCAACAAGAAATCTGTACTTCACTCCCAAAAAGCCGTCCCTCCTGGAGAAACTCGACCTCCCCTTAAAAATCCCACAACTCACAAAAAATTATTTTCTTGTGCTTGACAGAATCACCTTGAAGAGGGGGGCCTTCTAGAACATACCCATAATGATATCTCTATTCATCTTGGAGCTACGAGCAAAAATGAAGGTTCAAGCCCAGCAAAACAATGCCCAGAAAATGCCTAAAAACTCACCAAAAACTTCATAGAAACACACCAAACTGAATAACTTGACAAACCACACCAAAACCAACTGAAATCCAATCAAAGTACTAATAAATCTTCATCCTTTTCACCCAGTTCTGATTCCTATATGAAATCACCAAACACTAGCTTGAGCAAGTCTCTCACTGTCGAAACTAGCCTTAGAATCTGAGGGTTTTCGTCCTCAATCCTATTCTTCAATCCTCTGGTATCAAACCAGCAGCATATCCCTTTGTCGTCAAACTCAAGCATAAAAAATGAAAGCTTCAAATTCACTTTTAAAAAGATGCCTCTTTTAGTTAGGGCGACCAAGCAACCCTAAAAAACCAACGCCTCTTTCACTATGCTTTAATTTTAATTTATTTTTAATTCTTCCTTCATTACCATTGGTGCCCAAGATAAAAGACCCTTTAAAATGATATAACTTTTTACAACAACATAAGTTGTTGCTCTAGTCATCCAAGGTCCCCTTTTTAATGTCCCCTTATGACCCCTTAATTAAAAAATATAAAGTTACCTTTAAAAAGCTCACATTTCGAGGCTTTAATCAAAAATTTAAATGATTTCACTAAAGTAACTTTACCAACTGAATATGCTGCTGAGACAAGCCTGACCAGGTCCAGTCTCCCCGAAATAGACTTACTATTTTTAGTAAGTACTAAAAATAGCAAGTTACAGTCCAAAGGCTCAAACTAGAGAGAAACTGATATTGCACCAAGACTCACCGAAGACATTGAGCACCAAACGGGCCCTGCTAAAAATGGAAAGTCTCCCAGCAAACTGCAAACCCAACACCCAAAGCTAGAACTGAGTCCCCTTATCTAAACCACTTAGCCAACAGGGACTCTGGAATTGGCTAAAGGTGATGTCCACTGCACAAAGGCTAGGAGGGGACATTACAAGTGTTAACAGGAGTGTAGTGTCTAGCAATGAAGATAAAGTTGGCTCTATTGGTGGGTTCAAGAATAATGGTCTCCCCTCCTGTTTTGGGAGGTTGTGTAAGGGGAAAATGTCCCCCCTAAAAGTTGGTAATTGGTTTTCTCTTATTTTTTCTTGTTTGATGAGAATTCTAAGCTGGAATATAAGAGGGCTTGAAACCTATGATAGAAAATATTTGGTCAAAGCATTGTGCAAATCTAAGCAAGGGTTGGAATGTATGCTATTACAAGAGGTTAAATTGATTGGTTTTAAGTTCAATTGTGCTTAAAAAGCTATTTGGCCTAATGCAATTGTCTGTTCATCAAAGCATGTAAATGGGAAAGAGGACTCTTTGATTGCGCCTCAGTTTACTGATGATGCTACTTTGTTTGTTTAAATGGAAAAGAAAAACTTTATTAATCTTGTTCACAGATTGGAAGTGTACTGTAATACACTGATCTCAAAAATAGTTGTTCATAAATCTAATGTTTTAAGCTGGAATGTAAAATTTCTGAATTAGAAGGTTAGTAAAACGTGGCAGTGGATTGGACCTAATGAAATTTATCAGGGAGTATTCTATTTGCCCTTAATTCATCTTTTAAAGACATGTCAAGATGGGTTCTAGACAAAGTGAATAAAAAAGCTGATAAATGACAAGGCAGTTTATTGTCTCTAGCTGAGAGCTCTAAAGTTTGTCAAAAGGTGTTGTCTTCTTACACTCTGTATTTTTCTTCTTGTTGGCTGGTCTCTTCTTCATATTTGAACCAAACAAACAAGTTAATCAAGAACCTTTTTATGGACTGACGGTAAAGGCACTAAGAAAAAGCATGCTCTCTCTTAGAATATGTGTATTAAGCCTTGAAAAATTGGCAGTAAGCTTTGGAAGCGATTGCATAGGCATAATTTAAATAACAGTGTTCAGAAAAAATGTTTTTACTGGAAGGATTGCATTTATGTGATGTTTCATTTGGTAATTTTAAGGTGAAGCCTCTTGGATCCTCTGTTTCTTGTTTCATATGGAAGGACTCATTTTTTGTTCAGTCTTTTACCAAAGGGCGTAATGTCATTTCAGATAATAGAGTATTTTAGTTTTCAGATCTTTGTGGTGGAGTTTAGAATTTAAAGGCTTTTGCTTGTACTATAAGTTGCTTACCTAAATCCTGGAATAATTGTAGTTCAAATATTATTGAAAGTATTATTGGCAAGGAAGCTTTGGGTGAATGGGACCTTGTTGAGAAAAAATTTAAGGTTCCTAATGAGCACAAAATAACTTATACAATGGCCAAGAAAGCAGGTTTTGATAGCAGATTCAAAAAAATTCTTTAGTATAATAATCCAGAAAACATTTGGTCTATAAGGTTAAAAAGAATTTGGTCTAAGCAGGTTGATCCTAAGTCTTTTCTAGGTGGTTATTGCTTTGTCAAAACTAGCTGAGGGTGTTAATTATTGTCCTTGAGTCCAAAGTCTATCTTGTTTGCAGTAAGGTTGAGTCATTTTTCTCGTTTATTTTTTGACTGCTCCCTGCTAAGGCTGTATGGAATTGTTTTATTGTTATGTATGCGGGGTGGACTGGCAAGTCTGCTATTGGATAGTTTGACATTCGTTTTGGTAAAATTATCAGTATCCCTCCTCTTTCAAAACTTACAGACTTGTTATGATTTAACTCTTCTACTAATACGCTATGGATCATCTGCATTGAAAAAAAAATAGAGATAGTTCAAGACATCCAAAGGTTGTTCACTGACTTTTCACATCAAGTCACTATTCCTATATTGCATATAATGTTGTGCTGCAGGTGCACAAAAAAGGAGAGTGAAGTCAAACAGTTATGCAAGATGATTCTTCAATTCCTGAATCTCATGGTTATAAGTGGGATCTCAATTCTCACAATGCTAAATATTATAAAAATGCTTGGCATATTTGGAGAGATATGTTTGTGGTTCCTAGTTATGCTAAAGAGGTTGTTCCTGGTGTCCCTGCTGCTCCAGTTGGTTCTGCTGATAAGGGTGTAAATATTGCTGTTGCTGGCCTTTAGCTCCTCAGATAGTATACAAAATATACAAAATTAGATACGGAATTGTGAAGCTATTAATTGACAATTCAATATCAATTGTCAAATCATATGTGTAATGTGCCAACCCTTCGGTAAAGTAAAAATTTCCTAAATTTGCATCATATGAGTAAATAAACGTGTTAACATGACATTGCAATAAAAAAATTTCCTTTTCTTTATTGATAATATATGAACAAGTTGCCATATCCATTTACAATAAAGATTACAGTTCATTATAATAACTTCACAAGTACATGAAACAAGAATACATACCTTAACTAACATAGCTCCAATGAGCTTTAGAACAAATAGTAGTAAGATGGTCCAGGATCTTCCCTTTCAAATCTTAGTACTTCAGTAGCCTGTTGTGGAGAAGAAACATCACTTGAACACTTTTCCGCCAACCACGGACTTATAATGTGGTCCGCCGCCCCCCGCACATCTATAATTCTATAGATGGCCCTCCCTTCGACGAAGAGATTGGTAGAGTAACCGATACTGTTAACCAATTGAACATAGTGTTGTGTCCTACATAACTAGATCCTTGTAACCCCACAATCCCGAACTAGCATGTACTATTGGATTACGGTGAACTGACAGTGTAATCATCACCCAATCTAAGAGGATGTAGGTACATTACACTACTTTGATCAAAGAGTTTTAGTTCAGTAAACGACTGAGAGAGTCATCTATCACATACACTACTCAGGGCCGATTTGACTTAGGGCTATCTTATACTACGCATAAGTTATGTCCTTCAATGGATAATCAGTCACCCCAGACTAACCTATAGCATACTAATTACTAGAAATGAATCAGCATAACAAGTAATTCACATAATACCTCCTATACTGGAAATCTTTATCCTAGGAGTAACTCAAGCTTACCTCAGTTAACCTAATAACTTAAGTCGATAGAATTTACTTGACTCTTGTCCTCATTTCGATCCTAGTATATAATAACTAATACAGCCATACTCTCCTTATATGGAGATCATACAATTAATGCAAATCACACAAGTATGCATCTTTTATCCTTTGTAAAATTTACTCCCTAGGTGCAAACAGATATGCAATTCATAATTCAACTCCCTTTCTATACACAACAAAAATACAGTTTATGAAGCAACTCCCTTTCTATACACAAGCAGTAAACACAAATTCCATAAATATTTGAAGATTCACAAATTAAATTGATAGTAGAAGAATATCCCATGCCTGGTATTCAGCTTTCCTCCAAGTGATGATGTCTCAGCCTATTCTCATAGCACTTCCAACTCTATCGATCAATTGGCAATTCCCTCATGAATTACTACCTTTCTCACTCAGAATTTACTCACAAATTGCTATCCTTCTCACTCATAAACAAATACTCATATATGAATAATCAGCCTGTTATTGGTTACAGCTGAACAGAAATATAATACTCGGGTGAATCGATATTGAAGACTGGTAATTTCAACTAAACTCAACTCTTAGGAATATATTTCTCTCATAGAAATAGAATGATGCTCTACAGAAAATGAGTTCTCCAAGATAAATTCTCCAGAAAACAAGTAAAGAATGAGGAACTGGGTGGCTATTTATAGAGCCTCAACCCCATCGAATTCCACTTCCAAAGTCATGTAAACTGCCAGAACTGTATTTTGAATTGTTCAACTTGATAAGTGTCGAGTTTCTAATCTCATAGCTTCCAAGAGGTGAGTTGACCTCCATTAATTGACAGCAGAATGGAGACCATTTCATACTTGCACATGGTTAATAATGTAAAATCGACACCTACAGGTTCTATTTCTAGATGTAGCGGTTCTCTCAGCACCTATCCCTATTTTGCAACTTGTTGCAAAGTTGAATAAATTTGTTTCTACCAACAAGCACGTTTTAAACTAACTTAATCTAACTTTGGACGCCTCTCTCTGTTTCCTCCATGCGTACGCCCTAGCAGGTGATGCACATATTCACTACAGAGCTGTGAACGCTTCCAAGTGATGCAATTTCATCAACGTTGTGTTTGATTCAAATTTCATTTTTCCATAGTTTGATTTATTTCGATTTCCTTCATATTGGAGAATGACGTATTTTGATTTCACATAGCCAAAGACAAATATTTTAATTCATTTGATTCCCATGGTTAAAAGAATGATATTCAATTTGTTTCGAAATAATCGGTTAGGTATAATTTAACCGGATTCCTATAATTGGAGTTTAATATTAATTCAATGTAGAAAATGCTTTGATTTCCCTTAAGAAATTAAATATTAAATATGATATAGCCCAATTCCCATGGTAAAAAGATTAATATTAAATCAATATGGAAAATAATTCGATTTCCTAAAGTCGAGAGATTAATATTAAATTAATTAGGAAATAATTATATATTTTATTAAATAAATATAATTATAGTTTTTAAATAATTTAACACACACACACACACACATATATATATATATAAAAATACCCAAGTAATAATATATATATATATAGCTTAATATAACTATAATATATTTATATAATCTTTAATATATAATTATGTATATATATATATATATAACAAATATATATTTATATTGTGAGCTAGTTAGCATACTTCCGATATATATATTTATACATATATATATATACAAATTCTGGAGGCAATAATAATAATAATAATATTATTAATATCCACATAATAAAGGACGTGTGCATATATACATATATATATATATATATACCAATATATTCCTCTATGTACACGTATGTGTAAGTATACCATATCGATGCAACCGTATGAGCATATCTATCTGTCAACATACACTTGTATCGATACGTATATATTTATGGATATGTGTATCTACTATACATACGTATATATGTCCACTTCCGTTTTACTTACATCATTCACGTTACCATCATATCCACATGATCGTAATACCACAAATAGATCTCAAAACTCACATAGATAAACATCACTTGAGAATGCATACAAGGCTCTAAATGCAACCATACAAGCTACGGATGACTTACCTATAATCCATACAAATGACTGAGTCAGTTCACTCAATCTATAGTGAGGTGTGTGTATGCTCAGATAGTTCACTTTAACAGTTAACCGACCAAGCTCCTCTCCCGAGTGATATTTCCCCTCCACCTGGAGGAATGGTTCACATACCTACATCCACTGACACACACTTTCGGAAGTCATATGTTCATAATATAAGCAGTATATATATAACATCTCAAAAGTTAGAATATTCACAATTCAATAACCATCTTTTCTCCTTTATGCAATATTTCACCATGAATAACATCAACTGAGATAACATCAAATGAAAACACATCAAGTGAGATAACATTCATATTGAAAACAAGGTACAAGCATCATTAATTCATCTCCAAAATTTACATTACATTCACATTTACCCTATCTAGTAACGGTAAATAGTAACTTCACAATTTGGGATGTAACAATATATGTTAAGATAAATCAAAATGGTTTATATCAGTGCAACTGCACATGGAAAATCAATACAAATCAATAATCTTGGATTTCTTAGCTTTTAATTTTCCCATTTTTGCTTCTTTTTTTAAATGCACTTCATAGTTTAACCTGGCAGATTCACCAAGGGTCCATCTCAACCTTGTATTTTCAGTGCAGGTACATCTCAAACATACCCAGGCCCAAACCGAAATTGGAAACCAGCCCAAACCAATTCAGATTCATCCGTTTACCGCTTTATCTGATAAAATAAATATATGAATTAATAATAGAGATGTCAATGCATACCCGATACATGAGTAAAATATATCTTTATTCGCACATGAATTTAGTATAGAAGAAGACCAGAGATGCTCAACCAAGGATCAAAGTCAATCTGACTAGATCATACTCTTAGCTTGATGATACACAATCTATTTAAAAAACCCAACAATTGCCAAGAAGAACACAACCGTCAACCAACCACGCTTATAACTACCCAAAGCCGACAACCAATTAATACATAAACAAATAACCAATATTATTGAACCATAATTATAGACATTGTATATTGACTACATCATCCCCCCCAAAAGAAAAAGTCGTCTTCCAAACAAGAAGTAGACATCAAGTAACATTAGGGAAGACTTACCAAATTGATGGCAATATCATAGACAAGGACCTATAAACAAACTTGGAAGTGTAATTTGCAAACTTGAACATGGAGTGTACTTGGCAAATAAAAAGAGTGCGATGGGCCCAATTTAAGACCTTCAAAACCACATAGATCTTCATGGCATGCATCATTTTCATGATTTTTTGAGAGGCAAAAAACAATGCTAACAAAGACAAAAATTAGAGATTTTGGAGTGTTTAACCAACGTATGATAGCGACAAAAGAAGGAAGCTTCCATATGATGGTTGATGGTCATATGATGGAAAATTTTTGACTTGGAATTTGTGCAATAAAAAATTTACATTAAACGCCAAAACTAGATTGAAGCCATACTATTTTTGTGAAGATTTGCATACAATGCAAGTGATGTTGCGAACTAGCCATACGCTGAATAAAAGAGTGTCTTTTTCGTATGATGAAAAAGTGATGCTGACTTGACAATTAGATGAGAAAATGTCTTGATCAACGCTATAATCAAGAACACAGTTTACAATGTAATGAATCCATAAGTAAGGTGGTATTTTGGCAATGACTGACGTTGTATGGTGAAGAGATTTGCACACACTATATGGTGCCAACAAGCGGATGGCGAAGGACATACCGTGGAAGTTTTAGATGTCGTATGTTGTAGGAGTAAAGGATGAATTCGTCATACGGTGGACTGGTTGAGAAAGGTCGTACGATGTGCTGTATGAATGAATTCTTTAACCATACCAATTGCAAATTCTATACGGTGTGCCATATGAATGAATTCTTTATTCGTACTAGTTACAAAGGTTGTACAGTGTGATTAAGAGGCAAATGCTTTTTTCCCTCCGTTGAGGTTACTTTACACTTTTGTACGATGAGTTTTCTTCCCTTTCTTAATTGAACCCATACTTTGTACCTTACTTTTCCATTATTTAATTTTTCAATATTGTATTTTTTGCCTTTTACATTCCAATCGTGTCTTATTTTCTAATTTTTTTTGTGAAATTGATTTGTCTTGACCACTATTTGTATGCTCCAAATTAAATATTTTACTCTTAGTACTTTGATACATACCGTCAATAAGTATGCATTCTTTTACCAAATCGAACACCTTTGCCACAACTATCGTCTTTTTCCAACCATGGACTGCATCCCGTGCACATAAATTGTCTAACTTTTCAAAATCGTTTTTCATCAATTGGTCTTCACTAAGAGTAAAAGCTTTGAGAAAATCACAAGTCAACAAAAATACCTCATAGTCCTCCATTTGCCAGTGAAATAGGCCACAAAGAGAATGTGTTTCATACTCTAAGCATGACTGTAATTCTAGACCCCTTTGTCATTCGATTATGTTGGATCCAGGTCATGCTTCTCTTTCCATTCTTCTTCGAAGTCCGAATTAGAGGAAGTTGCTTCCTTACTTATGGATTGGTTCTTTAAATCAATCACATATTTCCAACCCTTGTTCTCAATGTCGATTATATTCTTTTTCCAATTGTGATCGACCTTCGTTGCTACCAGCCAACCCTAACCTAACAATGCATTGTACGCTTTATTCCTTGATGAAATGACCACAAAGTTCATCAAAAACGCTTGGATTCCAATAACTACCTTTACTCCCATTAAAACTCCAAGTACCTTAATACCTTATTGATCTTCACCCACCAATTGAAAAGTTGGCAACCAAATGGTCGACTTGCCCAAACCCACCATCAACAATTGTTTTGGTGAGATTCCTTCCAAGGATCTCCATATTCAACACCATTGGTTTCTTTGTCATGTCAACTATCAATAAAATTGGATCAATCACTTGATCGCTCGATAGCAAAGGTTTAGTTATTGGATCTTCATTCTTACCAGATTCTAATTGGGCCATAGCATGCACATCTCATTCTCCCCTAATACAATAGCATTTCAAAGTTTTGGAATACTTGTAATAAATCCAATACTTTAATGAGTAAAATAGCTTGAAGTACTTGTGCAATATTTTTCTCGAATTGTAATTGATTTGTTACCATACTTGCTTTTGCATTTGAGTGGTACCATTCATCAGCCATAGTATTCTCCACTTCAACCCTTGCTTCACAAAGCCTTTCTTTTTTTGTACGTGAGTTCAAGTACATAGCCTTCTTTGCTTGGGTCTATATAACGGCCAATACTTCATTATGTCTAACATCAATCATGTTAGCTACTAGTATGGTCATCATGATTTTCTTTTCAGGACAGGCCGCCAACCTTACTTGACCATCTTTTAATTGTCTGACTAACGGCACTG
>VDFB02000002.1:25952423-26247860 GCA_007258455.2 Sequoia sempervirens | reverse complement strand
AAGCCCTTGTTTCCACCCTTTGAGCCTAAGTCATGGTGGATGTCATGTGTGAGACTCCATGACACATCTTGTACTTGTGAAAAGTCATGTTGAGGTGACAACATCACGCAAGTGATGAATACTTGTACTTACCATAGTATGGTTGTAGCCATTATGGTTGATATCGTGTTGAGGCAATATCTAATATCACGTTGAGGTGATATTCGTTTCCACACTTGGTTGTAGCCATTGTGGTAGACATCACGTTGAGGTGATATGTCTTGTGCAGCTGGAAATACTCTCCCTAGCTGAGAGGGAGTGTTGATTTTAGAGCAGCATCGTCGATTTCTTCCAGCATATATATTATGAAGATAATAATTAAATGTAGACTTCATCTATTTAATTATTATATGCGATTAAATGAAGAGACACATACTTTGATTTATACATTGATTAATGAAGAGGTGCGAAGCATTTATGAGGCCGACCTCATTCCTCTTGATGTGGCACGACTTTCTAAGGTGGCCGACCTCTTGTGAAGAGGTGCGAATATTTGATCAGGCCGACTTTGAGTTATTGAGGAGACATGTCCTTCCATTGGTTATGGTATATATATCCATCACATTCCTTCATTTGTATTCATTCAGTTCATTCGATATTCACACTCATTCATATCTGTTCAAGTGCGACTTCGTTCATACTCAGTTTGTAGAAGGAGTAGTTTGTAATCAAGAAGAAGTCTGTGATATCTACAGTCAGATTGAGTATCTCAGATCTGTATTTGCATCAATTGTGGTGCTGTGTAATTGGCCATTCTTTTGGCTCATTGTATGTGTAACTTTCATATTGAACAATCAATAATATAAGAGATATTATTGGCTGGGTTTTTCTCCCTCAAGAGTAGGGTTTTCCCAGGGTATCTGCTGTGTACTGTGTCATTTTGAATTAATTTTCTGTGCATGTTAATCTGATCATTAAAATTTACAATTGTGACTCAAAAGCAAAGCAAGCAGGAATAAATTATAAAACCCAAAAGAAACAAAGGTGACCACAAACAAGACAGGCTTAACAAGAGGAATGTTATGCTATTCAAGTTTTCCTGCCCACAGGAATTTTCCAGAGATAATACAATTGAAAGCACCCCATTTTATTTTTTGCATTTTGATAAACACTAAATTTAAAAAACCTAGTACATCTCATATCATCCACAATCAACAATCCTTTGGACATTGATAAACAATTGGCCATGTGTGTCTGCTACTATTGTACAGACCATTAGTTACCAAACTCAGACTCAGCAAAGACTTGGAAAACTGATTTTTGGCTTGGAATCAGACTCAATACAAAAACTCAGCACTCTTAGAAAAGCATGATATAAAAATATTTTATAAAAAACACAAATTTTTGAAAAAGAAGGCCTAGACTTGGCTAGACTCAACAAGTATAGGAAATGAGCCAACAAGCCTCATTAAGGCCAGCCCGAATCAAGACTCAAGAGACTCACTGGGTGGGTAAGAAGCAAGTCTGGTAACACTGGTCTAGACTGTGAGCAGTACAAAGTAATTGACACTCTTCACAAACAACATGGATATGAGGTTATAAGTGCTTTTGGGGATCAGCACACAAATTTATCAACATCTCTAGTTAGCAACTACTGAGAATACCAGCATTTGACTCTGTCTATGGCTTACGTAAGTTGAAAGATTGAATCAATCAATCTAGAAGCCTAAAAGTTCCCAAGAAATATCACTGTAAGAAAGCAATAACTACTTCTTTAAGGTTAAGGATCAATCACCTTTGATATAAGAAAAAAAATAGTGAGGGATCCACCCAAGTATTTGTGAAAACCAAAATATTCCCCTTAGAAAGTTAGAATATCATGGTAACCAAGGCATATAAAGCATTCTTCTCTCTCTATATTCTGTAGCGAGCAAAAATAACTACTGAGGGTTCCTATCAACTTGCTAAATATGGTGTGTTTCTATTTGTAACAGATGAGCACATGCCCTCAAGTAGACAAGGACGATACTTAGGCCATGTGACCAAAGATGCCAAAGGTAGTTGGGGCAAACAATGGTGTCATCAACAATCAGCGAAAAAATGCTTGGCATGAAAACCCATCATATGCTGAGAGGCTGCAAAGGAAGATTCAGGTGAACTCAGTGTCTAACATCTTTAGTTAGTGACTACCGGGAATAACCAACATCTGAGACCTTCTATGGATTTAGATAACTTAAACGATTGGATTGATCAATCTAGTGGCATCTAAGTTCCGTAGAAAGCCCAATGTATGAAAGTAACAACTACTTGAATCCTTTAATCTATAAACCAAAAAAGATAGTGAGGGATCCTCCTATTTATCAGTGAACACTGAAAATGAAAAAAATTCCCATTGAATATCATAATAGCCAGTGCACATAAATCATTCTTCTCTCTCTGTATTCTACACAAAGCAATGATCACAGATCCTATCAACTCCCTAAATATGGAGATGTGTTTCCACTTGTAAACTGGTAAGAATATGTCCTCAAGTGGACAAGGAGGATCCTTAGATTATGTGACCAAAGATGCCAAAGGTAGATGAAGCAAACAATGGTGTCATGAACAATCCACAAGAAATGCTTAAGCATAAAGACCCATCATAGTGCTGAGAATCTGTAAGGAAAGATCCAAGTGAACTGATAGCATCCAAACACATGCAAACTGAAGGTACTATGGTTGTGGACACCGCTAATGTCATTCGACTGCTTTACAGAGTACTAACTACAGATTTAAGAAAGCAGTAGAACTACAAAGGTTGAAGCGATAAATTTGCCAAAAACATGTTACGCATAAAACGGGAGACCAATATCAATACCAGTATACCATTTCTTTACAAATAGGAGACAGGTACTTGGAAACACCAAAAATATATATATTTCTAATATACCTTGGTTAGGCACCCAGGAGCCACTAAAAAAGAGCATTTTCTGATGACCAACTGGTTCACCAGAGCCATCTAAGAAAAAAAGAACTTCACTTGATTCCAATAACACAATCCCAATATAAAAAGCTTCATACTTCTCTAACTGAGGCTGAAAACCCAAGGACTGTCAAAAACTTTTCAGCTGTCAAGGTAAAAAACTGAAACATTCACATTTTCCCAGTGTACGTAATCACGCCAGCAGAGAGCACCATTATACAGACTATGCTACTGTTCATTACTTCATTATATAATGTTCTTCACTGTTTCCCACAAACCAAAAAAATGCAACTGAAACTAGTTCTAGTTCAACCAGTCATATACCATATACTGTATTACATATGACAAAAAGGAGGGCAAATTACCTAAGCGCTCCCTGCATCTACATTTTCATTGTATTGTAAAAACAGGGGATGGCTGGGAAAGGAAAATTCACAGGCCCCTCCCCAACCTCAACCACACATTTACATTTTTTGCACGTTTCCCCCTTCACAGGTGGGGAAATTTCACTCAATCATACTCGGTATCCTCATCACAACAACAACTAGAAACCTTCATTGGTCTAAGGTTTACCTGGAGATGCTTGGCAATGTCCTCCATTGCACAGTGCAGCCTGCAAATGTCTTCTTTCAACCTATGGAAATGCCTCAAGTATTTATTAAATAAAACCTCTCCTTGAGCCTCCAACCCCTCAATATCATCATGCAACAAATAGGTTCCCCCCACCATGGACATTATCAAGGCACAACTCAAGTATTGTGCAGAATTAAAAACATTTCTCCTTCCAACTGATCGGCTGGGATCCAGGAGAAGCTTAGCCATTGCCTCCCTTATACCCACACACAGCATCCCATCCATGTTCTTGGCCAGATACCAAATACAAAGGACCAAAAAGCGAAATCGGGGTTTGAAATTTCTTTCTCCAAATATGCAATGAAGTTTTCAATCATATATTCTCCCCTTGCACACTCTTCACTCCTCCTCCCTCTTGCTCTTGGCTTCCCTTTATCCTCCTGACTTCTTTTTCCTTTCCCAGTGCTGTAGGCGGTAGCCATTCTGTTCAAAAAATGTAACTAGAGGGCAAAGTACCCTGCAAAAGCTCTCCCATGCTGAAAACATCCTCTTTTCTTGCAAAACCCTTCTTAATCCCAAATTTGCTAACTGCTCCATCATTAATCTTCAGTTGTGCAAAGTGATTATTGCTATTGTCTTCCATTTTGTGGCTATGACAAATACCATAAATGATTTCCTTACCTATGTGTAAATCTTTCCTTTGAGCATGTTATCAATGTGAAGTTCAACAACAGGAAAAGAATAATTGCATTTGTATTTCCTTTGACAATCAACATCATGACATAATGTCATGAACAATTAAAGTTTAAAACATTAATCACTATAAGTGAATAACACATAAAGACCAATAGTAAATGTAATGTCAGGACTCTTGGCTTAAGAGTTCATACTCTATATTCAAATGCAGATAAATCTGCATACAAAAAAAAATCAATAAATTTAAATCATATGTCATCCAATGGAACAAGCTAAACTCCCACATCAGCTATTGCATCAGTCTCCAGGTCCTCAGTTACAGAACAGCAAATTGACCTCCTGCAGCAGCTGCAAGAACTCATTTTGCTATCCCACATTTGTTGCAGGAAGTTGTTTGTTGTTAAATGCAAGTGCAAACATTGTCAAAGGAAAACGGGACGGTTGGTCTATAACTCTTATTGATCAATGATCACAATCAACCATCTTTGTTGCTATCAATGTTATTAGACAACTCTGTTACTCCACTTCTGCTGCAATCACTATTATCAAATGATTTTGTTATTGACCACATTTGCCACCTCCATTGTTATCAAACATTTTTCGGCATTTCATCTCAGAAGACTTAGTTACAAAATCTAGAACATCAAAATGACACCTACTTTTCTTACCTTCATCTAGCATCAAGCTCCCCAAGGTGACTATCTCCATTTGACCATTGCCCACAATCTTCTCTTCAATTGTGATGCTTGGTTCCCATGAGTGATCTACAAATTGTAGGCATCAATCCATCACAATTTGGTTAGAATACACAAGAAGCCCTATGTGATCTATCATAAACCTCATTTCATTCCGAATGCAAGGGACAAGAACTCAAAAGTAGCACCATTGCCTCTATCCTCTTTGACCTTCAAGTGATCACCCAAATAAGAACAATTTGGAACTCGAAACAAAGAGTCCACATGTCCTATATTGCAAGTTGTATCTCTTATTCTATCACCTTTTTTTGCATGCTTTCCATGATGAGAAGAATTTTGCAATGACATAGGAAGCAACAAATCTGAATCGTATTCGTAACTTTGGCTGCAACCAAAATGCTCATCCTTATTTGCTGAAAACAAATTTGTTGAGATATCCTCAACACCTCCATTTTTGAGACTCAAAACCCCTGAATTAGGGTTAGGTATGTTCCTCCCAAATGCATATCTACCTACAATGCTACTTGGAAAGTTAATC
Organism: Sequoia sempervirens; assembly: GCA_007258455.2. NCBI lineage: Eukaryota > Viridiplantae > Streptophyta > Pinopsida > Cupressales > Cupressaceae > Sequoia > Sequoia sempervirens. The sequence goes on along the minus strand of VDFB02000002.1, from coordinate 26,242,417 downwards.
AATGGCTCGTCCTTTGGAAGCTCGAAAGATATTGCATGATTCGGTGTATATTACTTCAACATGCACTCTTCTCTCCCAACAGGACGAACCCTTTTGGCCTTCATTTCATTGATCTTTGGCTGTGTTGTACCCCAAATAACTTTTTTGGCATACTGTGTAAATTGAGCTAAATCTTGTTAAAATGCCATGAAAGATCTGTTTTAGGTCAAACCAATCATAGAATCTTGGTGGGTTTCTGTCAAGGAACACATGTACAAAATTCTGAAAAATTGAAAATTAGGGTTTTTTCCTCTATTTTCAGGGAAATCCCCCGAAAATAGGACCTTCCCAGAAATGATCGAAAATGATTTTGATAGGCTTAAAAGGCTTCACGATCACATTGGTCAAGTCAGAATCATCAAAAGACACGTTTTACTCTGGTGGGTCTATTTCTCTTTTTCAGGAATGAAGTTAGGAGCTCCACAACCATTAATGGTAGATTGGCCAGTACCAGGTGCTGAAAGCTAAGCTTCAAAAGCTTCAACGACACAACCATGGCGGAAAAGGTCAAAAAAGATGCTGTTTGACGAAGGAGATTCCTGAAAACGAAAAAGGTCAAAATTTGACTAACTCTGGAGATGTTACGAAGGGGAGATTGCTCACATGTTGAAAAGGCGCCTTTTTCAAGCAGGGGCGCCCATGATCTTTGAAGGTCAAATGAAGTCAGTAAGATCATCCGAAGCAGTCATTCTTGACGTTTGACTGCTGGCTCAACAGTGAAACAAACATCCAGATCATCCGATGAACAGATCACTAGCAATTGCTGATGAAGCAAAAAGAGGCGGTTCAAGGAAATATCAGGAAACCACAGATAAACGATGAAGTTCTAGAAAAAGAGCCTTTTCAAAGCAAAGGCGCCCTTCTTTCTTGACCTCCAGATGCTGACCAATGACAAATGGCCTCCCAGGATAACCTTCCCAGCCCAAATAGATCTTGGAAACGCAACTGCAAGCATCAATACCTGTCAGAGCAATCAACGAATGATTTGGATCAAAGTAGGCAACTTGTCAGATGAAAATAACCAAGCTAAAAGGCAAAAGCGCCCTTTTCAAGGAGGGGCGCCCTTGAATAAAGGAACCCTAATTTGAGATCCAGATTTCCCGAAGACAGCCATTCTTAGCGGAACAGAGCTAGGTACCTGATGAAACGTCATGTGAAAACATCTGACTCTCCGATCAACGAGAAATCCAGTTCAAGGCACGAGAGGTCATTTCAAATAAGCTGAAGAACGAAGATTGAAAAATCACTAAGGCATTGGCAAAAGCGCCCTTTCTTGGGAAAGGCGCCCATTCTTTTGGAGCCCTAAACTCAGTTTTTTATCATACAGTCTCCCAGGCACTTCTTTCCAGTATGGATTCAGCTCCGCAGTGAATGTGTCCGTGACATCTCAAGATCAACAGACAACGCCAGATTCAGGATCAAACAGGGGGTTTTCAGGAGAGAAAATACTAAAAACTTGCAAAAGATGAAAAGGGACGCCTAAAAGAAGTCAAAGGTCATTTGTTGACTAAAGTCAAAAGCTTTTGAGTTAAAGTTGGCTAAAACGCTCCACGATTGGTGGAAATCACCTTTTTAACTTCAGATCAAACTCAAATCACCTTTTGAGCTTGTGTTAGGTCCCCAAATTTGTGGATCTGAAGCTCAAACATATATATTCAAGGAGATGGCGTCCATTTCATTATTTCATTGCAGGTTGAAGGATAAAAACAGCCACAAAGCTCTCAAGGACGCCATTGAAGATCTGAAGGAGGTTTTCATCCGTTCTTCATTTTTATTTGCAGATCTGAAGCAGGAAAGGGTTGCCATTTTGAGGATTGGATCAGAGATAGTTTTTTTTGAAAATCAGATAAAACTTCCAATCCACCTTCTATCTTTTTCCTCTCTTCTTGTCTTAGGTTTTCTTGCATCTGACAGAAAAAGCAACAGGCTACATCAGATCTGATCAACTGGGTAGATTCAGCATCATTTTCCAGAGAAACCCATCTCGACAATTTTCCAAAATCAGCAAACTTGCTGCCCCTATTTTTGGGGGTTTTTCCGAAAAAGTTTCAGAATCAAAATTTTGAGGAACTGGGTTTGTTCAGCATTGAAGCACGAACAAAACCCATGTGCCAGATTTTTTCCGGAAAAATACTTCTCGGCAGGGTGCTATTTTTAAGGGTTTCCGAAAATCATCTGAACTAGGTCAAGCTTACAGTCAATCTTCAAGTTTTTCAGGATGCAATACTCCCAGGTGCAATACGAGACCAAGACGGTCTTACTCCATGATTACCTAAAAACAGTTGACACAAATCTACACCAAGTAAATCCAATGGTCGATTTGGAGCAGTTAGAAGGCATGAATCAAATAACATTGCAGAATATCGAAGAATCCGGATTGCTGCAAGCCGCATCAATTCCCATCACACTACAAAGCGTAGAGCTCGTAATCGCTTGTATCAAGCATTACAACCCTACCACCAGAGAAATCAGAGCAGCAGATGGAAGAATTATTTGCAGTTTAAAACCTCAGGATATCGAAAGATGTTTTGATATTCCCTCACATCCTAACAGCAAAGTCATATCATTGACGGAATGTGAGAAAGCTTTTGAGATAGCTAAGGACAAATGTCAAAGTATAATGGCCGAAAAATGGCTGAAAGTGACAAAGGCAAGCTTGCCTAAGTTGTTGGGGCGAGGAGAATGTAAAGACGAGTACGCAGTGTTAATCACTCTACTCAACAGAGTCACTGGAGAAGAAGATGGTCGTCAATTCCAGCCATGGATGTACTATGTCATCGCTAAAATCATTGGCAGGAGGGAATACTATGACTGGGCCACTTTGATCAGTGACACACTCCACCGACAAACCACTGGGTATCTGGAAGCTCATAGGTTCCACATGTGCTCCTACCTGGTATACTTGATAGCCTTCCAAGGCGATTTCAGGTTATTGAACAATGTGGGAACCTTAGGTGTGCAGAAGGTTCACGAGTATTTCACACGCCTTGAGTTTACTCAAGCGGAAAGACACTTCAAGAAGACAAGTGATCACTTCACCATGCACATAGTTCGTGAGCTTAACCATGAGATGCACGTGCGTATTTCACAGACAGCCAGAGAGGCAATGGCGGATTGGGCAGATTGGTTCATCCAATTTCCCACATTCTCCTACATACGCGTGTATGGCTACATTGGCCACCTCGCCATGCTACCAAGACACCCTTCGGATAGGGTAGTCTTCATGGAGTTCCTGAGACAGTTGTCCGAGGTTCATATCCACTTGCGCTTGAAGAGGAAGACAGCTGTTAACTTTCCCGTGGAAATGGGACTATATAGATGTGAATTCGCTGCAGATGCAAAGATGATGGGTCAAGAAACAAGGAGGTTTAACCTCAAGTATCTCATTGATAGAAGATCCTATGATCCCAGAAGACTATATGCAGCACACCTCGAGCAACACTCGTCACATAAGTCTTCTATGGAAGATTATTGGGTGAATTGTAAAGACGAGTATGAAGTGCGAAGAAGGAACTACAGCAGATTCAGACTCCCACAGATTGCTGATTTCATGTCAGCAGACATTGAGGGCCTGTCAGATGATGAAGGGGAAGTCATTCTCCCCACATTCTTCGCAGATTCAGTTGACTCCCAACCGCTCCCGAGGGTGGATTGGTATGCCAAAGAGGATACATCTATAGAAGAAAGAACGAGTAGAGTGGTTAGAAATAGCTTAATTGTAATCTAAATGAAAACATAAAACACTAAATGAAACCTTAAACTAAAGAAATTTAAATTAAATTTAAACAAACAAAATCTTTAGTGCCATCCCATTTTTCTCTATCCATAGAGATTCTTTTGAAGCTTTTTGGCTCTCAGATTGTGTAAGCTTCTCCAAATGGCTGCTGCAGAACGAGTATGCAAAGGAAAACTATTTTATATGTTGGTGAAGATGGGTGTTGTCTGAGATATGGGCCCAGTGTGAATGAGTATGTATCATGGATTTACATTATTGCTATGATTCTATGCTATTGCTATGAAAATGTTCTATGAGAATGCTTTGGGAATACTATACGAGATTTGCCTATAGTTTTGCTGCTTAAAATTCCTATATATTTTAGACTCTGGCGGTATTTATGTATGGATTTTTGCGAGGGCTCCATCCGGCAGAATCTACGACTATGAATTTATTACGGTAAATTTGAATGGTGAGAGATTGAGGGTTGAGGAAAAATGGGGGAGGTTGAGAGGTTGGAGAGAAAGAATGGAATCCACATGCTTCAACCACGGGGAACAAGCACACTGCAGCAATTTAATTTTGTTTTGGTAGGTTTGTTTCAGGGAGTTGAAAGATAAATCTAAATTAAATAAATATTTAAATTTATTTAATTTAATTTATTGCATTTTGATTTTTTAATTTTTGATTTTTGAAAACTATAGAAGAATTAATTAAATATTTTGTAATATTTAATCATGATGTGACTTTAGAAGATTTTGAAATATTTAAAAGATTTAATTAAATATTTTTGGAAATATTTAATTAAGAATAGATTTATGAATTGAATTTAGAAATGATTTTAAGAATGAATAATTGAATTAGAGGAAATAATTAAATATTTTGGAATATTTAATTATAAATGATATTTAGAAGAAGAATAATAATTTAATTTTTATTTGAATAAAATATTCAAACGGAGATTATTGATAATTAATATAAATAAATCGTAATGTTTATTTAATTAATTAGAAATGAATATGAAAAGGTGATTAAATATTTAATCAAGGTAAAAGGCGAAAGAAATACAAAATAAATTATTTAAATTTATTTATACGCAAATAGAATTTGAAGATTTTAATTAAATATTTAAAATATTTAATTAATTACCAGACAATGTGATGTGACCATTTTAAGGTGTATACATTTTGCCCCTCTTTGAAGTGATGTGTTTTACGCATTACTTCAAAGAATTTTGAAATTTGCCCCAGATGTTGACTGTCGAAATGTTGATAGATATATGCCCCCGCGAACGATGAATTGATTTTTGAATTTTTATTTTTTTTTTTAAATTTTTTTTTATGATTTTGAAGATGTCGATTCATCGTTCGAAACTAATGATTTGAAGAAATTGACTTGAAGAGATATGAAATGAAAATTTGATGAAGAAATTGCCCCTGCTATGTGAAAATATGATAAAATGCCCCAATTTTACCATTATATAGGTTAAAAATGTCATTTTCCATGTCATTTTCAATTGTAACCTAGTAAAATTTGCAAATATTGAGCTGAGTTGATAATTGCTGGCGCTGAGTTCCACTTACCCACTTAGTTTCCGGCGTATCAAGCGTCATCGTGACGGCCTTTTCTGGACCCTCCGGTATGTGTCTAAATGAAATCCTTATCTGTCAAAATTTTGTTTTCGCACATTTTTTATGTTTAAATTCAAAAATTTGAGTTTTAGCGCTCTTAATGTTTTTCATAGCGCAATCAATAATTTTCGTAGCGCGTTTAATACTGTAGCGCTCTTAAGGCTTATCGTAGCGCATTTGACAATTTTCATAGCGCATATAATATTATAGCGCCCGTGATAGATTTCATAGCGCCTTTGATGATTTTCATAGCGCCTATGATGTCATAGCGCACCTGAGATGTTTTATAGCGCTCTTAACAAATCTTGTAGCGCAAAATTTTCCATAGTGTTGTTGATAGAAATCATAGCACCATTAATTGATTCTGTAGCGCAAAATTTCCTTAGCGCTGATAAAGAATTTTGTAGCGCCTACAACTAGTTCTGTAGCGCTTTTTGTTCCACATGATAAATTTGTTTCCCAAGTTGTTGGAGAACAAATAGTAGCTGATAAATTTGCTTTTAAAGTTGTTAAAAACAAATAGGATAGATAAGTTTTCTCCTAAAGTTGTTAGAAAGAAACTTGATGTTGATTATTTGATTTGTTTGCTTTTAAGATTGTTAAAAACAAACATGATTTTGATATTATTCGCATTTCATAATGATAATGAAAAACAAATAGTTTGATTGATTCATTTTGGATTGATACGTTAAGATGATTTGATATTGATGTTGTTTTGATGATGTATGTGAACAGGAGAGACTAGGTGTCTTGCAGTTACGAGAGACTTTCCCGAGCACATGTTCATTGATTCCACATTTATTACAGTCTGATAGAGATGTGATTGATGCTTGTGGTTTGACTTCATTGCTTGATATGCCCGAGGTTCGCCTCAACAGGGCTCTATTGACAGCACTTGCAGAGCGGTGGCATAGCGACACCAACACCTTTCATTTACCGACTGGAGAGATTACAGTGACTCCCGAGGATGTATATCGCATCCTACGGATCCCAGTGATGGGAGAGATAGTTGTTTTTGACAAACGAGAGGCTGGAGGTACTCTTGCTTTGAGACGGATATTTAGAGATGATCAGATTGCCGGATATTTCATCCCATGGGGTGAGATCACAGATACTTATCCACCACTACCAGCTATACTTGCAGGATTCATTGGAGGTGTGTTGTGCCCCGACCATAGGTCGAAGGGATTCGCGATTGGATGGGGTCATGTCTTAGAGAGCATGGTGATGCAGGGGACACGGTATGCATGGGGTACCTGTATGCTATCCCACCTATATGACGAGCTACATCACATTGTATATGGTAGAGGCCGGAGTTTTTCTGTTGGATGCTCATTACTACAGATATGGGCATGGGAGCATTTTGCAGTGTTACGTCCATTGACTCGAGGAGAGCGACCAGCTGGTCGAGCATATAGATGGAGATATGCACATATTATTGCTCAGCCTAGACTGGGCAAACTAGTGTATTGGCAGCGGCTTTTAGATAGTTTGGACACAGTATGCTGGAGGCCATATTTGGATTGTGAGCCATGGCCAGAGGATGCGAGGGAGATGCCTTTTGTATGCACTTCCAGATTTTTGATTGGACGGACCACATGGATCTTGGAGAGATTTCTTGCTGGACGTGTATTGCGACAGTTTGGTCGGATTCAGGGTATGCCTGTTGGTTCAGCTATTTATGCACGGCGACAGTCAGAGCTTGCAGTGTGGGGCCCACGGATCTCTTATGATGCAGCGGTGGCAGAGTTCACTAGTTTAGGATCACATATGTGGGATTACCAGGTGGATGTTCTTGATGCAGGAGCGACACCAGAGTATGTACAGTATGTTCTACAACATCCACCTCCACGCATGTTTGATCCTGATGAGGCCATTGCTCCTATCATTGGACAGAGACGTCGACAGAGAGACTCAGAGTCAGGTGATGACGATTCAGAGGACAGTGATGACGAGGAGGGTAGTGGAGATGATGACTCAGATGGAGATGATGGTGGTGATGGTAGGGGTGGTAGGAGAGGCGGCAGGAGAGGTGGCAGAGGAGGTAGGGCAGGCAGAAGTGGACCACGGATGAGGCATACTGACCCATCCCCGTCAGTAGATCCGACAGTAGCGAGTCAGATATCTTCTCTGCAGAGCACAGTACAGAGCTTGCAAGCTCAGCTATCACAGGAACATGCCTTGATTTCACAGTTGCAGGGTCAGGTGACTTCGATCACTGCCGAGAGAGATGCAGCTAGACAGCAGGGTGAGCAGGCCATTGCCTTAGCAGATTGCCTACAGAGAGTGGCATGTAGCACTTTGCCAGGTGATATGATGAGAGAGGTTACGAGGGCTACTCGAGAGGCAGAGTTTTATCGGACTAGATATCATGATGCAGTCCCAGCTGAGCAGAGAGAGAGCTACACTCAGTCACGATCTACTCATAGTCGCTCTCGTACTACCAGCAGGGGTGTGACATAGCCATTACCTCCTAGAGGGCCACCGGGGTCAGGTGGAGCAGGTCCATCAGGGGCAGGTGATACAGGTCCATCAGGGGCAGGTGGTACAGGTCCTAGGCTAGCTCCATCACAGGATAGCTCAGCCTAGTGCATTGTATATGATCTCTTTCATGATATTCTGTTGAGACATTTTGTATACACCGTGAGATGATCACATTTTTGATGATATTATATCATTTGTAGTTTGACATCCTTGTACATTTTGACATTCATTTTTGAAATATATGAAATGCAGAGATGATTTTATATGATACATGATGTATATATGTGATGTGTACTATATGATGTTTTCATGATTTATGATATTTATATACATGATGGTATGAGATTAAATTTATTTGATGAATGAATGTATGACATATATGATGTATGTATGTTTTGATTTTATGATTTTCTTAATGCAAATATATGTAAAATGTATGAAACAATGTTTTGTGAATGTCAAAATATACTCAGTCATATTTGAAAAGATATAAATCTTTGATTCTTTGCCAGCTTTTTAGAAATCTATAAATGCAAAATGCAGATTCTAACATGAATGCAATCTATACTAACCATGCAGGACATTCATACAATATTGCCATTTGGAGAGCTTATGTGTGCTTTTTGTATCATCATAGAGCTTTGAAATGTTGAAAGTTAATACAAGCATCAAAGGGTATGTTAGCACCAGTGATGACCTGAGTATTGCTTTCATGATTTTTAATATAGCAAGTTAATACAAGCATCTAGGTATAATTGAACCGAGATGACCTGAGTATTGCTTGCATAAACAGACAAGAGTTAACCCGTTTCCCATGCAAATTCTGAAATGTCATCCATGATCCATAGTAGAGCATGTCTCGCGACCAATTTGCATAGTACTAATGATTTCCTCACAAACAGAAGACAAAGAAAAATCATACTCCTTCCTTGCTTTTCTAGTTCAGTACATCATCGAATTACTCCAGAGATATGATAGAAAATCAAACAACCATTCAAATCCTGCTTAAGGCATTTCAAACATTTATTCAGATTAAGATCATCCAATTTGGTTATCATTATTGATATTCTCACTTCGATAGTTGTTTGGATCATGTTGTTTTTGATTTTCATTGGCATAAATATGTTTGTGATTGATTTGATTTGACAATGTTTGTTTTATTTTGTCAAGTTGTTATTTGTCTGCTTGTGATATTTTGAAAGCTCGTTGCCCCTCTCTTGTATGTTTCTGCGTTTTGCCCCCAATGTAAACACAACCTAAAGATAAAAGATATGTACAAATTTCATCAAGCCATGATGAAACCTAAAGATTCCCACTACATGGTATGGATAATGAAAGATATTTACAGATGATAGACGTGGATGAATGATGCCTAAAGTGAAAATAAGACATAAACTAATAAATGGAGAAGCCCATTTCGATCACAAGTAGCGCTTGTTTGCCAAGTTTTCACCACTTGTTTTTATTGCACTTTTTCAAGATTTTTCTGATTTTTTTTTTACTTTTTGATTTAAGATGAAATGAGATGATATGACTAATTGAAGGAACAAGATTCCCCACAATATAAGAGAAGATGCATGACAAATGATATGGTATTGAAGATTTGGATGAAATGAATAGGATAAGATGTATGATTTTCAAGAAGATCCTTAACCTTGTCAAGATCAAAGGTGGAAATGTAAGGAATGGGCATAAAAATGACCATGAATGATAAGATGGATGAAACTTGTCCCTAAGTGCGAGAGGAATATGGAAGATATGATATGGATGATAGGGAGATGGAGGAAGGACTTAAGCATCAAGTTTCACAACCAAATATCCCTCTAATAAACCATGGTAATGGGAATTAGAATCCTAAATGTTGGAAGATTAATGATATGATGGAAGAATCTAAGGACTTATGCAAAAGTTTGGATTAAAGAAGAATGATGGGGGGTGAATGTTGGATAATGGATAGGAGTTTGGAAGACCTGTTGATAGATAGATGGAAAAGTTGGAAAGATCAACATTGACACACACCTTGAAGGGCGGTGGAGTGATGGAGGAAAAATGGATTTGGAAGGTGATAGGTTATTAGATGGAAAATTGGAGGAAACTTTTGGATTAGCAAATTTGGATGCGAATTTAGATTTTATTGCTTCTATGAGACTTTTAGGAATCCACATGAATTTTGACTTTGATACTTTGAGTTTTTCTTTGTGGACCTTTGTGGTCGTTGACATTTTTCTTTTTGATTTATGGACCTTTGTGGTCTTTGAAAATTGCCTTTTTGCTTTGATGGGCCTTTGTGGCCTTTGGAAATTGCCTTTGCTTTGATGGGCCTTTGTGGCCTTTGAAAATTGCTTTTGCTTTGATGGGCCTTTGTGGCCTTTGAAAATTGCTTTTGCTTTTTTTTGGATCAAATTTTCTTTTATTTTTGCATGACTCTTTGAGGAGACATGTTGATCCTTTGATACATGTGGATTTTGATATAGAAACTTTTCATATTTGGCATCCAAATTGCTTCCAAGAGCAATGGGAGGGGTGGATTGAGGTGAATGATATGGAGGTATGATGGATGAGTTAATGAAGGAAGAATTTTGAAAGTGGATCAAGGATGTGTGCCTTTGTTGTTCTTGAAGAATAGGAGATGGAGAAATGTGGGACCCTAATATGGATGAAAGGGTTGATGAGCTAAGGTTGGAATGATAAGGACCAAGGATAGATGAATGGTTTGATGAACTAGGATAAGGACCTAGGATAGATGGTGTTTTTATTGGACTAGGATAAGGAACTAGGATAGATGGTGTTTTTATTGGACTAGGATAAGGACCTAGGATGGATGGAGAGTTTGATGGACTAGGATACCTAGGTTGAGTATGAGGTGTATAACCAAGGCCATGAGAATATGGATGTGCTTGGACAGAAAGGGGTTCTAGGATACCTTGCTCATGAAGACCTAAGCCTTTTCCTTTGTAATTCATAATTTCACACATTCATTTACCAATTGGATATGTATTGTTTGTGAAACAAGATGCGAGTCCATTGTAAGGAGGATATGATATGGATGAGAGGATAGGTTTTGGAAGTAAACCAGAATGAAGAAAGGTGGAGGATCCCAATTTATAGGTGTGGGGTTCATGGATAACTTGAATAGGTGTAATAGGCTCTTGACATGGGGATGATGGGGTGTTTTGATCTTGACTTGGAAAAGGATTATGAAATGGTATGAAAGGAATATCTTGATCATGAGGAGGATAATCATCTTCATGTGATGAAAGGGTATCCTTGAATGGAAGATTATATTGATCTTGATGAGGAAGGGAATCATGAAATTTTGTAGAAATCATATCTTGATCATCAATTGGTAAGACATCATTAGATAGGATGGAAGAAATATCATGCTCTTGTAATGCAATAGAATCATGGGATGGTATGGATTGATTAGATGATGATGAAGAAGAACTTGGAAGAACGTTTGTCTCTTGAGATGGAAGAGGATTATCATGGGTGAATAATGAAAGAAGGGGATCATCATATGGTCCTTGAGAGATGGGATCTTGATCAAAGATAGGAAGGGTTTGTAGAATGTTTTGATCAAGATGTGTAGATTGAAATGAATCATTGGATGTAAAGGATATGATAGAAGAAGGTGATTGAATAGAATCGTTATCTTGAGTGAAAGAATCTTGAGATTCATTTTGAATTATGGGGGATCGGTCAATTTTATTTGAGGGCTTAGATTTGGGCTTCTTATGTAACCTTTGCAAAAATTCAAAAACATTGAATTTGGATGATGTTTCTTTTGGAGGAGAAGAGGTTACATTCATATTTTGGTCAAAGGACTTCATAGTTGTGCCCCCTTGTATTTCCTTGATTTTCCTTTGGAGTGCTCTTGTTTGTTGGGGAAAACTACTAAGATCATTTAATGGAGTTTTAGTCTTTTCAGGATCTTCCTTAATTTTCTCCATATTGTAGTTAGAGGGCAATTTGGCACCTTGGTTTGCTAAGAAAATAAAGTAGCCTTCTTTATCTCGCTCTAACATCTTGTCCAAAATTATGTGAAACTGTGGATCTTGTTCAACTTCTTGAATCATTTCATCGGTTATCTCATTATTTGAACTATTCCTAGTATGAAACCTATGAAAAAGATTTTGTTCCCTATCACCCATGTTGTAAAGTGGACAACAGGCGTATACTTTTGAAATGTTCTTCTAGACTTAGATCATAGGTTTATAAGTGCAAAAATGATGATGTCTTGATCTGATAAGATGAAAATCTTATGATATGATCAAATGATGTTTCTAACTCTTGATTGTGGCTTCCAAGATGAAAGGATATCAGAATCCTGTTGGGGAAGTTGAATCAATAATCAAAACTTGTTTGAAAAGATGCACTTTGAGATTTGATCATAGTCTCAAAAAATCATAAGTGTAATCAATGTAATTGTGAGTTTTGGATGATCTTTACTGAATTAATGTTTTGAAAACACATCAAGTAAGTTGTAGAATAGTTGTCTTAAGCCCTATGCTAAACAAGAAGTGTATGACCAAAATGTTGTTTAAAAATTGTTTTCACAGGTTTTACACATGATAAGCACTTCAAACAGACTCACTCTTAGTTCTCAAGTAGGTCATCATAGTAATCAACAGCCCACATCTTAAAACTGCGTCGACTCACACAACCATGTCACCCCCGAAAGGGCGCCCGTGTTTTTGTCTTTTCCAGGTGCGTACTTAGAGTGACGGAAGTGGATACCGGATCCCCTGAGCAAACAATCCTTGGCAGTTATATGGTGAGTATCTTGGGGGTAGATTCTTCCCTCCCCTGCACTGTGATTGAAACAATGTTCGGAAACCGACTTGGCTAGTTACTACACTAGGTTCGAGTAAGGATTTCCGTTCGGTGCGGCAAATGATAGACTCCCTCGAGAGACCTCCCTACCTTTAGAACAAAGGCTTTGGGATGGTTATCAATGCACACTACCGTCAAAAGAGGGTTTCCCCAATTTTGCTTTAAATTTTATAGTGGGGTGGAATAGCCTGGCTTTGGCTTGAACCCACTTGAGTCGTTCCTCTTGGGTGAGTACTTTTTCCCACAAGAGCAGGCTCTCTACAAGGTTTTAACAAAGCTTAAAGATGCATAAAAAGAAATAGGTGAGTTTGGCATTTTGATCACCCAGTTAAGGGGAGAGCATAGGCCTATCACCGAGAACAAAGCAAACACTAGGTTCAATTATTAAGCACCAAATGGAAATTTTCTAAACTAAGTGAAGATGTTGCTTCACATAAACAGAAAATTCATTTTAAGCCTAAATTGAAAAATGAAGTGTCTATCCTAGGATTGCTCTATTTTATACTTTAGATGACTACCCTAGGATTGGTTAATTTTATGCTTTAGATGACTACCCTAGGATTGATAAATTTTATGCTTTAGATGTCTACCCTAGGATTGATAAATTTTATGCTTTAGATGACTACCCTAGGATTGATAATTTTTTTTTTTTTTTAATTAATAACTGTCCGCGGCTGCGTCGGAATCAGTTAGACTAAACTACAATTACAGATTACAGATTACAGTCTTCTAAAAATTTGCGCTGCAAAACATATTATGGGCGCGACAATACTGATCACGGGCGCTGCAATAAACGTCACGGGCGCTGCAATAAACGTCACAGGCGCTACAATAAACATCACGGGCGCTTAAATACTCGTCACGGGCGCTACAATAAATGTCACGGGCGCTTAAATACTTATCACGGGCGCTGAAACAGTAGTCACGGGCGCTGAAACAGTAGTCACGTGCGTTGAAATAATCGTCACAGGCGCTGAAACAGTAGTCACGGGCGCTGAAATAATCGTCACAGGCACTGAAACAGTAGTCACGGGCGCTAAACTGGAGGTGTTCTTCCGAAACGTGTCGTCTGCGCTATTCCGCTGTTTTTCCTGTAATCAATCCAAAGAAGCTGCAAAAAGATGTTAAAAAAGGGGGCAAGAGCCCCACGGTGGGCGCCAAAAATGTGTATATGTATTTATTGTTAATCTAAATGAAAACATAAAACACTAAATGAAACCTTAAACTAAAGAAATTTAAATTAAATTTAAACAAACAAAATCTTTAGTGCCGTCCCATTTTTCTCTATCCACAGAGATTCTTTTGAAGCTTTTTGGCTCTCAGATTGTGTAAGCTTCTCCAAATGGCTGCTGCAGAACGAGTATGCAAAGGAAAACTATTCTATATGTTGGTGAAGATGGAATTGTTGATACGGATATGGACAGGGGCTGTGATTATGCACAGGGGCTGTGAATGATATGTATCATGGTTCTATTGCTATTGCTATGATTCTATGCTATTGCTATGAAAATGTTCTATGAATGCTGGGAATACTATGCAATTTGCCTATAGTTTACTTGCTTAAAATTCTATATCTTTTTGGAGCTCCCGACAGCTGTATTTATAGATTTTTTGCAGGCTCCATCCCGGCTGGCAAGAATCTACGGCTATGAATTTGTCTGGTAAATTTGAATGGTGAGAGATTGAGAGGTTGAGAAGAAGATGGAAGAGGTTGAGAGGTTGGAGAGAAGAATGGAATCCTGTCTTCAACCCACGGGAACAAGCCTGCACAGAAACAGAGAAATTTAATTTTCTGTTTTGGCAGTTTGTTTCCCGGGAGTTGAAGATAAATCCCAAATTAAATAAATATTTAAATTTATTTAATTTCATTTATTGCTTTTGATATTTGATTTTTGATTTTTGAAAACTATAGAAGAATTAATTAAATATTTTGTAATATTTAATCATGATGTGACTTTAGAAGATTTTGAAATATTTAAAAGATTTAATTAAATATTTTTAGAAATATTTAATTAAGAATAGATTTATGAATTGAATTTAGAAATGATTTTAAGAATGAATAATTGAATTAGAGGAAATAATTAAATATTTTGGAATATTTAATTATAAATGATATTTAGAAGAAGAATAATAATTTAATCTTTATTTGAATAAAATATTCAAACGAAGATTATTGATAATTAATATAAATAAATCGTAATGTTTATTTAATTAATTAAGAAATGAATATGAAAAGGTGATTAAATATTTAATCGAAATTAAAGAATGAAGAAATACAAATAAATTATTTAAATTTATTTATATGCAGATAGAATTTTGAAGATTTTAATTAAATATTAAAAATATTTAATTAATTACCAGACAATGTGATGTGACCATTTTAAGGTGTATACAGTTAGAAATAGCCAACTCTATCTCGACAATAAGAAATCAAGGAAGGTGATACCTCACAGAACAGAGCCGCCACAGGTTCAGTCTACACCACCTTCCACTTCAAGAAGGAAACCAAGGCAAAAGCAATGGTGCAATCCTCCCCGAGGGATGAGGATGTCAAAACCTAGAACACAGAGGACACTAGTGGAGGAAGCCACACATAGTCCTGAAATAATCACGGGTATTGCTGCCCCAGAACAAAGAGTAGAGACTGCTACCCCTGATTCAGCAGAAGTTATCACGGAGGAACCAGCAGCAGTAGTTGTTGAAGAACCAGTGGCTAAACCAATGGCGGAAGCAACAACAGTAGAAGCAGCAGCAGAAACGGTGCCTGTTATGGAAGCAGAGCCGCCAACATCACCAGTATCACAACGAACACAGGTCCTCATCGACTTGGATTCACCACTGAGAGACATTGCCCCAGCACAGTCTCATACATCTAGCATTCAAGGGCCTCACGTCCCTCCTAGTGAAGTTCGCCGAGATTCTATTTGGCTTGAAGGCTTCCTAGGAAGAAAGAGGGAAAAACCCTCGTATGAACTTGACTTTACCGAGTTCGACCACGTCCCACAAGACACGTCGGCGAAGAAGCTAAAGAAGCAAGTTCACATAGAAAGGAATGCAGATTGTGAGATCATTATAGAGACTGCCGCCCCACCAGTAGAGAAAAGCATACACGAGGTTCAAGTAGAGGAATACACTTTGTCTCAACTTAACCTCGAGAAGACTACATGACAGGTGGAGGTGGATCTTCTTGGAATAGCTTCGGTGAGCGTTCAAGAAAGGATGGCAAAGGATGGTAAGGAAAAGGCAGCCTTAAAGGCTGAAAATTAGAAACTGAGGTCTTACATAACCAGCTTGATACATGGCACACCAAACGTCTCAGCCCTACCAGCAGGACTACTAGATCTCCCCGCCGAACAAAATCATCGGCAATTGTTAACATTCGGCAAACACTTGAGAAATCAGGTGGAAGAGTTTGTTCTCAAGGGTAGATGCGTACTGGCGAACCTATACCAGTTACGGGATAGAGCACATGAACTTCGTGTGGAGATCCAGCAGTCGGAAGAAAGGATTGCAGAAAAGAGGCTTGAAGACGAAAGTACAATTGCAGATTTGCAATTAGCATATCAATCAGTATACTCTGAGGAAAACAAGCAACATCTTTTTGCTTGGAAGGAACAATTGGCGTACAAGGTGAAAGCCTACGATGCTCATTCAGTAGAGTTGATTGATTACAGAAGGGTGGTCGCCACTATTATCAACTTCGCAAGAATGTTGGTAATATCTTTCCCTTGCATGGAATATCAGCGTGAGGGAGGAGAATACGTCGAGTTGGTGACTGTACAGAACCAGTTCAGGGATGTCATCCGCAGCACCTTTCTTGACGATCCAGAGGGTTGTAAGCTGGCTAAGGTAGCAGCTTTATCAACCAAGTTAGAAGAGGCAGCATCTCAGTGTATTGACTTCGGAAATCAGCTCACAACGGGTGAGGTCATGCTCCGACGCCACGTCATCATCCTACAAAGCATTAACTCCCCGGAAGCCGATGAAGTCAATCAATGGATTGAGACACTGTTGATTAATGGCGAGCTATAAATGCACCAGAAAAGGACGCCATACATCCTCCAAGTGGCATTCATGAGACTTGAGTTGACTTGATGCTTCTTTCCAAGTCAACTCAAGGTGCTATTAAATGTAGTTGGAGTTAACTTGATGCTTCTTTCCAAGTTTAACTCCACTTTCCTTAAATCATGCATTGTCAGATCCCACTAATTAAGGATGTCTAATTGGCTTCCATGATTCGTGGATCTTAGATCTCCACTAAATGTGGATGTCTATTTTGGAGGGAGACTTTACATTTAAGTTCACCTTTAGTTTGCTTTCAGTCAACTGAAGTAGTTTCCAGTTGACTCTTTGTTGACTTTCAGTTAACTGAAGTAGCTTTCCAGTTAACTGCTTGTTCCCCCTATTTAGGAATAAATCTTGCTAATTGATTGGCAAGAACTCATTGTTAACTCAAGGAGATTTTGGGGTTGCCCACTCCTTTGAGTTCTATAAATAAGAGCCTTGGGCTCATTATTTGTTTAACCTTTACTTGCTATGCAAAATTGCTGCGCCATTGTTGCCAACACTTTGAAAGCGAATATTTGTTCACTCTTGGATGAGAGTTCGTTGGATGATTGTAATTGTGCATGATTTCGTGCCTTTGCTTTCCCAACTTTTGTAGTTCGTTGATAAAGCATTGAAGAAGAATATCAGAAGGCGCTTGCATTTTGATCATCTTATTTGAGTTATGTCTACGTCCTGTGTTTAATAGCTTGTTGTCTCATTTCCCTCCTCGGATAGGAGTCCCTCCTCCTTGGATATTTGTTATTGACAGTTGTCGTTTGATGTTGTTTAATGTATTGACTTCCAAGCTATACTTCGGATAGGAGTCCCTCCTCCTTAGCAAGCTCGTTGGCCAAGGCATCGTGATTTTGTTGTTTCTAGTAAGCTATTTCTTAAGCTCATACCTCGGATAGGAGTCCCTCCTCCTTGGCAGATCTCGGATCTAGTTTACCGTGCAGAGTGTTTGCTTGTACCAACCTTATCCCGGTGTATACCCGAGAGTTCAGAGCCTCGGTCATATCCTCTGGAGACGGCGAATTCAAGTGATCCAACCATCCATTCCCGCTCCTTTACCCTCATGCTCTGTTCATCTTGAAGGTATTGGATAGATAGAAGCTAGTTAGTCGTAGTTAAGATCTGCAGAAACCAGAGAAAAGCTTAGCTACGGCGCATTGTGTTTGTGCACCCTTGTGTCCTGCCGCTGAAGCATAAAAAGATAGGAACTTAGTTAAACATTTCCCTTCCCTACGCATTGCTCCCAGCAGAGAGGGACTTCTCCTCTTTAAATAACGAAGAAGTGTTGCAAAACATTTGAAATAGCTGAACATTTACAATCAGCACTCCAGAGGTGCTAATTTAAACGCCAACAGATGGTTAATTCAAAGTGAAATAGATGGTCTATGGCAAGCATTGCAGAAGGGAGAAGCATTAAACAAAAAATTCTTGATGATAATTGGTGGTACAATGTGAGGTAAAAAAATTGTTATTGATTGTTGATTTTATAAAACAAAAAATAATAAAATAAAATATGATTTTATTATTAATATTTTTTTATTTTCTAAGTTCTAACTTGCCTTTTTTCAAATTTTTGTTTGTAGATATATTTGCTCCATCATTTCACCAGTTGTGGATGTCATTAGATATGCTGATATAGACTCTCAAAGTTTTGGAGAGATTTATGAAACATTTAACTCCATGCTTGAAAAAATGAAGAAAACAATTTTTGCTAGGGATCCTAATTCGAAATTATATGAGCAAGAAATTAAGCCCATTGTGATGCAGCAATGGAACACTATGAACACCCCGCTTCATATGGCAACCTTAGCTCTTAATCCCAAATGGCATGTACCAAGGCCTAGTAGGGTGCCTCCTTGTGATGACGATGAGGTGAAATAAGGGTTTATGAAGGCCGTTGCAAAAATGTATTCAGTTGAAGAGGCGAGCCTACTTCATACACGATGGACTGACTTTTATAATCTTCGTGGTCCAACATTCGACAAACCAAAGGCCAAGATAGATAGAGCTATACCAGCTCAAAAGGATCCTATTGGATGGTGGTCATGGCATGGGAAGGATGCACCACAGTTGAGGACACTTGCTATTCGCCTCCTTTCACAAGTAATACATTAACATAATTTATTAATTTGATTAGTCTTGAACATTTCTATAATCATAATTGAATGTCCTAATTAGTAAATTACTAATTTATTTTTCGCCTGCTTTCACAAGTTGTTAGTTCCTTTGTTGCAAAGAGGAATTGGTCCACATACAGCTTTTTTTAGTTTGTCAAGAGGAATAGGTTGACCTCTAGACAAGCAGAGAAATTAGTGGTCGTGCATAGTGTTTTGTGACTCCAACATCGTCAAACTCTAGAGTATCAACAGACTCTAGCGTTACAGTGGGATGCTAATCCAAAGGACGCCACCCAAATTGATGACAAGAAGACACAAGAGGGATTGGTTGGAGTTCCATTAGATGAGCTAGTCTCTCATACATGTCATAGTGGCAATGACTCAGACTCTGAGTTTGATTTTGATGCAATGTTCGTAGATGCCGATCAGAGGCAGCCATCATACTTTCTATTACTATGTTTTGGACATTTGTGACAGTCATTTTGACATTTGTAGCCCAAACTTGTAGCCTTTGGGCATTTTATTTTTAAAATTTTAAATCATATGCACATTGACTGTTTGACATGAATTATGGAAGCAATTAAGTAGATATAGTACTATTAATTTGTTCAACTCTATAATGCATATGTCAATATGATTACATTTGCAACTTTATCAATGTTCATTGTTATCATTACTCATGAATATCTGAAATTTGAAATTTTTCTATATTTTTAATATATATGTATGTATATATATCCCCTGCCGTCCCCAAAAACTCCCTAAGAAAATCCCGTCTCCGAAACGTGCCCCTATGTCCCCCCATCCCTCTTGGAGCTAGGCAAATAGTAGTAACAGCAAAAAGTCAGTCCTCCAAAAGTGTCCTACAAATGGCGTCTAGACATGAATTTATACCTGCCTAGAAATAGGTCTCATGGGCCCAAAATTTGGCGCCCTACAAGTCAAATTTAAAGTTTACTTTTTATTAAATATTTTATATTTAAATATTTATCATTATTTACAGTTGTGATAGTGCTAAACACATTTTTTTTTAATTTAAAATATTGTTGAATTCGGCCTAACGAAGGTGGGACATGACAGACCTGTAAATGGTGAGGCTACTGGCTTCATAAGAGTTCCAAGCTTGGGAATTGGAGCTGATAACCCAACTAAACCTTGCTGATCTAATTGTGGAGAGACCTGCTGAGAGACTTGAGGAGAAACAGCTGGAAGAAGTTGAGGTGAGGAAACAAAAAGTGCTGACCCTGTCTTAAATGGCTGCTGCTGCTGTTGATAAACTGGATGCTGACTTAATGTATGATGTTGCTGCATAAATGTTTGTTTAATAGAAGATGTTTCAGGTTTTCGTTCAATGTTCAAGTCATTTGCTTGTTGAAACTGTGGCATTTGTTGTAGCTGTTTCTGTTGCTGAAACTGCTGCTGCTGGCTTTGTGGGTGTTGTTGCTGGTACTGCTGCTGCTGCTGTTGATGCATTTGCATCTCCTGATGCTCCATATTCCTGAATTACTGTGCATGGAAGATCTCGTGTAGGTTCATTACTTGGTGATGATGTTGCAAAGTATTTGCATTCAATTGCAAACAGTTTTAATCATTTTGTTGTAAAGGACTGTTTCCAGTCTACTGTAAGGAGCTAATGTTATTTTGCTGAAGAGTGGCATTATTTTGCTGAAGACCATTAATATTATTATTACTACTCTGTTGCAAGGAAGTTTGCTGCAGGACACCTATACCACTTCCTTCTGTTGAACTAAGACCAGCCCCAGGTTGCGGTGTTGTTCGATTTTTTTGCAGTGTTGTTTGCATGCAGGACTGTTGCACCCGTGGCATGGAACTATGCTGAATAGGTGCAACAGTGTTTGGTTGCATCGATGTTGCAGAAGCCTGTAAATTCAACTGTTAAAACTGATTAGAATGCTTCTCCTATTGCTGCATAGAATGCAAATCACTGCAGGACTGAAGCAGGAATCCTTGATGTCCCTGTTGTTGCAGAGTGGATTTTCCTGAATTAAATGAATTTAGAACACTTCAAATTTCCTTCTCAACAGCATCA
Source organism: Sequoia sempervirens (assembly GCA_007258455.2). Taxonomy (NCBI): domain Eukaryota; kingdom Viridiplantae; phylum Streptophyta; class Pinopsida; order Cupressales; family Cupressaceae; genus Sequoia; species Sequoia sempervirens. The sequence continues at coordinate 26,221,489 of VDFB02000002.1, read as the reverse complement.
ATCTTGCCTTGTGGAAATCCATGTGGAGTATTGCCCTTTGAAACTTGGGAAAATTGCATCATACAATGAACTTTGGTTGTATACAGCTTTAGCTTGTCAAGTTGATCAGCTGCCATAGTCTGCCAAAATAACAATTTTTTGATGCTAAAAATTGAACCGTTTGTTAGTGCAATCAGACCATCTGATTAAATTATACCATAGAAAAAATGAGCGCAAACTAAAAAGTGAATCTACCAGCTAACATTTCATAGAAGGCCTTTGGAGTAATTCTCCTAGGTCAGAAAAATATATATCCTTTAGCTTTTGCAGCTGCATAAAAAATCTATCACCATTTCTATCAAGATCATTGCTAGAAAGCGATGTCTTGATTCTAGTAGACCGAGAAGAATGCTAAGAAGAAACATTATTTGGCTTTGCACAAAATAGAATAAGGGGAATTCACAACTATAGAATCATAGATGATGCATATAGTATAACAAAAGAAACATATCACAAAAACCATATATGTAATACACATCAGATGACATAAATCACAATGACAGACAAAATAAGATAGCTGTAAATGTTATCTTTAATTAATAATGCACAATTTAGATGATGACTGGAAGCAGATGCTAATTTGAAAGACTTGAAAGTACACAAGCATCATAAGGGAAGGTTGTGGCAAATTACACTTACGGTGAAGTAAGGGAAAATGACATAGTTCCCATAAAGCATCATTAAGCATTGGAAACTGTTTTCTAATAAAGAAATGACAGTCCCATAACTGAGCTAACAATGGAGACAGATTAATTCTTCTACAGCCTTCACCAACCAGTCTTTTATACATATCTCAAATATCAGCTAAAAAGAATATTTCCAGATTATTTCATTAAATTGTAAATTATTAGAGTATCTATTTGACTCCTATGCTATACTCATACGTCAACCAAGGTATTACTGAGCTTATATAGCCAAGCTGAATGATGGGCTGAAGGTATTATAGTATCACTTAGTAAATTGACTAACTGTTAGTGTGTTATTCCTAGCTGTCATTGAGTTCTACTTCTCTCATTGTCACATACTTCCTTTCCCCAGCTCAGGTGTAACTTAATCATGTTCATAGTTTGATGGAGCAAAGACCTCCAAAAATTTGAGATAGTTGTTTAATAAGAAGTATCATGCAAGAGCCCTGATAGTTATCACTTACTGGAATTTCATGTCCACTATACCAATTAAATACTGTTTTAATATATCCTTCTGCATGTTCTTTCTTCTTTGATATATTAATTTCATTGGTTCTGATATGAGTTCCACATAGCAGATTACAAATCATTCTGCTGATCATAAATCATTTCACTTATCTTGCAAACTGGTATTCTAATTTTAGATTGTACCTTACCAATCACTCAAATATCTATCCCCAGAGAAGTGAAGCGTCTACAATATTGAAAATTGATCAACAACTGGGAATAAAGGAGATTACAAAGATGTTATCTTATGATAAATTTTCTCCTGACAGTCAGTAACATTTGAGTGTCCAGTTTGACCTGATGATTCCACTGATGCAGAAAAATTCCACAGTTTCTAAATATATAAGGCCACAATAGATTTTCTATTATGCCAAAATATCAACAAGAAAGATTGAAGGTATACCTTCGATTGATGCTTGATCAAGTCTACCATGTGCAGTGGACAGATAACAGGAATGGCCAGAATGTGTCATCTATTTCAGTTACCATTCAAATGAGAGTATAATAAGAATATTGAGATAAAATAATAAAAGAGTTAAATGAATTTTACATGTAGGGACATCTGACAGCCTCTGGGTTTGGGCTTGTAGTAACTGCTTCTGCTGTTAAACAGAGCTCTGTTGCTGCTGCTATTGCAATAAACTACCAGGTGTGTGAAGCATTTTCTGAAGCTCTTGCCATACTGAGTTCGACTGTGGTAACAAGGGTGGTGGTTGTTGTAACTGCTGGGGCTGATGTTGTAGCTGGGAGAGAAGAAGTTGCTGTTGTTGTAGTTGCTGCAACTGCTGCGATTGCTGTCATAACAATGATGGTGATGGTCGCTGTGCTTGCTGATATTCATAAGTTTTGGCTTGTATAATCTGGCGGAGTTGTTGCTGTTGCTGTTGCTTTGTCAGCATACTTGAAACATTAAAAATTGATGGATGATGTTGCTGAAGAATAGGTGGCTGTTGCTGTAAAACAGACTGTTGTTGCCTAAAGACAGACTGCCAGTGAAATGTGTAATATGAATTTGCCCTGAAATGTAAGATAATTGAAAGTAATGGTGTTATCTGTTTTGCTTTTGTTGAAATATGTGTGAGAAATTATTGAATTACTAATTTCTTTTATGGTTGTTATTAACAAGAAAGCAGTTTTAAACAAGCAAATGATGTAAAGTTTTCAAATTTTCCAAACTAGTTAATGTTAATTTGTAATACCCCAATGCAAAAGCTATTCAACAAAAGTTGTGTCCAATAAGTTGGAAATACAAATAATTTGCATAGGTTGGATTCTGAATGCTAGCAAGGATAATACTGCAAAACAACCATTTTACATGATAATAGGAAAGCATTTCCATTCATATAAGGTAAAGTAGAAAGTGTTTATTCCATCTGAACAATACTGTTAGCACACTTTTTCAATTCATTGTTGACTGATATTCTTTTCGTTATTATACTGTTCCAAATATGCAACTTCAATTAACCATAATGTTTATATTGAATAAGCCAAACACACTCATAATAGCCTGTGCTATGTGAGATTTTTCTGAAAGGAGATTATCATAAAGAAAAAGAAGATTGTCTTGCCCTAAACTAGTTACTTTGTAAAAAAATTGATGTTACAAATGGTTCAGGTTACAAGTGTTTCCATACACGAAAGTACTCACTCAGTTTGAACTAAAGAAGAGGATACAAATCTTGTCATAACAGTTGAAGACTGCAAATAGTTCTTTTATATTTAGCAAAAAATAATTCCTATTTGGTAGGCATCATGCTGTTAGCCCTCCACTATACTAGGACAACAACACAAAATTACAACTATCTGCACTATGGAGTCTAGGAAGCACCAGCACTGATTACCTCATTGGTGCCTACAAAACACAGTATAGTCAGCAATTGTTAATGATAAGTATTTTGAAAGGTCCACAATAAAGAGTCAATATACAACTACAAGGATGACAATTCTCATGATCAAATATCATGAGTAACATAATCATCTGTCCTTTCAAATCACTTGCAGACACTAAAAAGTATTGAACTATGTCATGAAGTAATATTATTCTTAGTCATATAGTTGTCAGAATAGGTTCTATCCAGCTTTCAATAAAATTATCTTGGACAAAGAAACTGGCAAACTTGAAAAATATTAGGTGTATAAAGCCTTTCCACAAAAAATAATTGGGGAAAACAATCTACATACCTAGCAAGTGGTAGGCAATGTCGAATCATAATGATAGTTCTAAATATGCTGTAACATTTGAACATCAATGCATTTAACTTTAAAGTGATGAAAGACATTAAAATTTGTGCAAACATAGCATTCCTTCAGTACCCTGTGAAACAAAACTTTGCAGAGGATAGTACGATATGTAACTTGATTGGACAATTCGTACAGCATATGAGGCACTTTCTTATGCTATGTATTGTCAAGCAAAGTGATTATTTGGTTGACAATCATAACCAATCTTAATAAGTAATTATATGCTCGAAGTCTGTATTTAGGTCATTACATAGATAAAATGCAAGTCCTGATTTTGGATCATTCAGCATAGGTGGTAGTTCCACACAAGAAGTTAGAAACACTCCCAAACAAGGGAGATTTATTACTAGTAGTTCCGCATGAGAAGTCAGGGACACTCTCAAACAAGAGGGATCCATTATTTTGCAATTTTGTTTCCCACTACAATATGTGCAATCTCTTGCTTCCTGCATAATTTATATTAAGATGGCTATGAAGATGTTGTTCTACTACATAAGAAATCATATAACAAGCAGCAATGTGTGAATTGAGAACAATTAATTGGAAAAACTAGTATTTAAAATAGAATGAGAAAAGACAGCATAAGCAAGAAAACAAAAATATCATTACCTGTCACTAAGAGACTTTGTGGCACTGTTGCAACTTGCATGCTCTTATTCAGTTGAAAATCAAAAATTCGAAAAACAATATGCACAATTTTTTTATTCAATACATGAAGGAAGCTATCTGCAAGAAAGAATATATAGTTAGTAATCAATTCAATTTCTTTTTTTGTAGTCTTTGAATATGCTATTTAACAGTCGAGGATGATTGTACCTGGTAATACAATATGTTGATCATTGTTCAATACAACTTGCATTGATTATAACATTGTTTTGATTGAGAGTGAATTGTCCCTTTGCATGGAAGTCTCGGAGGATAAAGATAATTGCTGATTTATCTTCAATGTATTCTTGATAGGTAATGTTTCGTAGCTCAGGGAGCAAGACTTGAATTATAGATTTGTCAAAAGAACAATGTAGCATTTCCTTTTTATCAGTTGTTACAATGCCTTTAAGATAGAGAGAGTAGATGTAGGTAACTTGCCTGTTGCATTTAATACATTGAGCAGTTTGATCTTGTAGTGTTCCATAGTCATCAAATTTATAGTTGCATGTTGGGCAAAAGGCATGAAATGGAATAGAAAATGAATTTGCTACTTTCAAAGTCCCTTGAACCTACAACATACGATGAAGTAAGTATCCTTATGTTTGAAGACTTTTCTTTTGTGGTAATTACAAAAATTCAAGAATGTAAACTTAGTTACCTGAAATGTTGGGCACAGTAAGTTGTATAAACTACCCAAGGTTTGTTTATTCCTGAGCTTTCCAATGTATGTTGACTGACATGTATAGAGTATCTTTTCTTTTTCATCGACCCGTTTTACAATATTTTTAAATAGCATTGTTGGGAATTCATTTTTTTGAACTTGTTCTTCCATTGCAGAGAAATGTTGTGCAAAATTTGGATGCATGTGTACCTATGTTTTGTAGCCAAAAAAGTTCAAATTATTTTTTTGTTGAAGAAAGATGTTAGGAATAGAAGATTGTAAAGTACAATAAAGTAAGGAGTTGATAACATATTAGCACCTGTGCTTTGTCTAATTCGGAGTCTCCATCTTTTATGTCGACAAGATATTGAAAAGCTGTCCTTTTAGTGGCAATGATAAGTGCGCCTACAGATCCACTTATATAATCATCTGTGCTTGTGAGCAGCTTTTTAATGGTGGTACTTGGTATGAAATTATAATCTTGGCATAAGCGAGATATGGTTTTAATCGTGCTTGAATGGCTCAAGATGAGTATACAATCACAATCACCTTGGTCATATTTAGTTCTAGGAGCAATTTGGAAGCCTGAAATACAAATAGCTGATCCTGGAACTATTTTTTCTTCATATTTATGTATGAGGTTGCCTGTTAAGTTGAGAGTGATTGTCATCTCAGCTTTGTCATCTGTCAAGTCAGCACGAAGGACCTCTCGTATTTTGTGGGTTTTATCCATAATAGTTTTGTACACTATGATAACATCTCCTTCAAATATATTTCCGGCTTTGTAGGCATTGAGATCTTCAATTGATATTGACCCTCGTCTTGCTTTTTTGAATTGTGATCGGGGCTGTTTAGCCAGTGAAATACTTTTGCCACTTTCTAAAGTTTGCAAGTATGACTTATTTCCCATCTGTGGCAGCTTCGGATGTCCTGTTTCAATGTTTTAAGAAATTGAGACCAAAATAAACTCTCTTCTCAGTCAAAAACCTCATTTAAACACTGAGATCAAAGAATAAACAGAATTATTGTAAGTAAAGCCATTATTGTCAACAAATGATAATATAAATTATGCTTAATGAATAAACAAGTCCTTTTATTAGAAATTTGCATACCAAGATCTAGAGGCTTCTGGTTGCCACTAGCAGAACCACCTGCCAAAGAATTTCCTTCTCGAGAAACATGATTTCTTAATGATAGCATCTTGAGAGATATGTTGCGTAGATAGTCTTGCTGCATAACATAGAGGGAAAAACATTATTCTCCAAAGAAGAGGGAAGAAAGACTTCCCCACATTTATTCCCTTGACAAACATGTATACGTTTCAAAATGCATGATATAAATAAAAAATAGAAACCAATAACCATATAACTTGAAAGACACTATGCAATGAGAACTTCATCTTGCTGTAAAAGGTGTGCAGTAGCATAGATGTTTAGAAGAACCATAGCTCTGCTTCCTTCTTGAGTAAAATGAAAGTTGAAACCATCAAATTGAATCAAAAATTGAAAGCTTCACATTAAGAGAAAAGAGAAAGAAAGCTGGGTAAAATTATCATTTACTGCAAGAAGATGAAACATGCTTGCAGACCTGGATTGTTTCTAAAGGTTAATAGTTTGAGTTGCTTAATAAGTTTTCCTAAATTTAGGGAATTGACTATTTTAAGCTAAAAAGGATAAGTGAGACTGGGATTTAAACTTTTAATACAAATAAAAGCACATGTGCACACATATACATCTATCGGCTTTGCCTTTTTCCTAACTTGATCAAACATTTCAATGATTTGGCTTTCGTATTTTAAATTTCTTTGAAACATGGTAAACAAGCAATTGTAATATAATTATATTGCAATAACTGATCAAAGGAAATTTCAGAAAAGACATGTTCAATGATGACATAGACAGCAGTTATTTAAGAAAATTCATGCAGACTGAATTATTTTGGCAAATCTTTCAACCTCCAACAATGCCAGCTGGGTTCATGTAAACAATGTAGAAGGCTGTATTGTTCATTACTTACTGTTTGAGAATAACAAACAACTGCCACAAATACTACCCTCCGTACAAAGCCAATCAATTATAACAACTTGTGTGTGTATAAACGCGCACACACACACACATGTATATGTATATGCATATGAGATAAATCAAAATGTGCAGGTAACACACCTGATCCACAGCAGCTGCATAAATCTTATTTTCCAATTGCAAAGCAATCCTTTTGAGTGAGTTTATGCCATCAGGACCTGTGAATGGCATATGTCTGTTGATGCTGTCCATTCTGAACGCAAAAACTTGCTGTTACAAAACCCTTTCCATGGTATCTATTGGCAAACTAGCCAATTGTAAGCATTTTTGCCAAAACTGAAACACCTCAATAGCTTTGCTTCAGATCACATAATTTTGATAGGTTAAAGACTAAAGGCTATGACACATCATTTGAATAAAATACAAGGCTGAGAGTTAAAATAGATAGCTATTCAGTACGTTCACAAAGTACTTCTCTAATAAAGAATTATTCACCCCTGCAAATGGTGTTAGAACAATGAAGGAAAAACAGCTTACTGAGAAATGTAGTCATCCTTAGCAAAGGAAGAATGAAACTGAATTTTGATGGGGCTGTCAAAAATAATCTTAGTCATGCAAACAAGGAAGAGACCTTAGAAGCAAAGTTAGAAGGGTTAAGCATTTTGCTGCTTAAATCTGGGGAGCTCATCTAATAAGTAGTCAAAGAAAAGGCTCCTCTCCAAGGCCTCTTCCTCAGCATCTCTAATTTGTGACTTAATATGGAAGTAAAAGGAGTTCAAAATTAGTTATTGGATCCATTTTTGAGAAATGGAGCTCAAAATTGAACGTTAAATATGGTTATTCAGAATATTTTTTCCATGACAAAGATCTTTCATTATCATTAGGAATTGGTCTAAGGTCTAGAATTGGATGTGAATCAAAAGTTTTCAAAAACATCCATACAAATAGCAAAGCATATATCACTATTTGAGATGATTTCCCTTATTTCTTTTGTTATATATCTCCATCAGGACCCCACCCCTTAATCAAATTAAGTCTTTCATATATGAAATTTGGCAATGCCTGAAAGCTATCCAAGACAGTTCTCGAGTTGAGCCTCCTAGAGTAGAAAATTTCCTATCAATTGGAAGCAAGCATGTATGTAGGTAGCGGCTGTGGCATAAATGCAAGCTTGTTCTAGAGGTAGATTTTCATTTAAATCACGAGCTTTACATTTTCTGTGTATTTCCAGTTGAACTTGGAGTTATCTAAGAATGCCATTTTTTTCTTCTTTAGCCTCCTTGGTTAATTGTAGTTTTGGATAACAATGCCAGAGCCGCCTTGGCCATTCCAATTTTTGGGTTTGTGGCTCCCTTCAGTTGCCTCCCTTGGTAATGAGCTTCTGCTAGCCTTTGTGGTTGTCATTTTTCCCTACATTTCTAAGTCTGTTTAGTTGTTAATAAATCTTTAATTCTTTAAGAGGCTTTTCTTTCGGCCAGTTTGTTTTCTTTCATATGGAAATTTTCTAAGTGGGTTCTTTGGTTTCGTTCTTTCTTTTTCTAGATCAATCTATGCTCGATTTTGTTGCGGCTTTCATGGAAAATTACAAAGGAACCATACTGCAAGCTTTAAATAGAATTTGTGCAAAAGGTCATGTAAAAGTTCGATTCCAAAGAGACTAATGCAGACAACCTTTATTGCTGCACGTTAAACAATCCTGTTGCAGGTACAGAATTGAACACAGCAGAATAGAAGAAATACAGTGTAGATGATTAGAACAGAATAGCCAGAAACATTACTAATAATGTGGAACAAGAATTTCAAAGGTTCGAAAAGAAAATTCAGTGACTTGATATTTACAGTTAAACTATGGATACCGTTAAAATAGGCTACAAATTGACCCTAATAAGAGAGGCAGCTCAGTGTGGACAACATAATGCCCAACTTTAGGGATAGTCTTTTATCTGAATTTTAAAGACACCGAAAGTAAATTACGCGGTGGGTTTTCGCCAATCGGTCTAAATATTTGGCAAACCACATACATCTTATTGACGATCTTCTGTCTGGAGTCCTGTGATAACTCATTCCTCCAGCTACTGCTATTATTATTGTTGATGGTGGTGTTGTCTGAATCCATGACGGCCCTTGGATGCCTTCAATTACCCAACCTTGGTATAGCCTACTGCGAGAAAGGCGCTGAAGACTTGTCGCTGCATAAGTAGCTATATTCTTCGGCCGTACGCGGATACTTCTTTTTTCTTGCCTCCCGCAGCTGTACGTTGTCTTCTCCTATTAATGTATTTCACCATACAATCAAATAGCCCCGACGAAAAGACTTGACAATGGGATGTTAACTCCTTCATGCCGTTTTTGTTCAATTGTCGAGAAAACGTGTCAGCATCGACGGTTTTCAAAATCATATTTTGGGATGGGCAAAAACCCAAATAATGTGGCATTCACAACCATTATTTGCAAATATCAGAAAGTCCATATGAGGTCCCATTTTCAACAACGATGTTTTGGTGGAGAGCAACAAGAAAGAGTTGTAGGTGTTTGGAACTAGCAGGTATGTATATCCACTTGAGATATTTGCCATTTTGTCATTCTGCCTAAGAACTCTGAAGAAACAAACGATTATTCATTGCAGGTTTATGGTTTTATGATTTTCTGTTAAGGGTTTTTTAATTTTTCGTTTCCTCTTGTCTGTTGGTTTTGAAATTTTGTGCTTGTCGAATGAAATAGCTAACAACCCATTGTGGAAATATGAGTGAAATAACTGAATAATGTTTACAGAAACCAAAAACCATGTGGAATATATTACGAGGTTGGAAAATGCAACATGGGTTCTACAATGAAATAGTATATTGTGAAAACCAAATAAAGCCCAAAACATTGCCATTGTTCACATTTTTATTTTGAACGTTGTAGGGTTTTCGTTGGGAAAAGGGGTATTTATTTGAAATGCAAGGTTGTTAATGTTTTTTTTGTGTCGAGGGTTTTTTAATTTTTGTTTCATTTCCTCTCATATTCTGGTTTTCAAATTTTGCCATTGCTAAATGAAATAAGTGACAACCCATTGTGGAAATATGAGTGAAATTACTAAATAACGTTTATAGAAACCAGAAACCATGCAAAATATATTACGAGATTGGAAAATGCAATGTGGGTTTTGCAACGAAATGATATATTTTGAAAATCACATAAAACCCAAAAGGTTGTCATTGTTCACATTCTTATTCGAAATGGACAAAAAAATGCAAAACGTGGCATTCAAAATCATAATTTGCAAATAGCAAAAAGCTCAGAAAAAATTCCATTTTTTCCGCCATTTTATACACTGTCATTTTGGAAAACAACAATCTCATAAAACTTTGACTGTTCTAAAACCCTTTAAAAGTGACAACCCAATTGGTTACTCACCCCTAACCTCAATTTGGTATGTTTTGTGATTGTTTGGAGAACCTTTTGTTATTTAGATAGTAGGAATGTAATGAAATTGAAAAATAATAGGTATTATGAAACTTGCAAGGCATAGTGTTATAGATTGTTTGTAGTGTTGGAAAACGCATTGTCCTATGTCAGTTAACTCCTACCTACCTTTCCTGGACGTTTGGTCATGTCTGCCATTACAATCCACTTTGGTACAGTCCAAATGTCATTTCACTTTCTTCATTTAATTGGAACAATTTAATGCCCCAATGGAAAAGAAGGCCAGATGGAAAAATTACACCAATGGAAAGACTTGATGGTTGGACATTAACTCTGACCTACCGTAGCCTATCCCATTGCCTAGAAAACGTGTCAACGCCGGTGGGTTTTCAAAATCATATTTTGGAATGGACAAAAACCCAAAAAAATGTGGCATTCGAAACCATTATTTGCAAATAGCAAAACAAGGTGCCAAGAATGTAATGAAATTGGAAAACAGTAAGCATTATGAAACCTGCAAGACAAAATGTTGTTATAGATTATTTTGCAGTATTAGAAAATACACTATCCCATTTCAGTTATTTCGATATGAAGAGTTTTATTCCGTTATGCTCCAAGAATGTAATGAAGTCCACTTTCAAATTTTTGAACAACTCTTTCCTACAGTCCAAATGTCATTTCATTTTCTTTATCTGATTGAAACAAATAAATTGCTTGCAGTATTTGTAGAGTTGGAAAACACACTGTCTCCTCTCAATTGGAAGGAAAACCAACCTAACGGTGTCGTTAACTCCTACCTACCATTTCACGAACATTTGGTCCCGTTTGCCAATTTAGTCACTTTGATCCCCCGTCTGGCGGGCCCTGCACTACGATGTCTCGTCATGTTATGTATGTTTCCATGTATTTTTTTCATGCATTTTTGTATTTACATAGGTGATTTTTGTTTAGGAATTAGCTGACTCCTATGCTCCAAGAATGTAATGAAGTCCACTTTCAAATTTTTGAACAACTCTTTGCTATAGTCCAAATTTCATTTTGCTTTCTTTATCTGTTTGGAACAAATAAATTGCTTGCATTATTTGCAAAGTTGGAAAACACACTATCTCCTCTCAATTGTGGAGGGTTTTACAACACTATATGGGTTGTTTGTTTCTTAACACCTTATATGGAGACAGTGTGTTTTCCAATACTGCAAATAATGTGAGCATTTATTTGGTCGAATTAGATGAGGAAAGTGAAATGCTATTTTGATTTCAAAATTTTGAACAACTCTTTGCTACAATCCAAATGTCATTTTGCTTTCTTTATCTAATTGGAACAAATAAATTGCTTGTATTATTTGCACAGTTGGAAAACACACTGACTCCTCTCAGTTGTAGAGGGTTTTACAACACATTATGAGTTGCTTGTTTCTTAACACCTTATATGAAGAAAGTGTGTTTTCCAACACTACAAATAATGTGAGCATTTATTTGGTTGAATCAAATGAGGAAAGTGAAATGCCATTTCGATCTCATATTACATACATAGGTGTTTTTTAATCTATGAGTTAGCTTTCTCCTAATTGGAACAAATAAAGTGCTCACATTATTTGCACAGTTGGAAAACACACTATCTCATCTCAGTTGCAGAGGGTTTTACAACACTATATGGGTTAATTATTTCTTAACACCTTATATGGAGATAGTGTGTTTTCCAACACTACAAATAATGTGAGCATTTATTTGGTCGAATTAGATGAGGAAAGTGAAATTTCATTTAGATATCATGTTACATACATAGGTGTTTTTTTGTCTAAAGTCAAAAAGCTAAACAAAATGCACCTAACATTGTCATTTTACACATTTTTCATTTTCCAATTTGGTGGGTGGGGAGGGACGTGCGGGCGAGGAAAATAGAGTTGCAGGCGGCTGAACCACTACAAACCCCTCAAATGCATTCCTCGCTGCAACACATTGCCATTTTCCACATTTTGATTTTGTAGTTTGTTGGTTGGGGAGGGATTCGCAGTCGAGGATGGAGATAGTGTGTTTTCCAACACTACAAGTAATGTGAGCATTTATTTGGTCAAATCAAATGAAGAAAGTGAAGTGCCATTTTGATGTCATGTTGCATACATAGGTGTTTTTTATCTATGAGTTAGCTTTCTCCTTATTGGAACAAATAAATTGCTCGCATTATTTGCACAGTTTGAAAACACACCGTCTCCTCTCAGTTGCAGAGGGTTTTACAACACTATATGGGTTGCTTGTTTCTTAACACCCTATATGGAGACAAATTGTTTTCCAACACTGCAAATAATGTGAACATTTATTTGGTCGAATCAGATGAGAAAAATGAAATACCATTTTGATCTCATGTTACATACATAGGTGTTTTTTGTTTATGAGTTAGTTTTATCCTAATTGGAACAAATAAATTGCTCGCATTATTTGCAGAGTTGGAAAACACATTGTCTCCTCTTAGTTGTAGAGGGTTTACAACACTATATGGGTTGCTTGTTTTTTAACACCTTATATGGAGATAGTGTGTTTTCAAACACTACAAATAATGTGCATTTATTTGGTCGAATTAGATGAGGAAAATGAAATGCCATTTTGATCTCATGTTACATACATAAGTGCTTTTTGTTTATGAGTTAGCTTTCTCCTAATTGGAATAAATAAATTGCTCACATTATTTGCATAGTTCGAAAACACATTGTCTCCTCTTAGTTGTAGAGGGTTTTACAACACTATATGGGTTGCTTGTTTCTTAACACCTTATATGGAGACAGTGTGTTTTCCAACACTGCAAATAATGTGAGCATTTATTCGGTTGAATCAGATGAGGAAAATGAAATGCCATTTTGATTTCATGTTACATACATAGGTGATTTTTGTTTACGAATTAGTTTTCTCCTTATTGGAACAAATAAATTGCTTGCATTATTTGCACAGTTGGAAAAAACACTATCTCCTCTCAATTGCAGAGGGTTTTACAACACTATATGGGTTGCTTGTTTCTTAACATCTTATATGGAGACAGTGTGTTTTTCAACACTGCAAATAATGTGAGCATGTATTTGGTCGAATTAGATGAGAAAAATGAAATGTCATTTTGATCCCATGTTACATACATAGGTGTTTTTGTTTACGAGTTAGTTTTCTCCTAATTGGAACAAATAAATTACTCGCATTATTTGTAGAGTTGGAAAACACACTGTCTCCTCTCAGTTGTAGAGGGTTTTACAACACCATATCGGTTGCTTGTTTCTTAACACCTTATATGGAGACAGTGTGTTTTCCAACATTGCAAATAATGCGGGCATTTATTTGGTCGAATTAGATGAGGAAAATGAAATGCCATTTTGATCTCATGTTACATACATAGGTGATTTTTGTTTACGAGTTAGTTTTCTCCTTTTTGGAACAAATAAATTGCTCACATTATTTGCACAGTTGGAAAACACACTATCTCCTCTCAATTGCAAAGGGTTTTACAACACTACATGGGTTGCTTGTTTCTTAACACCTTATATGGAAACAGTGTGTTTTCCAACACTGCAAATAATGTGAGCATTTTATTTGGTTGAATCAAATGATGAAAGTGAAATGCCATTTTGACTATAACAATCAAAAGAGAAAAAATAAATAGAAATAAAATGCTCACATTGTTTGCAATGGTGGAAAACACACTGTCTCGTCTCAGTTATTCCCTCATGAAAAGTGTTGGTTTTGTATGCTCCAAAAATGTAGTGAAGTCCACCTTGATCTTTTAGAACAATTGTTTGGTGACGTAAACATGGCATTTCCCTTTTTTCATCTATTGGAACAAATAAAATGTTCCCATCATTTGCAGTGTTGGAAAACACATTGCCCCATGTCAGTTAGTTTGTTATGAAAAGTTTTGTTTCATTATGCTCGAAGAATGTAATGAAGACCACTTTGAATTTTTTGAATAACTCTTTGCTACAGTCCAAATTTCATTTCACTTTTTTCATCTGATTGGAACAAAATAAAGTACTCACATTATTTGTAGTGTTGGAAAACACACTGTCTCCTCTTAGTTATTCCCTCACAAAAAGTTTTTGTTTCGTACGCTCAAAAAATGTAATGAAGTCCACCTTCATATTTTAGAACAACTCTTTCGTAATGTAAGTATGGCATTTCCCTAAGTTGTTCATCTAATTGGAACAAATAAAATGCTCGCACTATTTGGAGTGTTGGAAAACACACTGTAGCATGCCAGTTAGTTTGTTATGAAAATATTTGTTCAAGTATTTTGGAGATAAAAAAAATCTATTTAGAAAATTCACTCTCCTATGTCATAATTATTATTTATAAAACTCATTGTCCTGTGTTAGTTAGTTTTGTTTGAGCATTTTTATTTGTTGGAAACATATATATATGGTATGCATTGTTGGAAAACACAGTGTCCCATGTTAGTTGCTTTAGTGCAAGCATATTTTTTGTTCTAAATTATTTTTTGCATTTATTCTCAAAATAATATGAGGAAATTGAAATCCAACTTTTACTATAAGTAAGAGTTGCTTTAACTTTTGAAGGTCAATGGACTTCACTACATTCTTACTGACTACAAAACTAAAGGTTTTCATTACACACATGTTGTGTACATGTAAATCTATGAAACTAATAACTTGTAATTTTCTTGGGACACATAGCACACAAGTTGTCTTGTCCATAAAATCATTTTCAAGAACTTCCCTTATATTATTGTCCTTTTTAGAGAGAGTAGAAAAGTAATTTCAATAATCTTCCTCTTCAAGTGCAACTTTTAATACGCTTTCAATCAATGTTGACCACAGTTTGGCTATATTGTATATCATTGAATCAAAATTAGAAAAGCGGAGTCATCCAAGGTGTGTTCATAATTGAGTGTCTAGAATGCATTTAAAAGTCACTTGAAGAGCAAGAATATTCAAATTCCTATGTATTGTTTTTGAAAAGGATAATAAGTTAGGGAAGTTCAAGAAAAAGTTTTGATGGAAAAGACAATTTCATTCAATGTGTCACAGGAAAATTACAAGTTATTACTCAGGAAAGTGACACTTATGAAGCTTCAAAACTAAAAAATAAAATAGTTATTACAGTTCATAGTGGAAAATATATTGTGTTGTAGAAGTTATTCATGATAGAATTTACTTGTTCAACTCCATCCAAAATAGCATCTCTAAATTTCTTTGCTTGCACAAATTGTCATGCAATACAAAACCTCTTCAGTTTGTCCACTTGTGCATTGTTAGTTGCCCTTTTCTTATATTGTGCATGCACCTTCATCAGCTTCTCAAGAGCATGGAGGATCTTTTCAGTCGGTACATTATGTATCTCACTCAACCACTCTGCTTCTTTTCAAGTGTTTTTAGAGAAGATTCATTTTTCATTCCATGCATCTAGTACTTGCTACCTCTGGTTCTGCATTGCCATTTTCCCATTTCACATAGTGCACATGCTCGTTTGTCAACTTCTGAAGAGGAAGAAAAATCTCTGCAGTCAATACATTGTCTATCTCATTCACTTTGGTTTGCTTCTTTTCAAGTGTTTTTAGAGTAGATTCCTTTTCGATTACATACTATGTACTACCTGTTGGTCAAGTTCTACATTGCCATATTTTGATTATGCATATTGCACATGCACCTTCCTCAACTTCTGAATAATAGGGAGAATCTCTTCACTCAATATATTATCTTTTATCTATCTCATTCAATGTGGTTTGCATAAATTTCGAAGGTGATCTTCATTACATTCTTATTGTGTACTAAACAATTTTTTTTCATTACATTCATACAATCTATATCTAACTTCATGTTAGAAAAAATTGGGTTTGTAATCAAATTGAGGTGAGAGGTCACAAACCAATTGGGTTGTTACTGTGTTTATAAAAGGTTTTGATTACATTCTTACTATTTTATGAAATTCTTGGTTGGAAAACACTAGGTGTTATAAAACCTGCAACACACATACTATTCTAAAACCCTTTACAAGTAGCAACCCAATTTCTTAGTCACCCCTCACCTCAATTTGGTAAATGTTTTTTATATTCCCCACCTATAGCTCCTCCCCGTGACTAAGCAAGCCACAAGGCATAGTTTTATTGGTTGACAGGAGGTGGGAAAACCAACCAGATGGTGTTTTTATCTTCTTCCTACCATTTCTCTAATGTTTTCTCTCGTATGTTGGTTTTGCCAGTTTTATCGCCCATTTGGCAAGCTCTACACTACAATGTCTCGTCATGTTATGTATGTTTCTATGTATGGTTTCATGCGTTTTCTGAAGAGATTAGTTGTGTCCCATTAGGGTAGGTAGGGGTGATCCCACAATAGTGGTTTACAATTTTTGGCCAAACTAGACATTGAAATTATTATTTTTAACTAAATCTTCACATTCGGGCACCTATAGCAGCTAAACCATGAGGAATTTGAAGATGATACAAACTAGAGTCTCGTCACATTTTGTCTATAGATTCTAAAAATATTTTTTTCAAAATTTTTGGAATCAAATCGCACTTCTTTTTCCATCTCCCACAAAAACTAGTTTTTTTTAGAAAATAACATTTTTAAAAAGTGGCACACCATATAACACATAAAATTTTTCCATGAAGGATAAAATTCTAATTATTTCAAATTTAGATTTGTAACTTTGATATCTAGTGCTTCCACTTGGTTAGATAGTTTTTATTGAATATTTTTCTTTAATCAAGTTTCAAAGTCAAACCAATTACAATTCGACATGGCGTGGCTATATAATGCGTAACTTTTTTTGTATATATCAAAAATCATTTTTTTGTTGGATCAAGGACTTCAATATCTGGTGCACTCATATTTTTCAATTTTTTTGATAATCTACTATTTTTCCACATACATGCGTAACAAAGACCTTCATTTTCGATGAAAACCCTATGTTTAATAAAACTAAAAAACAAATACATAATAAAACCAAAATATATTAAAATTATATCTATTGGATAGCTCGTTCTGAGGACTACCTGATTCTAGTTGGGTTTGTGAAGACTCCATTTTCATCCTCAACCTGAGCTTCGAAGTGTAAAAATTTAGGTTTTTTTTTGTGTTTTAGGGGGAGAATGAGGAATAAGGGGGGTTCATACAAACCTGTAGGGGTTCAAGCGAACCACCCTTCAATAAGCATTTCTTTTTGTTTTTTTTGGTGGGAAATGTATGCCCAATAATTAATGGGTTCTCTTGAACTCTAGTTCAGGTGAACCCCTTTTGGGTTTGATCAAAACTTGTAGCTTCATT
Source organism: Sequoia sempervirens (assembly GCA_007258455.2). NCBI lineage: Eukaryota > Viridiplantae > Streptophyta > Pinopsida > Cupressales > Cupressaceae > Sequoia > Sequoia sempervirens. The sequence goes on along the minus strand of VDFB02000002.1, from coordinate 26,204,017 downwards.
TGAACCCCTAAAACCAATTTTTTTTGCCATCAGGTCACTTTTTCTCAATTTTCCTTCCTCCATAAAATTGTAAACCATTATTGTGGCTTCACCCATGGATTGAGAAGGATGTTGTAGGAGACGTGAAGCTTCTATAGTAAATACAGGCGATTTTGGCTGCCATAGCTTGAATCACAAGTGTATTGGATAGTTAAATTTTCAAAATTTATTTTTCATTTAGAAGTTTTGATTTATATATGGATGGCGTTGGAACTGTAATTTTCTGATATTTTCTTGTTGTTCATACCCATGCATTTTCCAAACAAGTCCTACCTTGAGCACATTTTCCTCTCTTCATGATATTTTTACCCATATTTTTCTGATATACCCCCATAGGATCCATTGGGTCAGCAGTTTTCATATTGCAGTTCCTATCGGCATAGGTTCATAACCGTCTCCTCGACCATTGATATTGTTGTGCTAACATATGTTTGTTGCAGGCATAGCGGCATGACTTCTTCACTATCATAGTGATCAAAATTCATCTATTGTTCCGTTCGACAGGACTTTCACATTGTCTCGGTGACAAAAAATTCATCGGCAAGAGCTAAGGGGTCGTTAGGGTAATGTTTCATCAAAGGTATCTTGTCTCACCAACTGTGCATCGAAAAGGATTATCGGTAAGAGTTACTCACATTCAAAATATGTCTTATCGACTTTGTTGAGTCTTGCTGACACAGGGTCTTCATCAACGAGTTCTCGGGAGGAGTCTCACCAAACAACATATGAGGATTCCCTTCGGCCAAACTTGTGTTCGGTGTGAAGTCATAACGAAATCACATTATCACACTGACCGACAACTAAAAGAACATTTTAGGAGGACTCATGTGTAAGGAGGAAAGGTCTTGGTGAGTTTGAATTGTCACACCGACCGTCAACTAAAAGATACATCTCGGTAAAACTTATGTAGCATCGGAGTATTGTCTCAACGAACACCTTAGGTCTCGCCGATGCACAAATATGACTCTATCGGTATGAAGGTGATTATGTCCCGGCGACGAGGTGTGAACTTAAAGTATCTTTCGGTAAGACAAGGATATAGCCGATATGGGGTCTCCTCGATATCATGAGGTCACAGTGAAGTAAATGAGACCAATGGAGCATCAGTGAGAAAACCCTTATGTCTCGGTGATGCACAAGATGAAAGGAACATCTCAGTATGACTTATGTGACTTCGGGGTGAGGTATTGGCGAGTGACCTCCGGTCTCACTGATGGAAGGCAAAAGGGACTTTGTCGGCATGAAAATTGATTTGTCTCAGCGACATGCAAAGGAGGATGAAGACTTTTGGTAAGATATTTTATGCTCTACGAGAGGTCTCCCCGATATCATAAAGTTACAGCAAAGCGGATGAAGCGAGGAGGCCATTTCGATAAGAAAACTTCTTATGTCTCAACAACTGGGAAAAAACATTAAGGGTGACTTTCAGTATAATGATGAATTATCTATATGATGTCTCCCTGAATCTGATGGGTCACAGTGAAAGCGAATAAAACAAAAGGGATGATTGACGATATAATTGCTTTCAGAATAACCACGAAATGTCTTGGCAACTGTTTTAGTAAGGATTAACAAAACTCAAACATTGTGGCTGACATGTGAATGCTTGAATATCGTTGCAGGCCGACATGAAAAGAACCCAAATTCAGTGGTAGGCCGACATGGGATCTCAATGTGATATGTTTTTCTGATGCTAGTGTATAAATATGCATTTGGTGATTGTAAAATGATCATCAGCTATTAGATTTTCAATATACAGTAGGAAAATTAGATGGATACAGTAGAGTAAATTCGCAGATCAGAGACTATGATGCATGATTTCAAATGGAGGTATTTATGAAAGTCAATTGATGTTTCCACACATTTCTGGTGTCAATTGTCTATTAAATTTAAATGAAAGTATTGCTAAGTTGTCTCCAAGATTGATTCTTTCTGGTTGTTTAAATTGATATAACAATTTTATACTCAATTCATCAGTGCACATTTGTTGTATCTGTGTGGTTAATTGATCGGTTCTTTCAAGCAAAGATTAAATCCTTTTAGTTGATCATAGTAATCAAAGAGATTCATCTGGATTATTAAAGTAAATCTTAGCAGTCATAGTCTTGCATGTTTATACAAGTTGTAAATAGAATCTATGCTAGATAATTTGAGTTTTCTCCAGAGAAGTGTTGTTCATCTTGATTTCATTGACTCCACATACCCAATAAGGCACTGGTCTCTGCACTTCATCATTTGGATTCATTCAGTTTCTTTACATTTGTTAATTGGGCATTTTAGGATTTAGATTAAGAAGATTGCTATTGCTATTTATACCAAGTTTGATTTCATTTTTTCACTTCCATCTGCCATTGTGGAAAAATCACTATAAGAGAGATAATCATAAGTCAAGTCTGCTTCATTCAGAAAGGTACACCCGCCTAGGTCTAGCGGCACCTGAAGAGTAGAAGGTTAAATTATTTTGACCTTGTTTGTTACCCTGAAATGTATCAAGAGATTGATAGCCTCTTGAGGCATCTTGCTTGCATTTTTGAGAGCTAACAAATTGGCAACTACACTGGGGATACATTCAGAATCAAGGCCTTAATCATAGAGTCAGAAACTTTATACAGACTTCGCTGGGAATTAGAGACATCAAGCATTTTCTCACTTTTAAGAAAAGTGAGTGGCGACTCTGACATAAACATTACATCTGTTCAAACATGAATGGAAGAAGATCTCAATACAAGGGAGGTCATACTGGAGCTCCTGCTAGTAGCAGTAAGTGGACACATAAAGATGACAATGCTGATAAGGGAAAAGGGATATGTGAGGACATGTGCATGACAGACACAGAAAAAACATCAAGATTACATTGTGAAACATATGATTGCTATGATACATGGAGAGATAATTCAAGTGCAGAACTTTGCATCCCTGAAGAGTAGAGAAATCCATTTTATAATCCTCAAAATCAACCAGAGTTTGATGCCAGACTTGAAGCAAGAGGACTCAAATATCAATTGGAATGCAAACAAGGAATGGAGAGTAATCATGAGAGCCCTAAAGGAAACTATGAGCCTTCAATTCCTGATGAAGTAAAAGCACAGTTGGAATTACAAGAGAAGAAGATAGAAGAACTAAAGGATGAATTGTAGAAAGCCCAAATTACTCAAACTGCTGGTTGCCCCCCAAAGTATGTCCCGCCTCATAAGCAGGGTGATAATGGCGCAGGGCCATCTAATCAATTAAATGCTCCTCATAATCAGATAGGGAATCAGTACGGACAGCCAAATCATTCGCCTCATATTCCCACACAACATACGCAACCACCTCATAATCAACATTATGTGCCACACCACCATACACAATTCAATAATCCCATGCACCAATATTAATATCCACCTAACCCTCCCCCTCACTAGCATGCAACAATGATCAGACAGTTTGATTTAGCAGGTTTTCAATTATACCCTTACCCTATGGATGATAGTTGGAGAAGTCTGGTGCCCAAGTTTATAGGGAGTAATGCAATTACTATTGAAAAGAATTTAAGGAGTTTCAATGTTTTCATCCAAGACATAGATGTGCCATATGAAGATTTACACATGAGGCTATTTATGATATTGCTTATTGAAGATGTTAGGGATTGGTTCAACAACCTACCAGCATTCTCAATTAATTCTCTTCAAATATTCCAGGACCGATTCCTAGAGCAATATGGGAAACTAAATGCACTAGATGCTACTCTTCATGAATTGATGCGAATTTAGAAAAAATCAGAATGACTCAATTTTTGATTTCAACTGAAGATTCAACAAGTTGCAGACTAAAATACCTCATGGATCAAGGTTGCTAGATTCTGTAGCACTAAGTGTCTATTTGAATGCGTTTGATCCTAAAACAGGGTATGAATTAAGAAATAGATTCCCAAGAGATCTGGTTGAAGCTTAGAAGATAGCACTAACAATTGAAAATAACATAAAGGCTACTAGGATAGTCAGTTAAAAGAGACAACCCTAGGGCTCCCTAGCAAAGCAACAATTATCAGTATAGATAGGAGAATACATATAGGAATGAAAGACTAAGGTTGCATGACATGCCTTATAATACAGACTGGAAGGACGAAAAACCTATAACAGTTAGGCTTGGAAATAAGGAAACTCCTAATCCATTGACAAAGAGGGGAACCTATATGGTGAGTAACAATTATTTCTGTGAAGCTTGTGATAAGCCACATTCCCTAGACTATTGTGTTGTAGCCCAAAGAATGCAAGAAGATGGAATGTTGATGGGAAACAATGGAGAAGATCACACAGTCTATTTGACTTCAAATACTCTTCACTACGTTGAGGAGAGGTACTCATCTTCAGAGGATGAAGGTTATGAGTATGATGTTTCAAATCAGAGATACAATGTCCATATGGCTGAACAACAGGTCTTTTTTGACTCTAAAGAAGATTATATAGAGCCACGTTCTAATGAAATTCCTACTCACTGCAGTATGAGGAGACTCACCAAAGAGGAGATAGAGAGACTAACTGTTGCTGCAGTTGAAGAGGCAAAGAGTAAGTACTGGTTGAGAAATAGGATAGTAAATGAGAAGGAAGGTGTCCCTAGGGGAATCTTTATGAAGGATCAGCAGGTGACACAAGGAACTGTAAAAAAAGCAGAAAATAGACAACATGATAAAAGTGAACAGAGGCCTATCCAAAAGGAGGAAGTGAAGGAATTACACAAAGAGATACAAAAACTTGACCAGCCTAGTGAAAGAGAGAAGGAAGAAAACAAGGGAGAAATGTCAAAACTAAAGAAAATGATTAAGGCAGAAGGCTCCTCTTTTGACTTCACTCGAGTGTTATCCCAGGTAAAATTGTTTGTTCCTTTACTTGAGATGATGAAAATTAAGGAATACAAAGACAGTGTTGTTCAATTGATAATGAATTCTGAAAATAAGGTAGCTATTATAGCAGTCAATAGGAAGGAGAAAGTGAATATCCTAGATGTCTTCTTGAGTGATGTATTAACAACTCCCCAACAAGTTGATCCTTTTTTCACTACATTACTCATAAATAACAAACTACTGAGGAATTGCATGATAGACTCTGGTGATGCCATAAATATTATGCCAGTAGGAGTTATGAAGCAGCTTGGCATGAGAGTTGATACTAATGGGGGAAAGTACTACACAATGGATAACAGACCTGTTCCTGTGGTAGGTATTATGAGAAATGTTGAAGTCAAATTGGCTACTTATCCACAGGTGGCTTATAATATAGATATAACAGTAATTGATACCCCTCCTCAGTTTGGGATGCTCTTATCAAGATAGTGGACAACAACAGTTGGGGGAAATGTCCAGTTTGATTTGTCTTATGCAACTATTCTAGTAAATGGTCAGGAAGTCAGGTTGTATAGGGGGCCAAGAATGAGCCAGGTTGTTGACTGTGTACCTCAAGATCAAATTAATTATTTTTGTGATGTGGATCTTGGCAGTTTCAAGATAGAATCAGCCCAGCCAGAGTTGGTCAATACTGATCCAATTGAAAAGTATGTTACGCATGACTGCAATGGTATGTGGAGGATGTACTTTGATGAAGCATGGGAGCCTGAACCATTTTATTCGCCAGAGTCATCAAAATAATGCACCTTTGATCTAGTGAATAAATTTATTGATACCATGTAGGAGAAAAGGTATGAAGACAATGGTGATAACACAGATGAGCATCAGGAGATCAATCATACACTGCAGCCAATAGAAGATGAGACATGTGCAAGTCAATATGGTTCATATGATAGCCTGCATGAGGAAGACGAGGATATTGAATTTCTTTCCTGCATAATAGATTATGACATAGATGGCAGTGTATGTTATGAGGGATCCAGTGAATATTCAGATTGTGAAGATGAATTTGTGGATTTTAATTTGCAGCAAGGTGATTCTTGTAGTTCTTGTGATGATCAAGAGGAAGAAGCAATGAAAAATGTGGATCCATTTGATAGTGAACAAGTAACACTTCCAGCCGTGGTTGAGTACTATGATGATACATTTGATGATGGAGATGTATTCTCAGATCCACTTGATGGTCAGGAAAAGATATTTTCAGACAAACAAAGTGATGTGTCAAATTATGGAACAAATGTTTGTGTTGGTAATGTTTCTAATTTTTCATTCTCTGATGATCTTGGACCTCTTTTTGATGATGAAAAAAGTGAAGAATATAATTTTAGTGATGAAAATGTTGAGACTTGTTCACTTAGCAGTGAGCAAATTTCAGATTCACTGACTCTTGAATATCATAGATGTCTACATAAGGGTGATCCTGAAGTCTTGTGTCCAACTTACATTTGTTTTGATAGTGAAAGTTTTTTGTGCAATGATTCACATGACTCCCAATACATTTCTTGAAATGATGGAGAAGTCTCTGAAGTTAATCAAAAGTCTGTGTTCATTCAAGATGAGGTATGTGATTTTGAAATTTCTAACTCATATGGAGAAGATGTTTATTTGCATATCAAGGATGATAGAAGTTCAGCTTTGATTGGCCCATATATGCTTGATATTAGAGATGTGAGTTGTAATCAAATATTATCTCCAAATGACGATTTGGAAGAGGTGCAAAAGGTTTTAGTTTTGTTGGTTTCGGACAGTGTTGATATAACAGAACTTTTTGATTCTTAAGAGAAGCACTTTGATGGTGAATTTTCAATACAGCTGGGAGAGTGTTTCATAATTCATAACAGTGAGAGAGATAGTGAGAAATTTTGCATTAAATATACATATACTCTCTATGTTGAAGATAACAAAAGTTTGTTCCATGATGATGAAGAATTTGAATTGCAGAATGATGAAGGGAGGTTGGGCCAAGTTGAGCAAGATGATTCTCTAAGAACCTTCAATAACAGTAACAGAGTAGGTTGCATGATTGTCCTCAGGATGAATCTGGTGAACTCAAGACAAAACCAGGTATTTGACAGGGGAAAGTATGGTTTGAGTTTCAGATTGTAACAACTCAAAATAGGTGAAGTTAAAACACAGAGGATTAAGGGTTGCCAGTGCATGGACAACTCTCGATGATCCTCTTTAATTCTTTTCCATGCACAGTAGTTTAGGGTTTTGGTTCACCTCCAGCTTGCATTCATTTTCCATTCATTCCATCATGCTATTTTTCCATTTCCATTTTTCTCATCTTTTGTCTGGTCTGCTCACCCAAAGATCTGGATCCTTGCAATGATCTTACTATCACTCATCCCTAGACGGAGCCATTGTTGGAAATGTAATTTTCTGATATTTTCTTGTTATTCATACTCGTGCATTTTCCAAACGAGTCCTACCTTGAGCACATTTTCCTCTCTTCATGATATTTTTACCCATATTTTGCCCATATAACCCCATAGGATCCGTCGGGTCATGCAGTTTTCATATTGCAGTTCCTATCGGCATAGGTTCATAACCATCTCCCCAACCCATGATGCTGTTGTGCTAACATATGTTTGTTGTAGGCATATCGGCATGAAATCTTCACCGTCACAACGATCATAATTCATCTATTGTCCTGTTCAATAGGACTTTCACATTGTCTCGGTGACAAAATATTCATTGGCAAGAGCTAAGGGGTCGTCAGGGTAATGTTTCACCGAAGGTATCATTTGGATTCATTCAGTTTCTTTACATGACCTGTTAATTGAGCATTTTAGGATTTAGATTAAGAAGATTGCTATTGCTATTTATACCAAGTTTGATTTCATTTGTTCACTTCCATTTGCCATTGTGGACAAATCATTGTAAGAGAGATAATCATAAGTCAAGTTTGCTTCATTCAGAAAGGTACACTCACCTAGATCTAGCAGCACCTGAAGAGTAGAAGGTTAAATTCTTTTGACCTTGTCTGTTACCCTGAAACGTATTAAGAGATTGGTAGCCTCTTGAGGCATCCTGCCTGCATTTTTGAGAGCTAACAGATGGGATGCTTATTGTGGGGAATGCAAAAAAATTGCACTTTAATTTAAATAAAATAAATGTTACATTATTTTGTGTGTATTATATCCCCAAATTTTATGTGAATCATGTTACATTATTCTTAAGTGTTTTTCTCTAATTTTTAATTTTTCACCAAAAAAGTTTATATGTGGACATGCATGTATGTGAAATTACTTTCAAACAACATTGAGAGTATTCATGCTTACTTGAAATTGTATCAGTATCTAGACAAGGTGTAACAATAATTTCTTCACTTGAACTAGGTTCTTCATTTGAACAGGGTTCAACAAAAGAAATGTGACCAACAACAGAGGCTTTTGTGAGTATTTCCTATCCTACGAAATGGTCAAAATATGTTGGCTTGATAGTCCATCCTATAATATTGTCCTAATTTAAACATATTTTATGTCTCTCAAGTTGAATATTTCTCCAGATTTAAAATTTCTATTTAATGTTAGTTTTTGATCATCTGTCATTTTCTTGTGGTTCTTAATAACATACATGGAAACAAAAAGTGACGAAACTAGCATATGGGACCAAACATCTGAGAAATGGTAGGTAGGAGTTAATAGTGTCGTTAGGTCAGTATTCCCACCTCCTGTCAGTCGATTAACGCAAGAGTCTTAGCTTGGTTATGAAGTTTTTCTTTCATCTACTTTTTTTTGGCACAGGAAAATTGGAGGAGAGTGACCTATGCCTTTTTGTTTTGGAGAAAGAAGGGTAAATACATGCTTTGTTTTTAGTCTACATGTTGAAAGCTAAAGGTTGGAGTGCACGTGGAGGAGTTGGAGGAGAAAATTTACCAAATTGAGGTGACAGGTACTATCTAATAGTGTTGTAGAGGGTTTTACAACACTATTTGGGTTGCTTGTTTCTTAACACCTAGGGTTTTCCAACATGAATTATTGCAAAACATAATGAAGTGTGTACTATGAAGCACACTATGTGTTGACGATTAATAGAGTCCCCCTTAAATGAGAGATGTGCTATTTGATAAAATAGAACACCATCTATACATTTGTATATTTTCATTTCAAGACAAAGGTTGGGTATAAGTAAAGCCAGGCTTTGAAACACATTGTGTTTTTCAACATGCACTACACAACGTTCACCACTTTCAACGAGTTTATTCATTATTTCCAATAATGACAAGAAATTGGTGTTCTTGCTATTTGTAATGCACAACTACATATATGGGTTTAAAAAATAGAAGGGCTTGGGTATGTTGTGATGTCGAGGTTGAAAAATGTAGTGTTATGAAGCATGCAATTTTTTATATACTTGAAACTTAAACACAACAATGGAAGGTGTGATTTTGAAGACATTCATATTGTTTTGTAACATTCCATGTTGCAAAACTGTACATGTTAAGAAGCAAGCAACGTGTTGTGAGACAACCCCTTACATGTAAATAAGGAGATTCAAACAACTGAAAACCCACATCGTGTTTTCCAAAATACAACTATTTTGTGCACTTTTTTTTTAATCATCCAAAATTTAAACACAACAATGAAAGGTGTGATTTTGAAGACATTCATACTATTTTGTAAAACTCCATGTTGCAATGCTCTATGTGTTAAGAAGCAACCAACCCACCATGAGACAACCCTTTACATTTAAACAAGTACATTCAAATAATTAAAACCCAACATTGTGTTTTCCATATTGGAATTATTTTGTGCACTTTTTTTTTCAGTCATGCAAAATTTAAATGCAATTTTTTTCCAAATTAAAAGTCCTTATAAATTTTGAAAGGGATTTTCAATACATTAAGACTATCTATATTACAAAAGCTTTTGAATACATTCTTTTTGTTTAGTAAGAATGCATGTTGGAAAAACCTAGGTGTTGAGAAAAAAACAATGCATGTAGTGTTGTAAAACCCTATGCAAGTGAGATGAGATAGTGTGTTTTCCAACACTGTAAATAATGCGAGCATTTTATTTGTTCCAATTAGATAAAATAAGTGAAATGACATTTGGACTATGTAGAAGTTGATAATCCAACCTCACAGATTCCAATGAACACTTGCAAGCAAATAACTTATCACCAAAGAAGATCAAGAGACATAAGAATGGTGCTCTGCAAGCATGAAACAAAAGATGCATTACCTGATAAGATGAATAATTACAAAGAAATCAATCCTTAAGAAAGGCTCAATCAAAGCCCTAAAGTGAGAACCCTAGAAGAGGATTAAATTAGCATGTGACAAGTGTCAAGATCATAATGAATGAGACAACATGACTAATTTAATAATGAAAAATAAAGATTCCTAAATTTAGTTTAAGTGAAATAAAGTAAAGGTGACTTAATTAATTAATCAACATGATTAAATTAATTAAGTAAACAACCTATTACTCTAACACCCCCCCTTAAGATGAGCTTAGGGAGAACCTAAGAAACTAAGGACAAAAAGCATGAAAGCAAAGATGAGTCTTGGCAAATAAGGCCAGATGAGGTACCCATGTACAAATGTAAAAGATCTCTCACAACAGGAGAAAAGGAGAAAACCTCATGGGAAAAACTCCTCTCCAAAAGAGAGAAATACAAGTGAAGGTCCAAGAAGCCTCCAAACAAGAGTGAAGGATGAAGAAGCTTCCAATCAAGAAGAAATTGTCCCAAAATATAGGAACAAAGGATGAACTGGAAAACACCACTAACACATGAAGAAGTTGCAAACACTGTCATAGAATGACTGCTAAAATGTTGAAAAAAGGAATACAAGAGTGTCCATATGGTAAGTTCTCCATCTCATGGAAATGCATGGGTAACCAGTTGCTACATATGCCTTGTACATAGGAACAAATACTATATACATAGCTCACTCCAACGTGAAACCAAAAAAGAATTAACACCAATAGTAGAAACCTCCCCATAATGCTGAAAAGGGACAGGCATGACAAGTACACTGAAACTAAATGCCAGAAAGTAATGTATGAAGAGGAACCAAGAACATCTGAAGGTGCAATCATGAAAGTACAAGCATATAGAAAGGATGTGAAAACAAAAGTCACATACACATGAGAAAGGTATGAAGGAAAACAACGAAAAACATCAACCCCCATGGTACTTTATATCATAGTGCGAGTACAACAAGGCATAAAGTGATGTGTAAGAATCCCAATACTACACATACAAAGTTGAGGCACTTTATTTCAATGTGCTTATAGATGATAAATACATGCATTGTGAGCCCATAAGGTCCAAAAAGAACAACAACTAAGAAGAAGGATTTCTAGAAAAAACCAAAAATCAAATCTAGAAACCACCTACACCACTGCAAAGAGCTTGGAAACAACTTTTCGATGATATCTCATTTTCCCAATTTTGACATCGTATGCAAAAGTTATGTCGAAAACACTGAAGGAAACTCTAGAAAAGAAGATCTGAATTTGATTGGAAATAATAGGGACCTAAAAAAACATCTCTAAAAAATACCTACACCACTAAAAATTACTGTGAGTCCTCTTTCCGACGATATCTCATTTCCCTGATTTCAATTCCGTGGGCAAAAGTTATGGCCTCTAGAAGAAAACAACTCCCAAAGTGCAAAAAAATATAGTTTGCAACATTAAAATTGACTACCAAATGACCGTTGCAGCAAAACTACGAGCCTAAATTTGATGGCCAAATGGCCATTGGTGCATTTGCACAATTTGACTTATTTTAAAAAGGCTTTTTTTAAAACTTTTTTTTTTTAAATAAAAAACCTACTCTTGCTTTTTTCAAAAAATATTTTTTTTAAAGATTTTTTTTTTGCAGGAAAAATAATTGGAAATTATTTTTTTGAAAAAAATACCTTGGAATGCACGCAGGTAGTCATACGAGGCTATACAACAATTTTTTTTCCTCAGAAGTCAACTACTTGGATTTCGATGATTTCACAGTCGATCTTAAGGTTTTTGACTATTGCGGACACAATGGTGAGGTCCGTTTGGGCTCAAAATGCCCCAAAAAATTAGGCACCTCCTAGATTTGGAAAAAAATCCATTTCTTCAAACCCTCATAGTTCTGATAAATGAAAGCTAAATTTGACATAACAAAGGTCAATCTTGACTATTCTAGTAGCTCTGGATTCAATAGAGAGGTCTGATTTAACCCTAGATGCACTAGAAAATTGCTTGAAGGAAAGATCTCACAAAAATGGAACAAGAAGCTTACAAATCTAGAGCTTTGATACCATGAAGAAGTTGATAATCCAACCTCACAGATCACAATGAACACCTACAAGAAAATAACCTATCACCAAAGAAGATCAAGAGACATAAGAATGGTTCTCTGCAAACATGAAGCAAAATATGCATTACCCAAGAAGATGAATAATTACAAAGAGATCAATCCTTAAGAATGAAGATCAAAGCCCTAAGGTGAGAACCCTAAGAGAGGATTAAATTAGCATTTGACAAGTGTCAAGATCATAATGAACAAGACAACATGACTAATTTAATAATGCAAAATAAAGATTCCTAAGTTTAGCTTAAGTGAAATAAAGTAAAGGTGACTTTGACTTAATTAATTAATCAACATGATTAAATTAATTAAGCAACCTATTACTCTAATAGACTATAGCAAAGAGTTGTTCAAAAACTTGAAAGTGGACTTCATTACATTCTTGGAGTAACAAAATAAAACTTTTCATAACGAACTAATTGAAATGGGATAGTGTGTTTTCCAACAATGCAAACAATTTATAACAACATTGTGCCTTGCACATTTGATAATACCTGTTGTTTTCCAATTTCATTACATTCTTGGCACCTCGTTTTGCTATTTGCAAATAATGGTTTTGAATGCCATGTTTTTTTGGGTTCTTGTCCATTCTAAAATATGATTTTGGAAACTCACCGGTGTTGACATGTTTCCTAGTGACGGGATAGGCCCTGATAGGTCAGAGTTAATGTTTGACCATCAAGTCTATTTGTCGATGTGATTTTTCCATTTGACCTTCTTTATTTTCTGGACATTTTGTTCCAATTAGATGAAGAAAGTGAAATGAGATTTCGACTGTAGCAAACTAAAATTTGAAATTGGACTTCATTACATTCTTAGAGCATACAAAAACAAAAATCTTACATATTCTACATGGTTTTTGATTTCTCTAAATGTTATTTAGTTATCTCACTCCTATTTCTAGAATGGGTTGTCATATGTTTCATTTGGCAGTTGAAAAATTTCATATTTCTCATTGCTCTCTAGCAACCTGCAAAACGTCGCTGTGGAAAATGGAGGCAAAAATGGGACCTTGTCTAGGATTTTTGCTATTTGCAAATAATGGTTTTCAATGCCACATTTTGGGTTTTTGTCCATTCTGAAATATGATTTTTAAAACATGATGATTGTTATGATGCACGTGGCATGCATTTTTGTAGAGAGAATAGCCTTGCCCCAATTGTAGAAGGTGATCTCCTTGCAAAATGGCTTACACATGATAATGTATTTCCCTTCTTCAGGGATAAGACATGTTTATTATTATTGCTAGTTGATTTCTGCATGTGATTGTGTAAGAAATTTTGCATCAACATTTCAGATCAAACTCCATGATCCATCATTAGGATGAAGAAGAGAGAATCAGGGGTGACCCTGATGGTCTCTTCTTCATCCTGATGTTGGATCACAGAGTCTAATCTGAAATGTTGATGCAAAAATTCTTACACAATCGAATCCAAAAATCAATTAACAATAATAAATATGGATTGTGGAAAATTAATATCATTTATGTCTGATTATGTTATCATTTCAAAGACATGAGTTTTTAGGGATAATAGCTTGATTTTACTATATTTTTTAAGGAGATTAGCTTCTACCCTTCAATTGGACGTCACTATTCTTCCCAGAAGAATGCATGTCAGAGGCATCATAACATACAAAAACACCACATGATGGGACACCATATTGCAGAAAATAATTGGAGGTTGGAAAACACTATGTGTTGTGAGTTCTTTCATTCTGCACATTGAAAGATGAAGGTTTGAGAGCACGAGGTGGAGTTGCAGGTGCGAGATATATAAAAGCATCCAAATTCAATTGAGGGGTGAGTAACGAATTGGGATGTTACTTGTGAAGGGTTTGTAAATGGTATTTGGTTTGCAGGTTTAATAACACCTAGTGTTTTCCAACCTGTAATTACACATTGTTGGCCTTGCCATTTTATGAAAATGTCGACTTGTCAATGCCTAATACAAGCGTTAGTTAAAACCTCTATAAAGGCATGACAACATTTCATGACAATTGGGCATCTTTGGAGCTACTTTGCAATATTCACAAAACAAGCTCTTCACTCTAGCACACATCACCACCTCTTCCACAATCTCATCCACTCAAGTCCATGATGTCGAAAGGTGTCATCGATGTATGATGGAGAGAAGTGCATGTTTTGGAAATGAGAAAGATATGCTTCAAAGTTTCCCAATTGTCATGAAATGTTGTCGCACTGGTAGGGGGTGGGGGGGACAACCCTATGTTGTTTCTATCCTATAATTTTTTTTGTGCATCTTGTGTTCTAGATGTATAATGATATTGAAATGGAAAGTTTGGTGCAAGTAAGGGTTGTTATAAAATATGAAGGTGAACTTTAATACACTGTGTTGTTACAGTCTGCATAACTGAAATTGTTGTCTTTGAACAAGATTTGAGAAGTGAGGGACAACCCTCAGTGAGTTTTGTCCATGTAATTCATGGTATGGTTTAACCACCTACCATGCATCTTATTTGGCGCTTGTTTCAGGCATTGAGAGGTTGACGTTTTTGTGCAACAACAAGGTCAACACACATAGACAATATGAATGTAATGACAATGTTTTGGTTACTTACAGAGTAAGAACCCAATTGGTCGGTCACTCCTCATGTGAATTTTGGATAGTTTTATGTATCCTCCAGTTGCAATTATATTGATAGTATGAATTTCTTGGAAGCCTTTTGATTTACATACATGCTAATAATGTAATGAAGTTCACCTTCAAAACATATAATAACTCTTACTTACAGTATAAATTGTATTTGAATTTCTTCGTATGGTTGAAAGAAAAAAATGCACAAAGTAATGGAAAATTGGAAAACACAACATGGGTTGTTAGTTGTTTCATTCTGCATATTTAAATCTAAACACTTTATAGGATGGGGAGGACTTGCAGGTGTGGGATACATTCAGTTGCAAGTTTCTTAACACCCCGCGTTTTCCAATTTTATTACATTATTGCTATCTACAAAGCTAAATGTTCTCAAGACAATCACAAAACATAACAAATTGAGGTGGGGCGAGTAACCAATAGGGTTGTTACTTGTAAAGGGTTTTAGAAGAGTTTGTGGGTTGCAGGATTTATAACACCTTGTGTTTTCCAACTTGAAATTTCACATAATAGTTTGAATGTCATGAAAAGCTTTTCTTATTTAGATAGTACGAATGTAATAAAAGGCACCTCCAAAAATTACAAATTTTAGTTATGGTATAAATTTCAATTCAATATCTTCATGCGATTGAAAATAAATAAATGCATAAAACAATTGCATGTTGGAAAACACAGTGGGTTACTTGTATAGCATTTTACAACACTAACATGGGTTGTACATTTCATAACACCATCTCTTTTCTAGCCTACAATTTTGTTGACAATAGGAATGTATTGAATTTTTTTTTTATTTAGACACAAAGAATGTAATGAAGGCACCTTCAAAATTTATCACAAGTCTTAGGTAGACTAAAATATGAGTTTGAAATTCTTTTTATGATTGAAAAAAATATATGCTTGCTTACTGCAAATGGTGCAATAAATTTTGGAACTTTAATTGTCCATAACACTTGCAACAATTTTGTAGTTTACAGGAAACCAAAGATGTGTGCTGTAAAAGGGAAAGTGCTTTGTACAGTGAAGAATATCATTGAGGTGGACAACACACTTGAAAGGGAGTCTAGTGGCGCATCTTCTTTGGGGTGATCACATTCCCCAAATGTGCAAGATCTGGTAATCATAAGATGCAATCAAATGTATAATTTTAATCTCTCATAAGTGGTTATGATGTTGACTAGAAAGTGGGAATGTTTTAATCAGGAGACAACAATCGCTGTATAGAGGAAGTCCCCTCATTTTAGGAAAACGCTGAACCCTGAGGTAGCGATGTGTTCAGTAATTGATTGTGAACTTCCAATTACCCTTTCCTTCCAATGTGTCAATCATAATGCTTTACAATTTCAATTATAAAATATCATGTTTTGTTAGAAATATGCTAATTTTGACAGTATATCATTCCTTCGATTCAAGATGATAATCAGCGAGACCATCATGCTCTTTCCATAGTCCACGACAATGAGGAAGAGCATATAAAGGGATACCCTAAGGATGGAGAGGGACCCAATGAAGAATAGGGTGATGTGGTGGACAAGAAGGTAGATATAATAACTCAATTATTGCATTGTTTGACTATGTGTATATGTTGTGCATTCAAATTATTTTAATTTGAAATTATATTAAGTGATTTTCTTTTCCAAATTTGTTGTGCAAGTTGCAACTGAATAGAGAAGAGAAGTGGAGAATGGTAGATATGCATACTATTGTATTGTAGAAGAATGTACAAGAAAATATCATGATTGGAGAGTGTTCAACGTGCATAGGATTCAACATCACCACCTTTCTATTCTCGCGACACCAAAGTGAGGCCGAATTGCATTGCACAGGGAACCAAATGCACCCCCTCCTCCCTCTAATAAATTGAAAGAGTACCTTCAAAACAAGGTGGAAAATATGGAGTACCAAGTGAATCTACACCAACATCTCTAGCAAAAATGTGTTATTAAAAGTGTCTATTCAAAAGTATGGGAAACATAACTTCCTTCAACTTCCCCAAGAAGGAAAGGATGAAGTGAAGAAGCGAATGGCATTATACAATAGTGACAAGAATAAGGAGCAAAGAAGGAAAAAAATATTAAAATTGTAGGAGAGAGAGAAAGGAAGGAATGGTAATGTTGAATTGAACTGTGAAATCTGAATTTTGGTTGGTTCATATTTTCTATTTTGATGTATACAAGGTTCACTTAACGTTAAATTACATGACATGACAAGGTGATGGTCAAGAAGTGGTTCTTGCCACCCAGCAGAGTAGTGTTTATTCACTAGAGGAAGTTGTTCCCACGAAAGGCGAAGATGATGTTGTTCATCCCAACCCAATGTCTAACATTCAGAAGAAGTATTGTACACAGTTAAAAGTTTCAAGGAACCCTCCGAAGAAGAAATGGGAACAAATGATGATCTAGAAATATTTTGTTTAATGTTTGTTTTGATTATTTGAATGAATTGGTTGCATGCATCTGAGTTTGATGTGATATTTTAATTCCTCCTATTACATAATAAGGATGAACAATGAAGTCTTTCCCTCAAGCAGGGTATTGTTCTATTGGAAGATGAAGAAGAGTCCACAGAAGCACAAGATGATGTTGCTCCTCCCAACCCCTTGTCTAACATTGAGAACAAGAAGAAGCGTGTATGGTTTAAAATTTCCTCACACCCTCATAAGAAGAAATGAGTACAAACGGTGATTTCAAAATCTTCTATTTGATTTTTTTTTAATTATTTCAATGAATTAATTACATGCATCTGAATTTGATGTGATGCTTCAATTCTTGCTATTATAAGGAAATGATGAACAATGGAGTCCTTCCCTCGAACAAGATACTCTTAATTTGGAAGATGAAGTGAACACCATGGAAGAACAAGATGACGTTGTTCCTTCCAACTTGTCATATAACATTGAGAAGAAGAAGAAGAAGGAGCATATACGGTTTAAATTTTCCTCAAACCCTCACAAGAAGAAACAATGATTTCAAAATCTTCTATTTAATGTTTGTTTTGATTATTTCAATCAATTGGTTGCATGCATCTAGATTTGATGTGACATTTCAAATCCTACTATTACAGGGCAACGATGAACAACAAAGTCCTACCCTTGAACATGATACTCCTGATTTGGAAGATGAAGTAGACACCATGGAAGAACAAGATGATGTTATTCCTCCCAACCCATTGTATAATATTGAGAAGAAGAAGAAGAAGGAGCGTATACGCTTTAAAGTTTCTTCACGCCCTCACAAGAAGAAATGAGAAGAAATGGTGATTTAAAAATCATCTATTTAATGTTTGTTTTGATTATTTCAATGAATTGGTTGCATGCATTTGAATTTGATGTGAAGCTTCAATTTTTGTTATTACAGTGCAACGATGAACAATGAAGTCCTACCCTTGAACATGATACTCTTGATTTGGAAGACGAAGTAGAGGCCATGGATGAACAAGATGATGTTGTTCCTCCCAACCCATCACCTAACATTGAGAAGAAGAAGCAGAAGGAGTGTATACGGTCAAAAGTTTCAAGGTGCCTTGACATGGAGAAACTAGAAGAAACGGTGAATTCCAATTCTTCTATTTAATGTTTATTTTGATTATTTCAATGAATTGGTTGCATGCAGCTGAATTTGAAGTGACATTTGAATTCCTTCTATTACAGGGAAAGGATGAACAACATAGTGTTGGGCTTGACCTAATTGGTTGTGTCCTTGCAATTGAAATGTGAGAGGCTAATAGAGATGGACATGCAGACGGGGAGAGCATTGGCCTGCAAGTGGGGCAGGGAAATAAAGATGGACATGGGGATGGGGAGAGAACTGGCCTGCAAGTGGGACATGGTAACAAAGATGGACATGCGGATGAGGAGAGCACTAGCCTACAAGTGGGATGAGATGGACATTGGGATGGGGAGAACACTGGCCTGTAAGTGTAATAGGGTAACAAAGGTGGACATGGGGATGAGGAGAGCACTAGATTGCAAGTGGGAGAGGGTAATAAAGATGGACATGGGGATGAGAAGAGCATTGCATTGCAAGGGGGAGATGGAAATAAAGGTGGACATGGGGACAAGGAGAGTATTGACTTGCAAGTGGGAGAGGGTAATAAAGATCGACATGGGGATGGGAAGAGCACTGGCTTGCAAGTGGGAGAGGGTAATAAAGATGGACATGGGGATGGGGAGAGCACTGACTTGCAAGTGGGAGAGGGTAATAAAGATGGACATGGGGACGAGGAGAGCGCTGGCTTGCAATGGGGAGATGGAAATAAAGATGGACATGGGGACCGAGAGAGCAGCGGTGTGCCATCTATATTGGTAACAAACCCAACACACTTCCATGCATTTGTTCTTATTTCTTTATGAATCCTTTAATATGCCTTAAATTATGATTCACATCATTTCCATTGCAGCCAAATCATGTGGATGAACAAATGATAGAGTTCAAAGGCATCACTTTTTAAGTCAGTGATCACATTGATCTTTGTAGGCAACGTAAATAGGTTGCCAAAGGAATTGTACATGTTATCGACATAAACACTAAAACCCATAGCTTTATGTACCTAGAAAATTGTGTGAGTCAACATTGTTGAGGCCATTGTTGGTGAGTGCTTAGTGCCTTTTCCATGTCCCGACTGTGCAAAGATCATCAAAGAGTGCATGTGCAACTTCATGGTATGGAAGCTCTCTAAGATGAAGCATTCTATTCTAGAGGTACACATAAATGATTTGTTGTTGTATATAACATAATACCTGTTGATGGTCAATTTAGCACAACAACATTTAAACAAATATCTCTATTCTATTACTCCTAAAGAAGAAAGACTTGAAATATAGTAATCTAACTCCAAAGGTCCTAGAAGTTGGTTCTCAACTGTGCTGATATTGCTCAATGGTTAATGTAATTGTAATGTTCAAGGGTCTTGTTGGTTATTGAGCTTTTGATTATTGTAAGATCAAACTCCTATGTAAACCTACTCTAATAAGGGAGTATAAAAAAGGGCAAAAGATAGATTAGGGACATAGAAAGAAAAGAATATTGATTCATTCAACTAATTAGAACTGTTACTTTCCAAGGAATTCCTAAACCAAAACTACCAAACAAATAAACCTGTAATCAATACATAACCATTCATTCATAGTGCAAATTTCATCAGCAGATTTTAGATCACCATTTCAAACAAAAAGAAAAGATAGAACTCTATTCCATGAAATCTTTCCAAATCAAATGATTAATAAAACAAACATCATTCTAGAGCATAACCTAAAGTAGGTTTAAGTCTGGCTGCTTCTACTATCAATGAAATAGATAAGCAACATTTAAAAATTTGGCAAGATCACTAGTGTACAAAAATCCATATCTTCAAATTACCTCCATCTAAAACTAAGAAAATCAAAAAATTGTATCACGTATCCTACTATAAAACTCTAATTAGTTAAGTTGTAAAAACTTCAAAGTTATTTTCCTAAGTGTCTAACCTCCACAATGTGAGTAGATATTACAATTAATAGCTTCAAAAATTACATCATTTCTGCTAAAAAACTAAAACATCAAAAAATTGTAACTTTTTGTGCATACAATTCTTCACAAAGATAACTTTCAGTTTCAACCTTGCTTAGCTTCAGCTAATTTCAGTTGAACCTCTCCAGTCTAGCTTTAGTTAACAGCTGCATTTTTCAGTTCACAATTACAGTTTATGATTTGACTTTGAGTTCCCCTTTTGGACATTTCATAAAATCAACATCTCTTTCTCTAGAAATTACTCCAATGGCCCCATCAAGTCTTCAGTTCACTTTCAGTTGATTGATTATTTCAACAAATCTTTCCTTTACACATCTTTACCAAGCTTCTTAGGCAAAATCTATTCCAACCCTTGAAAATCAATTGCAAAATATGAACACGCATTAATTAATTCATAAAATTGAATTTTCCAAAATTAATCAATATCAAATTATTTCAATTAAGATTAATTATAATGAACTTCTAAATTCCATAATTGAAATAATAAAAAAATCCCCTTTTTAATTTAATGTTACTCTAAACAAAATAATACTAAAACAACATCTTGTTGCCATGTGACCACATCTTTGAATAATACCTACAAATCACAAAAAGAAAACACCATTAATTACCTCCTCCATACTTAATGTGCAAAAAGTTAGTAGATAAAAATGTAGAAGTTAAATAAATATATCAATTTTGAATTGAAACTCATGAAAATTCGATAAGACCAACTTCTGTAGAGGTGTCGTAGCAAACAATTAAAGATGCATTGTACATGCTTCCACCTTTTGTGTCTATTTTGCATCAGGGAGGATTCTGAAAGAGGTAAATTTTGACTTTGAACATTTCAAAAGCCTTTACAAAACCAACTTCGTGCAATCCCTCATTAAAGGCATTCTATGAGACTACATTTCTCAGAGGCATTTTGTAAAACAATTCACAGGCTTCTTCATGGTTTCGTTGCACACAAGCATGAAGGATGCCAGAAAAGGCATCAAAATTTGGCTTTACACCCGCCAATTGCATTTGCATTGAAAGTTTCTCAAGCCTCTCATCATTTCGGTTTTGTATATATCCCGTGATAATTACATTTCATAAGACAACATACTTCTTATGAGGCATTCTATAAACCAGTAGATGTGCCTTCTCTATGCAGCGCGACTGGGAAGATGCCAAGAAGGGTTGACAAATTTGGTTTTACACCTTCCAATTCACATATACTTGAAAGTTTCCAATTACCTTTTCAACAAATCCAATTTGCGCATCGCCTGCAATCACGACATTCATGAGATAAGTCTTTGAGGCATTCCGTCGAGTAGTTCACTCATCTTCCCTATGTGTTTCCCAACATTGCATTCCATAAGACCATGATATCTTTGGGGCGTTTTGCAACCAACGTACTTGCCCTGTCCATGTTCAAATGCCACCATTTTTGTGCGTGTGAGAGAAAATTTGTCAAAAACCGCAGGATTTTACTTTAGACCAACGAATGCATTTGCTTGAAAATCATTAGAAACCCCTTTTCATTGGCTTATTTCAAGCATATCATTTGATCAATGTGTGGCGAGCAACAAATGACATACTCTCTCAGGCATTCGATTTGCATTGTGTATGCCTCCATTTTGCCTACGAAGGAGTGAATTTATACTTTGCACTTATTTGAAAGTTCACAAACCTCTATCAATCGAATCCATTTTGTGCGTCCTCCGTGTGGATTGTCTTGCTTCTGCATTTGCATTTATTTTGTTTCTCCATCTTTGCTTTGGTCATGGGAAAGGTAGGGAGGACGTTGTTTTACAATTTCTGTGAGGCATTCTGTTGAACAGCTGTGGCACCTCCCGCTGGATCCACCGCTTCTCCTTCAAACAATGCCAACTCCTTGTATGATGCTTCCACACTTTGTATCATTCTATCAGGAAAATCCATTTGGTGCATATTGTGCAATCATGGAATCCATGAGGTCACATTTCTTTTGAGAGGCAATTTTTCTAACAGTTCGATGCCTTGTCCATGTTGCACGTTCATTCATGAGATCTTGTATATGACTTCACAACTGCCAATTGTATTTGCTTTAATATTTGTAAAGCCCTTTGAATCAGATCCGCATTATGGAAAGCACATTTCTCGAGCATTTTGTGAATATCATGCTCTCATTGTATTCTATGGGCGAGATCTCTTTTGAGGCAATTTTCCAAGCAGTCAATGTGCTTTGTTTATTCTGCACGCCTTGCCTTCACCCTTTGCATGCATGTCTACTAGGGCAATTGCAACTACAACATCTGACAAAATTCATCTATCCTTCATGCTTTGATAGATGTTCGTCCGCTATTTTGAAGCTCCCATCTCTGGCACAGGCATGGGAGGAATTTAACTTCGCACCTTGTAACCATGCATTCCCCACACTCTTCTTGGGAGTTTTCGCGACCTCTTCATAGATCCATTGGGTGTTGGTGCAACAACGACCTCCCATGAGATAACAAATTAGTGAAGCATCTTTATTCAACAACCATTTGCAATATTGCTCCCTCTGTACTTGCGCCTCCACACAACCTTTTCAACGTATCTATTTTGTGCAACTCTTGTAATTATTGCATCCATGAGACTACATTCATCTTGATGCATTCTGTAGAACAGTTCACATGCTTGTCTGCGCTTCCACACTTTGCATGCTTCACAGTATCAAAATTCTTTCAGCGCGGGGTTTGAACCATAACACTCACCTTCCATTGCCTGTGCAGATGCGAGAGTTGCTGATAGTGGGATTGAAACCAATACAAGGCGGAGTCGGGACCATAACTGAAGGGAACATTTGAAATCAATGTGCCAGGTTTTGATTTTGTTCCAGTTCCAATTACAATACTAAGGCGGAGTCGGGATTAGTGCCCGGGAGCGGAATTAAGTACGTGTGGGAGTAGAATCAAGTTTGCACAAGAACATTTTTTCTTATCTTTTGCGCCCAGTTCGATATTCTCCTCGGGTCCCTACAGGAATTTAGTTATTTTACTTCTCTTTAGCGAGCGTGTTCAAGATTATTCTTGTCCATGAAACTTATTTTTCACCTTTTTGTCAACATTTTTTAACATTTTATATATTTTTTAATTTTTTCAAAATCTTTTAAATATTTAAAGATCTTTTATTCAATTTTCTCAATTTTTTTATTTTATAAATCTTCTTAAATAAAAGATTTATTTATTTCATTTTTAGAATTTTTTCTTTTATGATTTTTTTTAGAATTTTCTCCTTTATGATTTTTTTTAATTTTAAAATCTTTCTAAAGATTTATTTATTTTTCAAATTTAAATAATCTAAATCTCATAAGAGAATTATATTATTTAAATTTTAAAATAAATTTATTTCAAATTTGCTTATTTAAAACTTTTTAAATATTTATATTCCTTATTATTATTATTATTATATTTAAACTTTATAAATCTTTTTAAATAATAAAAGATTTATATTATTTAGATTTTCAAAATAATAAAATTTATAATAATAAAGATTATATATATTTAAATTTTCATATTTTGCAATTTTTTTGTGGTTTTTAAATGTTTCAATCTTTTTTTATATTTTTCAAAGTTTTCTATTTTTTTTTTAAATTTCAAAGTTTTTGTATTTCTATTTTTTTCTATTTTGTAATTCGAAAAGCAGACACCAAGAAAATGACAAAAACGAAGAAATGATGAAGACAAAAATGAACCAATGACAACGGCGAGAACGAACAAACGACAACAAAAAGGAGAGGACCAAGATGAACAAAACAACCAAAACAAACGAACAACACAATGACGAAAAACAAGACAAAGCAAAAACGTGATGGGGAACAAGACAGGGATGAGATGGGATGAGACGGGACACGAATCTGAATGAAACCCAAAAGCGAAGTGGGGAACCGAGATTAGGAAAAAACTAGGAACAGGAACCTTGGAAAAGTTTATGTTCCAGTTCCGGTACGATATCTAAATATGACAGAAAAAGAAAACAAAAAGAAGAAAAAGAAGAGGGGGTCCCCATCTTTGCCAAGCAAAAGTTGGGGCGTGTATGCAAGGCATAACAAATGGTGACTTGGCTAGGAAAATGCTCTAAGCATTTTAAAACATGTAACCCTCCAAATACCCAAAATATTTGGTTTACGTTCGTTCAAGGAAATATAAGAAGTGCAAACACAATTAAACTAGGAAATGATAGAGGTCTGAGACGAAATTGAAATTTGTCTATGTATGCAAATGATTTATTCCCCTCCATAAGCATTGTTTTGATCAAAGTGGAGTAGATTCTACCCAAGCTACGTAGTTGTGAGTTACCTTTCTAACATGCAATGATATCCTAGGCATAGCTCTACTGCTAGACAAACATCCATAGCCTCGACTGAGATCTCTAGTTATCTCTAAGCATCGTTCTACTACTAGCTAGGCATCCATAGGCCTGATAGAGATACTCAAATCACCCTTGCTGATTGATCTCATTTTCAAATTTCCTTCTTTTCTCTTTTCTGAGATGTTGATTCTTTTGAAGTATAATTTCTCATTTCTCTCAATCCTTAAGTAGTGAAGCCTAAGTAGCGGGTTGAGAACCACAATGGACATTATGAAAGAAATGTAACCCTTTAGATTTTTCACTTGGAATAGAGCTACCCCATCCGATGTAAACTAACAGATGGATTTATTAAGGTGTGCAGATCGTGATAGACTTTCAAAAACTCCCCAAAACTGCATAATGTACCAAGTTTTAATTCATCCTAACATTTCCCCAACTTGAGATGGATGAAGGTAAATCAAAGTTTTCAAAGCTATTGACCGATCAAGTGTTTGAAAATACCAGCAACAAACTCTCAACAGATTCACCCTTCAGCAAAATTTGCGTACAATAACTCAGCTTCCACTGTCAACAAGAGGAACCCCCTAGAAGAAAGAAAAGAGAGGAGCACAACACATGAGCACACAAGTAGAAACAACAAACTAGCAAAGTGAAAATAGAAAATGAGAACAAAAACAACAAACAAATAACAAACAAACAAAAAAAAACCAGAAACAAAAGAGAACAAACAAACCCAAAAACAAAACAAAAACAAGAGGACACAGGGACAAGAAAACAATAGAACAAAAGAAAACAACAAAAAGCAAGACAAAAAAGAAAACTAACTAAACCAAAATCTAACACTAACCAAAACTAATCCTAAACTAACTCCAAAACTAAGCTTTACAAACACAAAACTGTAAAAAATTGTACATTGGCCTGACTGATTTTTTATTATGTGCAGAAATCTTAACTTACTAGGTACAGTTCTAAACCTAGCAAATTTATCTTTATACTTATAAATGTAAAGTTTATGTGTAGTAAATTTATTCTGAGAGTATAATGTTTTAAATATTAATAGTTGTGGGTTCTTAGCCTTGTCATGATTTACCCACAAACACATTTTATCATCCCCAATGTCATAATCAAATTGAAAATCATTAAAGCACAAAGGATAATGAAAAGACACCACTTGATTTAGAAGACCTTTAGTTGTTGTGGCATGCTCATATTGTATGATCTCCTCTTTACGAGGTCTTAGCTCATGGAACACCACTTCATTTCACTCTGGATCATGCATGTCAACATAAAGAACACTATTAGCAATGTGCCATTATCATTCAAGACATCTAAGATTTGTTCAAAAATTCCATGCATATCCCTATCACAATCAATACTAGACTCAAACAACAAACTAGTATATTTGACTTCACAGGGATTATTAATCTCAATCATGTTTCCTAAAGTACACACAACATTAATTAAAGGATCAAATTCCTCAACCTTAAAAGAAATTTTCTCAACATTTTCTTTACCTAACCTAACAATCTTTCCAGATAGCAAGAAGTCAGAACTGCTTACCTCAGAATGTGAACCAAGAGGAAGAATCCTACATGAGTCATCTACAACAAGGTTCGTTATGCAACTAGAATAGTCATGTGCCAACATCCTTTCTTTCATCTTGGGGATAGAATCACAAATTATCTAGGTCTCCTCAGAAGAACGGAGCAACAAATCACCTGTGTTGTCAGCTTGCAGGTTTTACAAACCTACCTCCTCTCGAGATGAAGCATCGTTGTCAACACTCTCTTCAAACATGTCACCTAAAAGATTTTGAAAATCAACATCCAACTCATCATCATTAATTTCAAAGATACCGGCACATGGTGAACAAGGATTGTCTTCAAACAACTCATTTGAATGCATAGAGTCAAATCCAGGAAAACACTTCTTGAGTTCATGCTTTTGCATATCATCAACTAGAATATGCAAGTCAACATCAAGATCATTACTATTAAGGTCAAATTCACTAGTGCATGGTAAGCAAGGACTTTCTTCGAACATCATATTTGAATAAACATAATCAAAACCAAGAAAATACTCCCTCATTTCATTCTCTTCGTCATGTTGAAGAGATTCAACTTCTGAGACAACCTCTTGGTCACTTTCTTGATATTATTTTGATATTCTTCAGAGTCGCCATTTTTTCACTCCTTGCTGCAACCAACCACTAATTTTATCAATGTTAGCATCTTGATTAGCATTAGGATTAAATTTATTTTCCTAGCAAGGGTAAATTTGATCTGAATGATTATCAGGTAGCCCTTGAATAAATTGAACATCCATTTGATCTTTCTCCTTTGAAGAATCAATTTGAAACTCAACTTTGTGTCCTTCACCATGACATCCATTTGCAGCCTCATTCGTAGTAATGTTGTTCTCAGTTTCTATGTGTTCATCGTTCAAATCAAAAAATTCGTTTTCCTATGTTAACTCATCAAAAGATGTTTCTCCCTTATTGATCATCATGAAAGAACCTATGAATGCATCGATAAACTCATTTTCCACATCGTGTGAATCTCCACAAGGTAGAGAAGCTTCATTAGTTGTTGAATCCATCTTGCTACAAGGATTAAGTTCATCAGATGATGGGGAAGAGCTCAACATGTTCTCACAGTTACTCTCATAATTTCGAGTGGAGTCATCATCATTTTCATATATGCTATATGTTTCATCTCTCTCATCAAGGGGATATGTACTCCAAGGATCTTCTATAAGTATTTGTTCAACAGTTATATGATGTCTGAAATATAATTCCATCCTACCTAGGAAAACATGACAATCCATTTGGGCATGCTAATTTTTCAGATGTATCCTACATCTATTTGGCCTAGTGAGTTCTGATAGTTTCAGATCTCCTAATTCTTCCAACTTCTCCCTTACTCAATTTTGCATATGTGGGATATCTAGCCAACATGAACCATGCTCCTTTGTCCATCCCTCATCTTGTTGCTCATCTTTCTCAAAAGAAATATTCAAAACGTTGGAAGGAGATTCTTTGGTTGCTAATTTTTATGACAACAATCTTGTGGTAATATATCATCTCTTTCAATACCATCTGTATTATTAACATTTCCAACCAAACTAGATTCTAATATGAGATTTCCATTATGGTCTGATTTTATATCCATTTCATGTTCTTTGTCAGATAAAACATCAACTTGACATACTTTCTCATCAAATATTTTTCTTACAAGTTCATTGTGATGTAATGGACTGTGCTTTGGAATATGATTGAAAAAAGATGATATATTCACAACTTCATTGGCAGGTGGAATACTTACTTCTATGGTTGGATTTTGCAAAGATAGTTTTTTCAATTGGTCTTGCATGTGATTGACTTGATATGAAGAGTTGGAAAATGTGTTGTTTGGAAGTTTAGGAAGGTTGTAGCTACATGGTGAGAATGATTGTACCTGGGTATGTATGGTGGGTAAAGTGGCATAAGGTTGTGAAGGACAACAACTTGCAAGCACACAGGTATTACAATCCTGATTTTGGCTGCTTGAATTTCTCACGTCATGTCTAGCTTGTTCCAGTAAGAGAGCTTTGTTCAATACATCATGTAGGGAGGTGAACTCCCAACAACATCTAATTTCTGCTACAAATGAAGGATTCAAACCCCAATATTAGGGTAAAAGCAAGAAGTTGGGTACACAAAGAGGGGAAGTTTCAGCCAAAAAAAATTCTCATAGAAAATGAGTACGCATTATTAAAAAAACGCATATGCGTTATGCTTTGAGTACCCAAGCCTAAAAAATGCGTATGCACAAAAAAAATGCATACGCGTTATAACGCGTACATGTTATATAATGCATACATGTTTTATAACATGTAAAAATTGATTATTTAAAAAAATAAATAGTTTTTAGAAACGGGCACCCGTTTTAAAATGCGTACCCATTTTGTAACTCAAAATGGGTACACGTTTTACAAAAAGGGTACGCATTTTACAAAACGGGTACGCGTTTTAAAACGAGTACCCATTTCTTAATTTTTTTTTAAAAATTATCAAGAAAATAAATAACACATGCGTTTTGTAATGCATACATGTTTTTTAAAAATGCGTATGCGTTTTTAAAATTAAAAATTCCCAACCCACATGTTGCCTTGATTTTAGGCCGGGGAAAGGCTTGGCAATCTGAGCCTTAGCCTTTGACCTGCAACTAAAAATCTAAGGCAGATTGAAGAAGAATGTCCAACTTTGGCAATATGGTTGATGGACTTTTTTTCCGAATGAATCTATAAAATTAAAACCCATTAGAGAAAACGACGTCTACTTTCAAAATATATAATTTTTATTAATATTGGATTATGTGCTTTTTTTTAATTAATTTCTAAGCAAACTAGTCCTTAAACTTGAAATATCAGATTTTTTTGTTTTTTAACAACTTTTTTTTGGTTAAGTTTTTTGTAAAAAAAATTATATGGCATCAAACTTAAGACAATTCTCTACATAATGAAAAAAAAAAAAATTCAAAAAATGTTTAGTTTAGGTCCAATTATGCTATCCGTACACCTTGATTTTTATAAACAGAAATTAAGGCCAATAAAAATTTAATAAAAAAAATATTCAACCAAAAATTACAAAAAAAAATTTAGATCAAACTTCATGTTGTCATCTCTCTTTTCCCAAAAGGAATTAGCAAAATATTTTTATTTGGGTAAAAAAGTGTTGTCGGTACACGTGCTTGGTATTGTAAAAAAAAGGGACTTTTAAAAAGTGGTTTTTATAGATCCCTATCAAAATTTAATTTCTATAATCTGGGTATTTGAATAATTTACATATTTGGAAACTAGATTCAAAATTCAAACTTTCATAGTACTAATTTTTTAAAATATTCATTGTGTAAGTGCCTCAAATTTTCAGTCCAATTGTGACAAATTCTAAAAAATAGCAAAAACACTTCCACTTTTTGAGCTTTTTGTGTACCCAACTTCTTGCATCAGCCCAATGATAGCAATGCTATTTTAACATATAATCATTCATAAATAGATTTAAATCTTGTACTTGTTGACACATCAACAAAAACCTATGATTGAACTGGTAAATTGATTCTGATGGTGTCCTTTTTGTGGTTGCAAATTTAAATGATGGGTCTTGTGTTCATGCATAAGGGTCAAATTGATCCACAAATAAAATTTGTAACTCCTTCCATGAACAAATATAATCTGG
Source organism: Sequoia sempervirens (assembly GCA_007258455.2). Taxonomy (NCBI): domain Eukaryota; kingdom Viridiplantae; phylum Streptophyta; class Pinopsida; order Cupressales; family Cupressaceae; genus Sequoia; species Sequoia sempervirens. Next base: position 26,174,155 of record VDFB02000002.1, on the reverse strand, counting down.
TGGAAAATTAACATATCATTGCCATGCTGTACCTTGTAGTGTTTTGATGAAAAGTTGACAGGTTGTATCTTCATGAAGAATCTGGTGAAGAGTCATCAAATCCTTGCAAATCCTAACATGATCTTTAGAAATTTGTCCATTGATAGTAAAAATAATGGAAGCCTATTATGCATATGATAAGGAATCTCATTCAAAATCCCAAGAATACATAAAGGGTTGCCCATCGGAGATAGGTTTTCCAACATCTATCCAACACTCAAGATATTATTCCTTAGGCCCTTAACATAGTAGACATCATCAGTATTATGCTTTCCAAGAACAAGCATTCATTGTCATCAAAATCTCCATAATCAGATTCCTCATAAAAAATACTAGCATCCTCATTCACATAATATGCTCTGTTGATCTTCTTACCTTTATTTTCTTTGCTAAATCTTTATTTATTCTTCTTAGCTCTTTCCAAACATCTCAAAGCATAATGACCTATTCCTCCACAACTAAAACATTTAAAGGGTAACTTTCCTTCATACTTACCAAAGCCTTTCTTCATCCTTCTCACAAAGTTAGCTTCTACTTCATCAATATTTTCTTCATCTAGATCTTCAGCTCTTGTATCCTTAAAAGTAGTGTCTGATTTGGGTCTATTTCTCAAATTTGGCTTTCTCAACTCATAATATGTCAGAGTTCCCAATAATTGATCTTTAGTATAGGTCTTGTAGTCTATATGTTCTTCAATAGCAGATATCTTTTCACTGTATGCATCAGGGAGAGTACTAAGAATCTTATTTACAATCTTGGATTCATCTATTGTAGCACCAAGTCTTCGCATTCCACCTACCACCTCATCCACTCTCTACACATAGGATTTAATGTTCTCATCTTCAGAAATATGCAGGAGCTCAAACCATTTCTCCAAATTCTACAACTTTGCTTCTTTGACCCTTTCATCTCCTTCATGTGCCTTTTATAAAGCATCCTAGACTTCTTTAGTAGTCTTTAGATTTTTAACTTTAATCAACTCGAAATGTACACTTGACTATTCTTCAAAATGAACTTCACCTTATTTTTCACTTCATGCACCTTGATTTCATCAATTGTACTTAGACCGTTAGCAGGAGGGGTGTAAGTAGTCTTGTAAGCTTTCTCAACATCATATCCACAATACTCCAGATATTCTTCCATCAATATTTTCCAGATAGTATAATTAGTTCCATCAAACTTTAGATACTAAAAAGTGTTTTTTCCTGCCATCTTGAACCGTCCTTAAGCGGTTAAGCTCTTTTCCAAGGAACCAAGCTCTAATACAATTGTTGAACAAGACAACTGAGAGGGGGGTGAATCAGTCATGACAAATTTTAACTTTTAGTACTTTCACTAGAAATTAGATCAATCACAAATCCTTTACTCTACTAAAATTATTAAACATTAAGTGCAAAGGTAGAAACAAAAAAAACATCACACATACACAATAACACCATATTTATGTGGAAAAACCAATAAGGGAAAACCATGGTGAGGATTATCTCACAATATAAAGAATATAAAAATCAATTACAAAGGATCACTGCCAAAACATGACTAACTATTTGAATTAGGACTCATTGTCCAATGAGGGTTAACCACTTGGAGGGCTCACTGCCACACATATACAAAGAAGATAGAAGAGATATGTTATAGAGAGAAGAAAATCTCAATGAAACAAAAATTTCCACCATGACTCATGTTAGAACTATAGAAATCTCACATATCTCCCATGTACCCCAAAAATTTTCCACACCTTAATTTCATAAACAATAAAAATTGTTGAAATTTGTATGAAAAGATCCATTTCACAATCCATGTTCATGAATAATCCCATCAATTTTTCCTTTGATAGATAAGCATTCCTTTGGTCATCACTGAGCAAGAGATTTAAAACAATTGGTCCATATCGACAAGATCATGTGTAGGTCTTTCTGATCAACAAGTCATAGCCTTTCAATCTAATTTTTTTTTGCATATCGACAAGATGTAAATCAAGTCACAACGATCAAAGACCCTGACATTACATAATCGGGAAGACAATGCCTATCATTTCACCGATGAAGGCTTATTGGCAAGATCAAAGTAATCAGAGTGAAGTTTTCAAATCATGTTGAGCTCTTGACTCACATTGATGGAAACATCATTGGCAAGAAACATATTTTCTTTCACCAATGAAGAAGGAGAACAACTATTAGAGAGACTTGTATGATCAAAATGAGTCACTTAGATCTCACTGACCTTATGGGTTACGTCGATGAAGAAAGTTTCGGGGAAATTCTTGCCGACTCATCCAAGTGAATGAAGCAATGGAAGAAACATGTCGAGGAGACTAAAGCTATCGAAACAACATTCCATTCTCTCAGTGATGGTTCTTTTCAGGCTAATGGTAATAACAAAGGATCACTATTCATCAGAGTGACACTGAGTGATGATTGAAGAGATTTCTAGTGGTCTAGACTACTTTGACATTAGGAGAACTTCACAACTTTCTCCCTAAAGTAGTATGAGTTGAAAAGCAAGAAAAAGGCCAGTTATATAGTATTGGTAGGAGAATTATGCAGCCTTCCTGACCAAGAATGATAAATTAAAGGGACACTCCACATCGAAAAGACATTCAATTATGTCTTGGCGATCAATAGGAATGCATAAACAAAGATGGCACCAAACACAATACATAGATTGGCCAAAAAAGTGAAGGAGTCTCACTGATACAATCTTTTTCATTCTAGCATTGTGAAATTAAAAAAACCTATTGCATTCATTCTAAAAAATGGACATTAATGGCCACACGAATGAACAAAAAGGATTTCTAGAATTTGCAGTGGGAAGGACAGGAGGTGAGAGAAAAGTAAAATAATGCAGTGCGGCCATAGATCCACAAGTAAGCTTACAAAGTTCTTTGTAATTGAAATTGTAATTCAGTTCTGTCACCTTAGAGGATTAAAATGGAAAGTTCAAGTCTTGCAAAAACAAAGAGTAGGAAGCAACAGGGTGAGACTAGTCACCCCAAAAGTAAAAAAAAGAAAATTGAAGCAGGGGTAGAGTCCAAAAAAAGAACGAAAGTTAAACCAAGACCTTAGTGATCAATTTCCTGGATTAGGGCCGAAGGCCAGAAGGTCTACACAATTAAGGGTTGATGTGGAAAAGTTTGAAGACAAATGTAGACATATAGGAGATGTGTGAACTCCCATTAGAGTATATGAGTTATTCATGTTCCACTATTGTCAGAGAAATAGGTTTGAACTAGTGTGCAATCCCTCAAATTTCAATTTAGGAAAACTAGTAGTTCCAAATTTATTTGTGAATGTAGAACTCGTGAAACTTCTGGCTAAACACTACAACCCAGACCTTAAAGCTATCTGCAACTTGCAAGGCGAACCCTTCATACATGTGTCCAAGACTGCACTTTGTGAAATTTTTAACCTAAGTGACACATGTGACGAGCCGATTGTACATGAGGATTTGGAAAAGGAATATTGGAGAATGGATACAACTTATAAAGGATGGAGATTGCCATTACATAGACCTAGGAAGGATGGAAACCTTGTTTTGCTCGAGGACAATGATGGGCCACCTTTTCATGTTGATTTGTTCGAACCCTACCTAAAACACACATATTTCTCAATGTGTCAAGTATTGGGGAATGAAGCCTCTGAATTCATGTCTATAGGGGCAATGGTGATTGCAGTGGATATACAGTGCCATAATGTAAGACCTTTCAATTATGCCTCACACATTTTCAAAGAGATTGACTCAGGTCTAATGGCAATAAAAAATGGATCTCCCACATTGCACTTCAAACATTATTCCATTCTCATGCATATGATATTGTACTATGGACAAGAGTTAGGGATATGGCCAGAAGAATTGAAAATTACACAATCTGATAATGAAGATCAACCACTACCAGTACAATTGTGGACTGCTATTTGGGACTACAGATTTTTCAATTCTAGTTATGTTCATTTTGAGGAATATTTTGTCAAGATATTGTATAGATTTTTTAATCACCCCTATGATTATTCATTGACTGATGAAATTAAAATATTTCTAAGGCCCAAAGACTTCAATGGACTTGCAATGGTTGGTCATAATTGGGGTGATTGGTATTGTTATGTTGATGCTACCATAATTAGGGTATATGGTTTTGAGGATACACCTTTCCTTCTACCAAAAACCATGCCAAATAGGATTGCATATTTGGAAATTGTTAGACAAATGGATTATTCAAATTTTATGAACTTGAGTGCCTATGAGAAACATGCATTCATGCCAAGTACATTGTGCTTTGGAGACTTTACTGTGTTGTCAAAGGAAGGGTATGATATCACTTTAGATAAGTTATCACATTTTAATATGAAGAAGGCTCCACCAAGAAAGGGATTTGATCCTAAGGGTTATATTGATTTTTCCAAGAAGAAAACAAACTTGGGTGGATATATTCATATATCCTATCCATATGATGATATAAATAGGAACATGAAGGAGAGGGAAGCTGAATTGACCATTGATGAGTAAAATAGGAAGATTGAGCAACAAATGAAGGAAATAGAAGAGGCATAAATGTTGTCTTCTGGAAGTGAAGAATCTTCTGGTGAAAAGGAACCCTAAGGGCGAACTGACAAAATTTCCAAATTGAGGATTGAAGAATACCAACCTCCCAATAGAGAACAAGAAGTTGAAGAAGGATCTGATACAGATATCAGGCAGTTATCCTATTAATCCTTTGTTTCTAATAGTGAATTTATAAAATATCCTAAATTTAGATCATTCCTATACAAAAAGAAAGGGAAAGCAATAAGGAAATCTGTCATAGATATCACACCAAGCAATGGAGCCCAATTGATGAATACTTTGAAATTAGATGTGGAGAATTAGATGAAGGATATGAATCCAAAGAGAGGAAGGAAATTGTTGGAGGAGTTTGGTGTAATGATCTTCCCTGGTTTACATTTAAATTCTACTCTTGGTTTTGATAGTTTTCTACATAATAATGGTGCTACAGATAAGCTCAGTCCATAAGTGGTTACAAAAGTATACATCGGATCAATATATAATCCTGATGAGAACTCTCTCATGATTTGTGCCTTGTATCCCCCACACAAGAAATCTATGATCATTAACACTGAGAAGGAATTTGGCCATGTGATGAAATTAAAGTAGGAGAAGTTGATCCTGTAGCCACAACTAACATTGACATTAATGTAGCCAAATTAAATAAGACACATATTTAGATGTTGATCAAGGAAAGATACATGTACAAAATGAACAATGAAAAAATTCTCAAAGAAAATGATTTTCTGAAAGACATAGTCAAAGGTAAACTCAAGGGCTCTACTAGATTACTAAATCAAGGAGAAGATTCCAAATCAAAGGATAAGAGTGAAGAATCAAATGTATGTGCTCAAGTGAGTAAAGCTAGATTTGATGCACTCTCTGCAATATTCTAGAAAAGGCACACTATCTTGATGGTTGGATGAATAGGTTTTGGGTGACCCATTCCAAGAGTTACACTGCAATTCAAGAAAAGATCTAGGAAATACAAAAGAAAGGTGCTTCTGACAGTGGAGCCATGACAATTGTTGAGGATATCATGAGAAAACATAGGGAATACTATAAGGAACTTCAAGTAGATGCGAAAGAGTTCATTGATGATGCAAAGGAGGGAGTGCTTGCATTATTCAAAGATGATGGAGAGTTGAAAGACCAGAATGAATGGATGAAAGAATGTAGATTGATATTACATGGAGCCTTGGAAGTAGCCAAGAACGAGGAATCAACACTGGATGAGACATGTGAGCATTTGGAGAAAATGGTGATCATGTAGATAACTACAAGGAAGCTTTAGAAGATGCTGACACTCATTTGGGACAAGATTATTTAGATCACATGAAAAAAAAAATTATGGCTCACTAGAGCTTAATTTTTTATGTTTAATTGTTGTTAATTCCAAAAGACATATATGAAGGGGTGTGTCCTCTTCAAAATATTGATATATAAGTTGGACATGTAATGATTAGAAAGTAAGAGTGAATAGGGAGAAAATAGGAGATATACAAGAAACATTTTTCATAATGTTTATCATATAGATTATAATGTATTGACCATGCTGCACACATGAATTTTTGGCTGGAATCAATAGAATATCTTTAATTTTATGTGGCTCAATATTGGTGTCTATTGTTTGTTGATTTAAAGCAATTATCTGGCTATCTCCACATTTTTGTTTCTTTGGTATTTGAAGAACTGTATATCCAAGTTGATATCCAATTTCATCAATGTACATTTGTTGTTATTGTGTAATCAAGTTGATTAGTTTCAATTAAATAATTAAAATCCTTTTAATTGATTACAGTAACTTGGGAGTAACATTTAGATTAGTAAGAAGAGTTACCTGGTAATTGATAAGATTGTCATACTGTCTCCACATTGATGTTATCTTGTTATTCAAATTAAGGATATACTTTATTTGTCAATACACGTTTGCTATCATTGTGTGATTATGTTAATTGGTTCCTTTGAGGAAGGATAAAAATCCTTTTAATAAAACACAGTAACCGGGTTGGATCAATTGGATCGATAAGAAGAGTCTGTTAGTCACATCCCTGTACATTTATACAAGGTATAAATAAACCTAAGTGCCAAGCAATCAAAATTATAACCAATACTAGTCACCTATCAAATAATTTCATTGACTCTGCTTACCCAATAAAGCATTGGTCCAATTAATTCATACATTACTTATCCACTTTCACATTATAAATTCTCAATTATAAAATTAAAAGTAGAGTAGTTATCAGGCCTCCATCTATTTCACTCTTTATGCCACTATGGATAGATTTATAGATTCATTTTTGCTTCAGTTGTCAAGGTCTACCCACCTAGGTTTAGCAGAGCCTAAAGTGTAGGGAGTCATCAACCATATAGGTTAACTCCATTCATTGGTTTGAAAACATTGCAAGTCTGATCATAGAGCCTGACATCCTCTTAGGATTTGTAACCTGCATTTTTGAGATCCAACAACTCACTCAACCACTTGCAAACATGCATGAATGATAGAGTACACCTTCAACTCACTGCATTTGGAAACTCAACAATTAGATTTCGCATTGATCTTCCAAACTCGCATCACATAAACAATGTTTCACATCTATTTTGCATCTATCTTTCTCTATTACTTTACATACCTTTCGTCGATATATCATCCTATATTTATACCATCTTCAACTTTGAAACATATCCAAAGTCGGCCATACATCATTTAAATTCAAATTAGGTCAGTGCTAAAAAATTCTAGGGTGGAATTAGAATGAGGGAAACCCAAACACACGCTTGATGAAGACCCAAATAAGTCCCAACATGCTTCATGAACTTCGAAAGTAGTGTTTAACAAAAGGCTAGCTAAACTAGTGTAAAATTCATAGAAAAATCAAGTGCACACAACCCTTAACATGATCCAATATTTCTAGACAAAAAAATTATCTTCAATATGATCATAACAAATTAACTCTAGAACCGTAAGTCATAAGAATCAACCAAGAAGAAATCTAGAGCAACTACATTTCTCTCGGACCTTAGCCAGATACCTTGAAAAACATAGTTCACAACTGGTGAATATAACTTGCACTATACAACGATCTAGAAACCCAAAATATGGATAAAGTAGGTTCCAACAATCATAATCGACATATCTAAACCATATGAAGATAGGAGAAAATCCCAGAGCAAAACCCAGAGCAAACAATGAACACCTACAACCTTTATTTATTACAATTTTCTCAATATCCCCAACATATACAACTAATAACCTACATCCATGACATCAATAACAATAGCAACCAATTGACCAATTGACATCAACGAAAAAACCTTCATTCTTGCAACAAGTGGATGGATAGATTGGTGGAACATTACCATAACCCATGGCTCTATTTTTTCACATACATTGACTCTAGCTAGGTAGGCTTCACCACTAGGATTATGATTTCATCACTGATAAGATTTTCCAAGATATTGTTGAGCTTGAATCTAAATCCTTTACTCCTCTATAACTTCATTTTGAAATAGTTCATGCATATAAGTAGATTGTAGAAAATTATTTTCCTAGAGGGGCTCATGTATTGGATCAAAGTTGGTTTCAGAGGAGTCTCTCCTACTTTTACCGAAGGAATTTATACTATCCACAAGAGCTAACCATTATTTTTAGGTGATCAAACAAATTAAAGAAGGATCCAAAATCCTTGAAGAGCTTCCTTCCATCTCTTGGGCCTCATTTCTTTTATTATGAATAGGCTTTCAAATTTGATGATGCATCTCCAAAGTGATTCAATTATATTGAAGTGTATTTAAAAGGTTCCTTGTAGGGTTCTCCATTTTCATGAAGGATTATGTGGTCAAAAAATTATTTAGGAAGACATTTGTAATGATAATTTTCCATGGTAAATGCAAAAGCTCCTAGATGTAGTGGGTTTCCTTATGAATTATACTAATCCTTTTGGGATATGATTGGCAACGATATCTATCAAGTTTACTTTGAAGCATATACTTTAAATTCCTTAGGAAAAAATATTAATAAAGGGAATATTAAATTCATAGCCAAGTTTTAAGATTTTGATAATATTTATGATTACTAGCTAATAAATCTACTTAATGTTTACTACAAGATCATTGCCAAGGATATTACCCTCAAGCCATGCTATCTTCTTCTTTTGATTATTCGAGTAGAGTAAAATGGGTTAAAAAAATCTAAATATATTCTTGATAATATCATTACTATGTGGAAAGGGATTTTTTTATTAAGAGGGGTAACACTTTTGACCCAGAACTATGAACCGGTGAGTTCACAAATGGGGGACCTCATCCCCAATAGAAATTCTCAACAAGTACATCCCAATGGGGTTTGAACCTTGATGGAAAGAATAAAAACACAACAAATTAACCATCACACCATTCCACTATTGGAATATGTGGAAAGGGAATTGAGTGGGCTAAATGTTCTCAATAAATTATCTTTATAAGTTTTCCACATCTTAGGAATACAAATTAATTCATGGCTCTTATGGAATGGTAGTGGATTCAAGATTGGGTTTTCCATATATCAATAGTTTATTTTGTTTTCCCCTTTGATGACTTGTTAGGATAAAAATATATCTAAATTTCCTTGGTTTTATGCTTTAATATCTTATAATACAGATTTTAAGACTCTCTATAAGATCTTTTTTCATAACTACTAGGAATATTCTTTCTTGGACCAAAGCTAAAATAAAGTATAGTCTGAATAATTAGGATCATGAGTGATTTTAGATTGTTTTTACTTCCATTATTGTATACATGTTGCAAAAAAATTATATTATCAAATATTTTAAACCCTAGGGGAAGAATTGCAAATAATATCTTGATACACCATTTCGTAACTATAAAATTCACTGAGTTCATTCTTGGATTTCACTACATTTACATATGATGTGCACAAGGTTAATGATATATGAAATCTTGAGTCCTTAATATTTACATGATAGTGCAAGTTTTAGACCATTTGGTAGAAAATTATTGAGTCAAAACTTTCTTTTTTTTCCTAGTGCATTCTTTACTAGGGTCTTCCTATTAGTTCCAAATTGCTTCATTTACAAGTTTCTAATCCCTACTATCCATTATGTGAGAAATAGGAAAATATCAAGTATATATTCTAATTTTTTATTATATCTCAAGAAAATTAGCATTGGATTCATGATTTTTCAATATTTTTTAGGCCCAATAATTTTTCATGTCATATGATTCTCTAAGGAGAGTCACTCTAAATCATTGAAAAATTCACACAGATACATCATGATTTAGAGTGGATATCCTATTATCATTTGGAAGATATGAGTTTTACACCATTTTAGATGTGTTTTTGACATAAATTTCTCTCTATATTTTAAATCTATGATATGTTACAATGTATTGATGCTAATACAACTGCAAGCTAATAAAGTTGCATTTAAGTGGTTGAAATACAAGTTCTTCTTGATTAGTGGATAAATGTTCCTTGAATAGTTTCCAAAGTACCATAAAATTTTCCTTCTAATAAGGGTACATCCATTCTATAAGGGTGTTGATGTGACCACAACCTAAAATCTCATGGGACTAACACTTTTCATGCCTCCTATTATAGATATTATGGTCACAATTCTCATGGATGGTCTCAATCCTCCCACTAATATTTTTCATCTCTTTCATAGTGATTTAAAAGATCTCTTGGTTGGAATAGTAATGATAATGTTGTTCCTTTCACTCACACCCTATTTTTTTCTAGAAAAATAGGGACCCCCTTTCTTTTCTCTTTCTTCTCTTTGCTTTTCTTCATCTCTTTCCTCCCTTTATTTTTCTTGGATTCTTCTTTTCTTCTCTTTTCTTTCCCTTTGGGTTTCCTTTGTTGGGGTTTTAGGTTTTCTCGTGATGGAATTCCATCCTTTTTGGGCTTGAACCCTGACGCCTTTCTGTTCCACCATATTCTATTTCAAAATTTTGTCCATTGAGATTCCTTTAGTTGGTATGCTTTTTGACATTCTTGACTCTTGATGCTCGATGGAGGTGGTGTCTTGTCATCTCATTTTCCCGCTTGATAGTCAATTCAATTGTATTGCTACATATTTAATAGGTATTAATACATCATTTTAAGTTTTTTTAAAAGGGAGAATGAATAATTTTAATTATCATTTGAGCTTTTTTGAGTTGAGTTATTTGTGCACTTTATGTTTCTTCAAGGTCTCCTTTATGAACAAAATCAGCATCCCTCACAGTTGCTTGTGCTTGGTCTGGTTTGGGTGTCATAGCATTATTTGTGTTTGGTTTGATGTGGTGGTGCTTGTGGGTTCCCCTCTTCATGATCCATGCTTTCGATTTTGTGCCCTTTCTTCCCCAAATATTTCTAGGTAAGCTCAAGATACTTTGTAAATTTCACTTTGTTTCTTTGGTTTTTCTTATTTTTTTGTGTGGTTTTATCGTTATTGTGATTCATATGGGTTGTTGTCTTTTGTTTTTCCTTGTTTTATTTGTTTTACTATTGTTTCAATTTCTTCCCTCTTTGGGTTGTTTGTTGTGTTATTTTTGTTGTTGTTTGGTCAACCTTTCAAATATTGTTTTATTTTGATAGTCTAATCAAGGATGTTTATGATGTCATCAAGCACCTTATCAGGTCTTAGGTTTCCTTTCCTATTTTTTGTTTGAAAATGAGGGTAGCATGTTTTTGATTCTCCACTGGCCCTAAGGGTATCCTTTCAAAATTTGGCTTAAATTATCGACTGGCGGACAATGACAATATCTCTTAAAGTGTCTTACAAAAAGTTATTCAATAGACCTTAAGCCATATTATTGACATCCAATATTTGGTGAGAAATACCTTTGAATATTTGGCTAAATAGTTTCAAATGCTGGACATTGGGGCTATCCTTTAACATTTATCCTAAAACTTCAAGCAAGAATTAATCCAGATTCCTAATTTTTGAAACTTGAGGATATTTTTTAATTTCATTACAACCTTTTTGTATTATCATACTTTGGGAGTAAACCTTACATGATATTAAAAGAGAATTTCAAACAACGTAAGGTGGCATTCCTATTTTTGTTCCCCAAAAATGGTTCTCTAAACAAATATTTTTTGGGAATTGGGTGTCGGGCTTACATTTCATCATTTGGTTGGGATAATCTTTTAAGCATAAACCATTTTCCCAATCTTCAATCTCCAATAAATCATCTTTGTGAAATTAAATTAAAATATTTTGAGCATTGGATATCAGGGATCACCTCTAATGCTTATCAAAAGAATATAAAGAAGATTAAAGTTAAGCCATGAGCTCCAAAATTCAAAAATATCTAATTTTCTATTTAAACCCATTTAGTGCCATTGGATCTTGGAAGTATATTTTTTTTGGGAATTTAAAAGGACATAACATAACCTTTTATGTCTGATTCCTCAAGAGAATTCACTAAAAAAGTATTATTTAGAAACCAGGTGTTAGTCTTGCACCTTATCATTTTCCAAAATAATACTGTAAAGTTTTCTTCTCGACTTTTGATTCTCAATGACAATCCATTTTACTTTATAACTATTTAGAATCATCTATTGGGTATTTTCCTCAATGATTATGAATTAATAAGAAGTAAGATATAGGTGACACTCCCGATCCCCAAAACCTAACAACTCAAGATAGTTTGAAATATCAATGTTTGGGATACTCGATTAAGTTACCTAAGGTTTTGAGTAAGTGATAAGTGCTATGTGTTGGAATTTTGAAGATATTGTTGAAGTTTTTTGTTGATGATGCTACTTGGCAACATGAGCATGGATGGTGCATAACATCGTGATATAGTGTTGTCATTGATGTCAACATTGTTGTGAATTATTCTAATCAATCCTAATAGCTTTTGGAGTTGCAAAGGAAGACATTATTGCATAATGGTTTAGTTTGGTAATATCAATTATGTGGAAATTTGACTAAGTGTCAAATTTGCTAGTTCAATGTAATAGTGCGTTAGTTTTTGGGTTCACACCATTTTGAAAATGAAGATATCACTCTATGATTCTAACATCATTTTTCTGGATGTTAGATAGACCTAAATCCAATATTTCATCTTGTTTGGACAAATAGTTTGAGAGATATGAATAACACAGTTTGACCTGGCATATTATAGTCATTTTTTTGTATAGTGTGTTTGTGTGGGAGAATCCACATTTCTCCATGGATGAGTATTTGTCCTTGCGGTATTGAAGATAAGTTTCTAGATGTCTATTGAGCATAGATTCCAAATGGTATCAAGTTTTGAGGTACACATGTCGAGATGTGGATATACAAATGAAGGTTTTTTCTTTTACATCTTATATAGATCCGACCTAACACATTTGATGTTGTGTGAAGGATAAATATTTATTGTAGTCTTATGTAGGATCGATTATAGTTCCATGTTGACCTATCTTAAGATATTTTGAGTTTTGAATTATGACGTGTTCTGTGGATGATAAGTGTTGGAGCCAACAAGTTACATTTTGGATATTACATATAATTAGGTTGACCTAATTGATGTTATAATTGATGTGGATATATGTGTTGGATTGTTTTCAATGTTTTGAGGTAATGTTTTGACATGTATTTTGTGTGATGAAAACTTGAGCAGAGCAGTGTGAAGTTGAGTTGAGAATGTTAAGTTGAAGATCTAAATTATGCAAATGAAGAGTGAGGAAGAGTGTTGAATCAAAATTAGATAAAGTTTGTTATTGTGATTCAATGGAACTATAATTCATGCATACATAAGATGCAATTGTAACAGTTCAAAAATAGGCTATGAGCCACCATATCTCTTCTATATTTTTCTTTGTGGTCAATAAGTCCACTTGGATAGTGAGTCCACTTGGACAGTGAGTTCACCTATAGTGAGCATTTCTATAATATTATAACTGGTTATAATATATTGTGAGCTAACCCTCACTATGATTTTTCCCATTTTGAGTCTTCCACATAAAAATATTGGTGTTCATGTGTTATGTGATATTGTGAATGTTTCATGCTTTATTTCCTTATTGCAGTTGAATATATGCATTAGCGATTGGATTTTTTATGTTTGGATGGTTTAAGAGAATACTGATTCACCCCCCTCTTAGTATTATGTGTGTTCAACAATATGCTTGAGGTATGATCCATGATAAAGTGAAACTTTGATTAAGTGAGGATTTCAAAGATTCTTGATGTGTTTAAGTCAAATATGACTTATCTTCAAGAATTGATTAAAATAGTTGTTTATCCTCCAATTGATTTTTGTGGTGTTCTGATGGATGTTGTTTAATGCGCATGTAATGCACAAGGAGAAGGTTTCTAGATGAAATAATAGTACAAAGGATATCATCCTTAATCCAAGATGTTTTCCCCATATTTGGATATTGGAGATACTGATTTAGGACATGTGGACATGGAAAAATTTCATAGAAGAGTCCATAATGAAGAAGAGAGATCAACCAAGGCCACCTCTTTAGCCAAGTTAAGATTGGTGGAAGTAGTTGTATTCCTAGTTTTAATACAATATCTCGAGTTAGTGTTGACATGCACCCAATATTACAACTGCAAACATAGGAAAATATTGGGACCATCTAGAGAAGTGGTATTGGACATCAAAATAGACAATTGAAAGAAAGAGTGTTTGAGATTCTTCCATCTCCAAAGTATTAAGCCATTAACATGAAGAAAGCAGTGACTTATTTTGAGAAAAATGTAACCTGCCTTAATTTCATTAATACTCAAATGTTTTAGAACCCTAGGAAGCTAGGAATCAAGATGGCTAAGGTGAAACATAGGAGTGAGTTTAGGGATGATTCCAAAGACCAAATCATACTCCTCAGTAGAGTCTGTGGTTACCCACATGCTAGAGAATTCCACCCATGGATGTGCTATTATATTTTGAGTATTAGACAAGAAGATAAAATGAGATACCATAATTAGCCACACCCTTTATGCACAACTCAATGATTTGTTGAATTGTGATAAATTTTACATGACTTCATACTTGGTATATTTGTTGGCCTATCAACCAACCTTCCCAGGGCTTACAAGGATAGGTATTTAACTAGAAGTAAAAAATATATGAACATTATCCATAGTTGGAGTTAAATACCAACAACAAGAGCTATTGCATTGTAAATGATGCTTTCCTCTATGCCATCCTTAGAGGGTTAGAGAATGAATTTTCCAAAAGGTTCTCATTGGAAACAATGGTAGAGTTGAAGAATTGGGGGAACTAGTATATCTTGTTCAAGACCTTCTCATACATCAAAATGACAGGCTTTTACAGATCCCCCCTCAAAATACCAAGGTACCCCAATGATAGAATAATCCTATTAGAATTATAAAAACATGTAGCAAAGATTCATAATTTGATTGTTGGAAAGCATAAATTAGGATACTCTTTCCCTATAAAGGTGGGTGTCTATTCTTGTGCAACTATGCAAAATGCCAAGATTGTAGAGGTAGAGTTGACAATGCACATAATTGAATTTTATGATGACCCCATGAATAAATATGACCCCATTGGGAAAATTAGCAAGGTCATAGGCTCATTTTTCAAACATGAGCCTACTCTAAAAGATCACTAGTCCAATTATGAAGATGAATATAAAATAAGGATGAAGGACTACTGTATAATGATAGTAGAAATGATAAAGGCTTGTAATGTGTCCAAAGTTCCAAATGAATTAAAAGACAATGCGAAAGTCCTAGATCCTATTTATAGTGGTAAAAGAATTTACAATCAACCAATCTATAATGTAGATTACTTAATTGCAAAGGATATGAACATTCACAACCTGTTCAAAAAGATGGTTGGTATCTCCTTTTCCCATGATTTTACCATGAACCCAATATTAGCCTAAGAATTCCAAGGTAGTTGGAGGCCCATCTACTACTACAATTGAGAAGGAAATACCATCATATTTGACAACTAGATCAAAGAGGAAGAAATAAGAACAAATAGTCATGGGTTAACCCACAATAATGTGTCCCACTTTTTGGCCAAAGCAGGATATTGAAATCAACATTTTTCACCAAATTTTTACTTTATGAAACCTATAGCAACTAAACAATTAAAAATTTGGAGGTGATGTGAACTAGTTATTTGTGAGGATTTGTGTGTATATTATATATATATTTAAAAATTTAAAAATTTTAGTAACAAAAAAAGTATCCCTTTTCCTTAATTTAGGAATAATTGACAATAATTGAGCCTAATGTTGCCTTGATTTAGTGTTGTAATATGTTTTACACATTCACATTAAGTCTAGGACCCTTTTTAACTAAATGGACTTAATTGTGCCTTATTTAGGGTGTTGTAAGGTGTTTTCTTTACACTTTCACATTAATCTAGGGATTTATTAATTAATTGAGATTAATTGAGCTTAAGTGGCCTCTTAAATTCAAAGCCAAGCCTTATTTATTATGTTTTCTAAGGGATAAATCCCGACACTCATTAATAATGCTTCATAACACTTAATTTGGAAAGGTTTGAGTCCTAGGCTAGTGACTTGGGACCCATTTTCCACCTGGTGAATGGGTCCTTCCTGGGTCCTAGGACCCCCTTTTAGCATGCTATTTCATATCCTTGAAGCATGTCCTAGTTGAGTATGTTAGGATCCATTCACCATATGGGTCCTCCTAAAATTAGGACACCCCTTTTTGAACATATTCTTGGTAGGATTTTAATGATTTCAAGTCCTAGATCTGATGTCGGCTTGTGTTATTTGAATTTCAGGATTAAATCTTAAGTTATGTATAAATATAAGGTTATTTCACCATGTTTTCACTGAGAATTTCATAAGAAATCAAGAGTACTTTCACAAGAGCATTATAGATCATTCAAGAAGGCATTCAAGGGTAGATTATTCAAGTTTTATTGTAGCAATCAAGGATCTCTTTCATCATGTCAAAGTCATACATGTTGTTGAGCTAATGTGATGTTGTAGCATTAGTGATCAAGTTCATGATCAAGATCTATACTCATTGAGGCCATTTCATGCAAAGTTTTAGACTTGCAATCCAAGGTTCAATGAAGGTTTGGTGAGTTGTTACATACATTTGTTCATTCATCATTCCTTTTATGCTTTATTTTATTTCAAGGTTTAATTACCTAAACAAGGTTTGACCAAGGAAAACTCCTATTCCCTAACAATCAACAATTTTTCTTCTCTCTTGATGTGTGATTGTAGGTTTTAGGTTGAAGATCAAGTGGAGAACAAAATTTGCAAAAGTTATCAAAGTTGTAAAGTTGTAAAAATTGTCATCTTTAGTGCAAGGTCACAAAAAGTACTCTATAGAATTTATTTCTGACTTTCGAGAGTTGAACACCTAGAATTTGGGAGTGTAGACATTGAAGAACAAGATCTTGAAATTGATTTTCTAGAACCCTAACAAGGACCCATTCTCCATTGGGTGAATGAGTCCTTAGCAAGGCCCAAAACAACACTTTTTTAACAAGGCACACATCATTTTAGCATCTTAAAACCTTCCTATTTTTTTTTATAATAGTTATGTTTGATTTATGATTCTTATTTATGCATTATACCCCTCATAATTGAATGAAACATCTAGATTAAAAATTAGGTGCAACCATTTGATTGATCTGATTTGGTGATTGCACCCTATTTTTCTATGTTTCAGAAATAAATTGTGAATTTTTTTACATAATATTTAATAACTTATTTTTTACAGTAAACGACATTTTAAAACAATGAAATTTATGTGTTCACACATAAATTTTGTTATTGAAAGGATAAAATTATAATTTTTAAAATTTAGATTTGTAACATCAATATCTAGTGCATGGATATTTTTTCATAATTTTTGTTACAATTTTTTAATTAATTTTTGAAGTTAGAGTAATTATAAGATGGACTTAGGTGTATGTTGTCACACATAACTTGTTTTCTATGTATTGAAATCATTATTTATTTTTTTGGCTAAAACAAGAATATCAATACTTAGTCCATGGACATTTTTTATAATTTTTTTCTTTACTTTTCTATTTTTTTGCATGTGTGAAATAAATACCTTGATGTTGGTTCTCCCAAAAACCAGTGCAACTATTAGCTTATGTGATCTAAAACCTACCCCTGCTAAGACCCCTGGTAAGCCTAGTATGAAAAAGAAAGGGAAGTAGAAGAAGGTGCCTCATAATAAAGGTAAGAATGTTGTGAGCAAGGATTCCTTGGGTGATATGGTGGTTGCGAAGACCTTGGTTATTGGTTGCGATGCCATCATTAGGTGCTCTGGAAGGCTGGCTAAAAACAAGAAAAAAGTGCAAATTAGGGATTTGGATACTGAAGAGGAGTTGTCTGACAACAAAGGTAATGATGTGGAAGAGGTTTTGGTGGATGAGGATGAGGAGAAAACTAGAGGTCCCTCCTATGTTCTTGACAGTGGTTTACCTCAGAAGGAGGGTTTAGCCTCCCATTCATTAGAGCCACTGGAAATTGATCAGAATGATCCTGTCTACACTATGGGCATCGATGAAGAGATTGGTATGCTGAGAAATAGATTGGACATCCTCGACAAAAAGCTCCTTGGGTTGACCCGCTTCACTGTCAAGATGATTCACTGTGTCACCAATAACTTGTTGGCTTCCATGAAGGATGAAATGGGGATAAAGAAGACCAAGGACTGCCAAGAGTGGGTCTGTGATGATATGGTTCAACTACTATCTAAGAATTGGGAGAAGGCCAACTAGTATGCTACTGGTTTGTTGTTGGTCCATGTATGCTGTCAGTCTCCGTCTGGGTTTAGTTAGGTGTTTTTTGGTTTGGTGTTTTAGATAATGTTTTTTGTTTTGGAATTTTTGGCCCTTATGGCTCTTTGTGTAGGGTACAACACCCTACAAATGTTGCATACATTATAAAAAAAAAAACCTTGATGTTTGGTGAAAAACCTACATGATTCACAAGAAACAAAATATAAATATAATAACAAAATTAAAAATATTCAAAATTATAATTTTTGAAAATATTATAATAATAGCTACATACAAAATATAATTTTTAGATGACTTTATTTGATCCCTCAAAAGGTAAATAAAAAGTGGTTTTTTGTCAATATTTTGATAGGTGCAAAGGAGACTCCATTGCATGTATGATTTAAGACTAGAGGGGTTCTATCCAGGGGGTTTGATCTAAGGGGGTCTTATCTAAAACTATTCAATTAAAACCCTTTAGATATAACTCCTCAAGGCTTAAATAATTATTTTTTCTAAAAAATAAGTGATTTTAGGTAAAAATCAAGATAAGTAGGGGGTATTTTCCACAACATATCAAATTGTGATATTTCTATTAGGATTCAATTGTGTAGTTTTATGAGTCAAACTCATTGACCCATATTTCATGAGTAGTGGTTCACAAGAACGCATCTCTCATGATATTGAATGGTCCACTTAGCACTCATTTCATTTAGGTGATGCATAGGTGAAGCACTGGGCTTTCTCGGGAGGTCACCCATCCCAATACTACTCTAGATCAAGTGTGCTTAACCACAAAGTTTTCCCAAGGTTAGGCCCACTTAGCTTGCAACCCCATTTACAAAAACTTTAGAAAGTGTTGTGCCTTATGAACCAGACATCATAGAGCCCCTTTAACTCATTAAAATTGATAGGTAGGAGGTATTTTCCATAGTGTGTCAAATTGTGATATTTCTATTAGGATTCAACTATTTTGTTCTATGAGTCAAACTCATTGAACCATTTTTCATGAGTAGTGGTTCACAAGAACCAATATCTCATGATAATGAATGGTCCACTTAGCATTGATTGCATCCAGGTGATTCTCATAGAGGTGAAGGACTAGGCCTTCTCTAGAGGTCACCCATTCCAATACTACTCTAGCTCAAGTGCGCTTAACCACATAGTTTTCCCCAAGGTTAATCCCATTTATCTTGCAACACCATTTGAAAAACCTTTAACAAGTGTTGTGCCTTATGAAACATTCATTATAGATCCCCTTTAGCTCATCATCAACTAGTGTTGTGCCTTATCAACCATTCTATGAGAGATGGGTTCTTGTGAACCACTACTCATGAAACATGGGTTAATGAGTTTGACTCGTAAAACTACATGGATCCTAATAGAAATATCATAATTTGACACATTGTGGAAAATACCTCCTATTTATCAATTGATGAGCTAAAGGAGCTCTATAATGAATGATTCATAAGGCACAATACTTGATGAAGGTTTTGGAAATGGGGTTGCAAGCTAAGTGGGTTTAACCTTGGGGAAAACTTTGTAGTGAAGCACACTTAAGCTGGAGTAGTACTGGGATAGGTGACCTCCTAGGAAGGCCCAATGCTTCACCTCTATGAGAATCACCTAAACGCAATGAGTGCTAAGTGGACCATTCATTATCATGAAAGATGGGTTCTTGTGAACCACTACTCATGAAACATGGGTCAATGAGTTTGAATCGTAAAACTACACTATTGAATCCTAATATAAAGACCATAATTTGATACCTTGTGGAAAATACCTACTACTTATCAATTGATGAGTTAAAGAGGATCTATAATGAATGGTTCATATGGCATAACACTTGTTGAAGGTTTTGCAAATGAGGTTGCAAGCTAAGTGGGCTTAACCTTGGGGAAAAATCTGTGGTTAAGCGTGCTTGAGCAAGAGTAGTGCTAGGATGGGTGACCTCCCGAGAAGGCCCAATGCTTCACCTCTATGAGAATCACCTAGATGAAATGAGTGCTAAGTGGACCATTCATTATCGTGAGAGATGGGTTCTTGTGAACTACTACTCATGAAACATGGGTCAATGAGTTTGACTCATAAAACTACATGGTTGAATCCTAGTAGAAATATCACAAAAAATAGGATGTACCAAGTTTGGGACCCATTATTGTGGGATGAACCTCATTAAGACAAGTGAAGAAGAGAGTGAGGAAGAAATTCCTCTAAAGAGAAAAAATAAAACTTTGAGTTCATCTTGAGCCATACTTGTCCCTAGGTTTGGATCACCCACTCCTTCCTCTTCTCCCCCACATGAGTCTCCTCTTCCATCTCCTCCTCCAAGTCCTCCTCCATCACCTCAAAACCATGTTGGTATATAGTTGTCATTGATGTCAAAAGGGGATCAGGTGTGAGATGGAACTGATCCTACATGAAGGGTGTATCAACATTAATATAAAAATGTTGTCATTGATGTCTATGGAAGATGGTGTATTGTGAATTTATGAATTCCTTTAGTTTTATGAATTCCTTTAGTGCTCAGGAGTAAAATTTGTGCCAGATTTGACATCAGTTTTCCGAGAACAACTAAAAAATGTGTTTTGCAGGTCGAGAGGTTGAAGGATATGCTCAAAATTGTTATACTTGTGCTTTCAGCCAGAATTAGGGTTTTGTGGCTAAACCCTAGTGTTAACAGTCACAACGCCTTAACATTTTTCTATTTTGTTGATGACTGTTGGTTGAAGGTTGTAGGTCAATTAAGTCATAACTTATGGCCTTTAAGTTCGTTCAGTGACTAAACCCTTCACCTTATCACTTGGTTGTTGTCAGTAGGTTCCTTTGAAGATCAAATGACACATATTCAATGTTGAAGATTTGATGACTATCACTGGATATCAGGAATCACAAATAGCTTTTGATAATTGGTTTGTAATTCAACAATATGTGATGAATGGTTCACATATTGCAGAAAGCAAGTTGAAGATTGTCTTAATATCAATTATATGCTGTGAAGAGATTCAATGGTTGTGATCATGATTGGACAACACATGATGGAGGAGAACAATATCCTGGTGGGACCCATTACACATGGCATCATATCACCCAATCGCTTCACATTGTTGTTGTGAAGTGAAGAAGGTTGGAGATTTGAGCGATATGCGATGATAGTTGAAAGTGACGTCAGCAAGGATAATTGCCAAAATATTATTGCATCGCTAAGTGTTAGTGCATCATAGTTAGGATTGGTGTTGCTTGTAGCATATCAATGATATATGATGGAAAACGAAGATTAAAGAAAAGCGATCGAAGGGTGATTGCTACAACACATAAATGGATGCGACTATTCTTAATTTTTTGGCGATACACAATTTTCATGAAGGAAATGATCAATGAAGGAGATTTAAATGACTACTCATCAGATGGTTGTGATTTAAAGTTGTGACGATGAATGAAGAACTCAAGATCATGGTACGAAGGAAGGAGATTGACGAACTAAATTTGAATGAAGTAATCACGAACATATAACTTTGTGTAAATAGGTTTCATCTACAAACCGACATGGAGATGAAAATTTATTGGTCTACCTACTTTAATGATAGGAGTAAGGTGATTTGATGCAAAAAATGATAGTACAAATGGCCATAGGGACAAGGATCAAGATCAGATCGGATCAAAGATTCAATAGAAAGCATTAATTGTATATCCGATCTTAGGTTTAGTAGGATGGAAATTAAGGAAAATTCTTTGCACCGGGAATTAATGTTGTGCGGCTTAGTGCAGCTGGAGAAAAGTGAAGAAGATATCCACCCTATCAGAGAATCTAATTTTGGTGGAAGATCTTGAGGCAGTTATTACTGATTAGCACTACTCAAAACATATGAGAAGTGTGTCTAAGAAGAAGTAAGTGGAAGAGAATGGGAAAAGTGTAGTGTGGTCCTAAGCTCCTAAAATAATCAAATAATACATAAGAATAGAAAAGGAGTGCTACAGAAGTGTACAGTGGTACATTGAGGTAGATAGAGAATGCACTAAAGAAGAAAGAGAGGAACAAAGCTGAAGCAATAGGGTGTACAACAATGAACAAATTTTCTTGATAGCAACAAAGAGTTGAGCAATTACAAAATTAGCTGTAACATTGATTAGAGTTCCATAGGAACAAATTGTATTCATCCTACATGTTGTTCATTTGATAGGTAGGTGCCATCAGATAAATTGAGTTGGTGCTTAGTTCAAGGGTAGGTGTCTCCTTAGGGTCGGTGCCCTTAAAAGTTGTAATAGAGGATTTCAAGGTTAGGCTGGATTAGGATAGTAGCTCCTAGCAACATTTTTCACACCACGGTTATTCCCATCTTGGGTTTTCCATGTATGTTTGTTGTTGTGTGTTGATCTTTATGTGAATGTCTTGGTCATAATCTATTTTGTCCCAATCTGCACATCTAGTTTTAAATTTTGTGTCTCCACTTTGAATAAAAGCATAAAATTTATGTATCTACTGAGTCACCCCCCCTTAGTAGATTGACATGTTCTAACAATTGATATCAGAGCATTAGTTACCTTAGGATAAGCTTAATCAGCTCTGGTTAATCCTTGACTTTGTGAACACAAATGGCTAATCAAGAAAGCTCTTCCTCAACGAAGCCACCTAAGTTTGATGGAACAAATTATGCCTACTGGAGCTCATTAATGAAAGGATATTTGGGATCTTTAGGTTTTGACGTATGGATGTCAATTGTAACCAGATACAAACCACTTGCCACACCTCCTACTGATGCTACAACCAAAAATGACTTTGAGAACAATGAAAAAGCTTAGTTTGCTATTATGAATAGTCTATCTAGGTATGTGCACCACAAAGTTATGTATTGTAAGAATGCACAAGATGTCTAAGATACATTGAAGAAGATTTATGAAGGATACAACAAAGTTAAATTGGAAAAGCTTCAAATACTGAAAGCTATATTTGAAGGCCTAAGAATGTTAGAGGAAGAAAATATTATAGACTATCTTTTGAGAGTTAATGATATTGTAAACTCTATCAAAGGATATGGAGAAGAATTGAAAGAGGATGTCATTGTATTGAAAATTATTACATCAATGACATACATGTATGAATCTAAGATTTCAACTATAGAAGAAGGAAGAGAAATAGACAAACTAACTTTGAATGAGCTACATGGTATATTCAAAGCTTATGAGATGAGGATGAGAGATGAAGAACTATCTCAGAAAGAAGCTACTTTCAAGATTGTTAACAAGGAGAAAGATGTACTTTCCAAGAAAGATAAGGCAAAAATAATTCCATTCAAGGATGATGAGACTGATAAAGAGGAGGAAAATTTCATTAGGAGACTATGAAGAGGATCTGAAAAATACAAAGGTAAGTTTCCCTTTAAATGTTTTGAATGTGGTAAAGTGGGTAATTTTGCTGCTAAATGTCCCTACGATAAGAAGAGAAACTCTGAACAAGAGGTAGATGATAAAATGAAGAAACCCTACTACCTTAAGAGAAGAATTTTTCAGAAGAAAAAGAAAATCCTATACATTCAAGAAGATAGTGATGTATCAGAAGATTGCAACAACTCAGATGATGAACAAAACTGTGCTTTTGATGTAAGAGACAATGAGTTTCTCTTTATGGAAAAAGAGTTTGAGGAGTAGAAGAATGAAAAGGTTGGAGGTCTTCCTGAAGAGGGTGAAGAAGAAGGAGTGATTGACCTAGAGGGGTAACTCATATGTTCTCTATATGAGATTGATGATCTCAAAGATGAGATTGAGAAGTTAAAAAGGGAGAACAAGCAGCAGAAGAAACTTTCTCAAAGAGAGTCTGATAAACTAAGCAAGGAACTAGAAGAATCTACCCAAAATGTGGTAGATTTGAAGCTGATGCTAGAAGAAGCCAAGAGAGTAGAAGATGTGATTCAATCCAAGTTGCAAGCTGAAGTTGATAGATGCATGAAGCTTGAGGGAGAGATTGTTGCTCTAAGAAGAGACCTGGAAAAGGAAAAATGATAAATAGAGAAAAGAATAAAGCTGAAAGGTGGGTCAAACATTTTAGATGAATTATTAAGCACCCGAAAGCTTGCAAACAAAGAAAAATAAAGCTTAGGTTTGGAGAAAGGGAAAAGTTCCTTTGTTGATGCTTCTACAAAATTATATGAAAGATTTAGAGCAGAAGAAAAGTATAAATCTTTCAAGGAGAGTAACTACAAAGGAAGAGACTGCAATGAGAAATCTACAGAGGTAGAGAAAACTAAAGAAGAAAAGAAGCCTGCTATAAACAAGAAGGATAACCAATAAGATCCTGATCACTAGAAGAACAAATTTTTTTTCAAAAGGACTAATGCTGATGGGTTCACTAGGGTGAGAGAAACAAGAAGGCAGATGCACAAATGACCTCCTCATCTAGAACAACATGCTATGACCAGGTATTCCTCATATTTCTATGGATATTGCTATTTATGTAATCAGTTTGGTCATAGGGCTAGAGAATGTAGAATCATTCCTAAAGGGAGTGCAAAATTTGAAAGAAGAAATTCATTTGCACCATTATTAGATATGAATATAGTTTGTTATAACTATAATAACTTTGGCCATATAGCTAAAAATTGTAGAAAAAAGTTTACAAAACCAAATGTTAAGAATGAGAGAAAGAAAGTTTTACCTCCTAAGACAAACAAAGAATCAAAAAATAAGGAGGATATGATAGAATAGATAGAAAAGAAAACTAAGAAAGTGTGGAAAGAAAAGGGAGGGAGCTCCACATAGTCAATGATTGCACAAACAACCCTACATGCCAAAAGTCAAAATCTATGGGTGAAAGATAGCAGATGCTCCAAACACGTGACTGGAGATAAGAGTAAGTTCAAAAAACTCAAAAAATGTCATGGAGGACCTGTGAGTTTGGGTGATAACACTGCAGTCAAGATATGTGGTAAATGCATCTTAAGCCAAATCTGTTAAGTGTAAGCCAAATGTGTGACAATGGTTATAAATACATTTGATTCAGACAATTACAAAATTGAAAAGAATAGAAAAATATTTTCACAAGGATTGAGAACTAACAACAACCTCTACAACCTTGTTGAAGTAAAAGGTCAAAGTTGTTTGATAGGACAAGCTGATGAAAGTGGGTTATGGAATAGAAGATTAGGCCATATAAAATTTGAAAATTTGGTGAAAGTAAGCTCAAGAGGTTTAGTTAGACACATTCCTAAAGTAACCAAGCATGAGAATGTCATATTCAAAGAGTGTCAGTAGAGAAAGCAAAAAAAGGCTAGTTTTCCAACCAAAGATTATTCGACTACTAAGCCTTTACAACTAGTTCATACTAATTTGTGTCAACCTACAAGAACTAGGGGAATGAAAGGAGAAAGATACTTCATGTTTCTAATTGATGACTACACAAGAATGACATGGGTGACATTCCCGAGGGAAAAATCACAAGTATTTGAGAGATTTAAGATATTCAAAAAAATGGTTGAGAAGGAGATTGGTAGAAAGACCAAATGCTTAAGGTCATATAGAGGAGGAGAATTCACATCAAGTGAATTTGTTGAATACTATGAGGCACATGGAATCAAGAGAAAATACTAAATGCTAAGAACTCCACAACAAAATGGAGTGGTAGAGAGGAAGAATAGATTTGTGTAGGATATGGCCAAAACAATGCTAAAAGAGGTTAGAATAATTGATGTTTTGGAGAGAAGCAATACATACTACAGTATACATTCTGAATAGAGTTCAAATTAGAATACATAGTGATAATATGCCCTCTATGAGCTGTGGTATGGTATACCTACATTTGTGAAATAATTAAGGTGTTTGGCAATAAATACTACATAAAAAGATGAGATGAAAATATAGGAAAGTTTGAATCAAGAAGTGATAAAGGAATATTTCTATGATATTCCACTCAAAGCAAAGCTTAAAAATTCTATAACAAAAGACTGGACAAGATTGTGGAAATCATCAATGTTAAGATTGACATGAAAGTATAAAGCATGTCAAATTTGATCAAGATATTTGTGAAGATGATTTAGATTATGAAGACAATGTGGAAAATGATGAAGAAGAATTTGAGGAAATAAAAGTTGAGAAGGCCCCTGTAAAATATGTTAAAAAAGATCATCAAACAGATTAGATAATTGGGGATAAAAATGAAGGAGATCAAACCAGGAGGATATTTGCAAAGAACAAAGAACAAGTAAACTTTGCTCTCCTATCTCAAGTTGAACCAAAAAGTTTCTCTAAAGACAACAAGGATGAGAGATGGATAGAAGCCATGGAAGAAGAGTTAAATCAGATTGAAAAGAACAAAACATGGGAATTGGTACCTAGGCTCCCAAGCAAAATGGTAATGGCACCAAGTGGGTGTTTAGAAACAAATTGAATGAAGATGGAGCTGTAATAAGAAACAAGGAAAGATTAGTGTGCAAGGGTTATGCACAAGTTGAAGGCATTGAATTTGAAGAAACATTTGCACCTTTAGCAAGACTAGAAGCAATCATAATGTTTCTTTATTTTTTAGTCTACAAAGGATTCAAAGTATATCAGATGGATGTTAAATCTGGATTCTTGAATGGAAACTTAGAAGAAGTTTACATAGAACAACCAGAGGGTTTTCAGTTGTCAATGGACTCAAAATTAGACCAATATTTGCAAATTGAGAAAGGTATTGTATGGTCTAAAACAAGCACCTAGAGATTGGTATTCCAAATTAGATCAATATTTGCAACAATAGGGATTCAAAAAGGGATGTGTAGATGACAACTTGTATTTTAAATATGAAGAAGAGCACATGATCATAGTTGTTGTTTATGTGGATGAAATTATTTTTGGTGGTAGCAATGACAAAATGTGTAAAATTTTTTCCACACATATGCAGGATGAATTTGAGATGTCAATGTTAGGAGAGTTCTCATTTTCCCTTGGTTTTCAAATTGTATAAACTGATAATGGGATATTCATATCTCAAACTAAGTATGCTAAGGAGATGCTCAAGAAATTTGGCATGGAAGACAGTAGACTAGTAAGTACCCCCATGATAACTGGCTGCAAGTTGAGTAAATTAGATGAATTATCCGAGGAAAATCAGATAGTGTATAGGTCAATGATTGGAAGCTTGTTGTATTTAATTACATCAAGGCCAGATACTATGCAAGAAGTATGTCTAGTGGCAAGATTCCAGGCTGTACACCAAGAGAGTCACATGTCAACACAGTGAAAAGAATTTTTAGATACATCAAGAGTATAGTTGATTATGGACTATGGTATCCCAAGAGCAATGACTTCATTTTAACTGCATATATAGATGCTGATTGGACATGAAGTGTGGATGATAGAAAAAGCACCAGTGGTGGAGAATTCTTCTTGGGAAACAAGTTAGTTTCCTGGATGAGAAAGAAACAAGAATCAATTATTCTATCCATTGTCGAAGTAGAGTATGTGGTAGCAACATGTTGTACTCAAGTCTGTGGATGAAGCAAACACTTAAGGGCATTAAGGTGGAGTACAAAGAACCTATTTCAATTCTTTGTGACAATTAAAGTGCCATAAATATATCAAATAATCTAGT
Organism: Sequoia sempervirens; assembly: GCA_007258455.2. NCBI lineage: Eukaryota > Viridiplantae > Streptophyta > Pinopsida > Cupressales > Cupressaceae > Sequoia > Sequoia sempervirens. The sequence continues at coordinate 26,146,329 of VDFB02000002.1, read as the reverse complement.
GATTCACTCTAGAACAAAGCACATATCCATTAAGTATCACTTCATAAGAGAGAAGGTTGTAAATAAGGAAATCAACATGGAGTATGTTTTCACAAAAGAATAGGTAGCTGACATTTTCACCAAGCCTCTTCCCAAGGAAAATTTTGAATATTTGAAGCAAAGATTGGGAGTCATTTCTCCCACATCATATCACTAGTGCCTAGTGATGGGGCATGATTCTAGGGAGAGTTTAAATTGCATTTCATTCATCCCTAGAAACAAAAAGGATAGATCAAGTCAAGTATAAATGGTTTTAAAAATTTCTAAGGACTTGATGGTTGCATAATCATGATTCCCACTTTCTCTTTGCTTGTCAAAGGGAGAGTAATGTGTTAGGGGGAGTCTTCCCTTTGCCATTAATGTCAAAGGGGGAGAAAATTATGAAAAAATGCTCAATTGAGTAGGATAAGCACAATAGAGGTGCATATCACAGGGGGAGAAACATGTGCAAATGCTCAAATGGGAGCATTGTGTAGAGAGTCCAATTGGTACAAAGCTCAAAATGTTACTAGTCTCAATTGATTTCAATTGGTATGAGCATTTAGTTTTGCCATCAATGACAAAGGGGGAGATTGTTGGCATATAGTTATCATTGATGTCAAAAGGGGATCAGGTACGTGAGATGGAACTGATCCTACGTGAAGGGTGTATCAACATTAATTTAAAAATGTTGTCATTGATGTCTATGGAAGATGGTGTAATGTGGATCTGTGAATTCCTTTAGTGCTCAGGAGCAAAATATGTATCTAGATTCAACATGGGTTTTTTGAGAATAACTCATAAATGTGTTGTGCAAGTCCAGAGGTTGAAGGATATGCTCAGAATTGTTATACTTGTGCTCTCAGCATGAATTAGGGTTTTGTGGTTAAACCCTAGTGTTAGAATTCATAAAACCTTAATAATTTTCTATTTTGTTGATGACTGTTGGTTGAAGGTTGCAGGTTAGTTAAGTCATAACTTACAACCTTTAAGTCCATTCGATGACTGACCCCTTCACCCTGTCACCTGATTGTTGTCGGTAGACCTTCATTTGAAGATAAAATGATACACATTCAATGTTGAAGATCTGACAACTATCACTAGATGTCACACATCGTGGATAGTTTTTGAAAATTGGTTTGTAATTCAATGATATGTGATGAATGGTTATCACACATTGTGGGAAGCAAGTTGAAGTTTGTATTAAGATCAACGATATGTGATGAAGGCATTCAATGGTTGTGCTCATGATCAGATGTCACATGATAAATGAAAACAATGCCCTATTGGGACTTGCGACACATGGCATCATATCGCCCAATCGCTTCACATTGTTGTTGTGAAGCGAAGAAGGTTAAAGATTTGAGCAATATGTGATGATAGTTGAAAGTGACATCAACAAGGATAGTTGTCAAAATTTTATTGCATCACTAAGTGTTAGTGCATCGCAGTTAGGATTGGTGTTGCTCGTGGCATATCAATGATATGCTATGGATGATAGAGATTAAACAAAAATGATCGAAGGGTGATCACAACATTGTAGAATTGGATGCGACTATTCTAAATCTTTTGGCAATACACGATGTTCATGGACATGATCAAAAAAGAGATTTAAATGACCACTCATTGGACGGTAATGATTTAAAGTTGTGATGATGAATGAAGAAATCAAGATCGTGGTGCGAAGGAAGGAGATCGACAACCCAGATTTGAATGAAGTAATCACAAATGGATAACTCCACATAAATAGGGTTTTGTCTACAAACCAACATGGAGATGAAAATTTATTGGTGTACTTGTTTCAACGATAGGAGTAAGGTGATTAGATGCACAAAACAATGGTATAGATGGCAATAGGGATAAGGATCAAGATTAGATCGAAGATTAAGTAGAAAGCATTAACTGCATATCTGATCTTAGGTTTAGTAGGATGGAAATGAAGGGAAATTATCTACAGATGCCAAGAATTAATGTTGTGAGTTGGAGAAAAGTGAAGAAGATATTCACCCTATTAGATAATCTAATTTGGTGGAAGATCCCGAGGCAATTATCATTGATTATCACTACTCAAAATATATGAGAAGTGTGTCTAAGAAGAAGTAAGTAGAAGAGAATGGGAAAAGTGTAGTGTGGTCCTAAGCTCCTAAAACAATCAGAGGATACATAAGAATAGAAAATGAGTGTTGTAGAAGTGTACAGTGGCACATTGAGACAAATAGAGAATGTACTAAAGAAGAAAGAGAGGAACAGAGCTAAAGTAGTAGGGTGTAGAGCAGTGAACAAAGTTGCTGTGATAGAAACAAAGAGTTGAGTAGTCACAAAATTAGCTGTAACATTAATTAGAGTTCCATAGGAATAAATTGTATTCATCCTACATGTTGTTCATCTGATAGGTAGGTGCCATTAGATAAATTGAGTTGGTGCTCAGTTTAGGGGATAGGTGTCTCCTTAGGGTCAGTGCCCTTAAAATTTGTCAAAAAGGATTTCAGTGTTAGGCTAGATTAGGACAATAGCTCCTAGCAACATTTTTCTCACCATGGTTTTTCCCATCTTGGTTTTTCCATGTATATCTGTTGTTGTGTGTTGATATTTATGTGCATGTGTTGGTCATAATCTATTTTATCTCAATTTGTACATCTAGTTTTAAATGTTGTGTCTCCACTTTGAATAAAAGGATAAAATTTATGTATCTACTAATTCACCTCCCCTATCAATAGATTGCTATTTTCTAACAATTGGTATCAGAGCACTAGTTACCTTAGGAGAAGCTTAATCATCTTGGGTCGATCCTTGAATTTATGAAAATAAATGGCCAATCAAGAAATCTCTTCCTCAGCCAAGCCACCTAAGTTTGATGGAACATATTATGCCTACTGGAGCTCATTAATGAAAGGATATTTGAGATCTTTAGGTTTTGATGAATGGATGTCAGTTGTAAACCGATACACACCACCTACCACACCTCCTACTAATGCTACAACCAAAAATGACTTTGAGAACAATGAAAAAGCTTAGTTTTCTATTATGAATAGTCTATGTAGGTCTGTGCACAACAAAGTCATGTATTGTAATAATGCACAAGATGTCTGGGATACATTGAAGAAGATTTATGAAGGAGATGAAAAATTTAAATTGGCAAAGATTCAAATACTATAAGCTATATTTGAAGGCCTAAGAATGTTAGAGGAAAAAAATATTACAAACTATCTTTTGAGAGTTAATGATATTGTAAACTCTATCAAAGGTTCTTTTCTGTGATACTACCTTACCAAATCTACGTTCACATAAAAGATTATCAAAGAAAAGATATTGTAAACTCTATCGCTTTTCCTAAAGAGAGGAAGAAAAGATTATAAACTATCAAAGGTGCACAATTTGGTAAGGTACTATCACATAAAAGATAAACCATCGAGATGCATAAGAGAAAAGTGATAGATTTGAAGAATAACTAGTTGGCTTTCTTTGTCTATCCTTCTACGTTCCAAGAACCAGTGATGGAATGAAATTCTCTTGCAAAAATTTTCTTCCCAAAACTTTGAATTAATTTTCTCCTAGAATTCCCAATTTCCCTAGAACAACCTGAATATGTAAAAAAATTTCAGACATAAATTACTTCCTTTCCCAAAAAAAAAAATGAATCCCCCCTGAAAATATCTCAAAGGGATAATTATTTACAAAAGAAAGGCTATTTTATTTTCAAAATCCCAAAAATTTAATTAAATCTCTAAAATCCCAAATAAAATATCAAGTTTCCTTTTCAAAAATCTGTTCGAAACTGTGCATGAGCTCCACAAAAATCCTTTCTATCTTTTTAATTATTTTTACTATTTATCCATTATCACATTACATTATAATTCAATTTTATTTTATTTTATTTAATATTACATTACACTTTTAAATTTATTATAAACCATAATTGTTAATAAATATATTTATATCTATTTATCAAAATAGTTTAACTTAATAATTTAATTTAATGAATCAATTAACATAGAGAAAAATTTATCAAACAAATTTAAATTAAACAAACCAAATATCAACAACAATTACCTAGTCGTAATCAGGGTCGAAAAAGAAGACCAACTAACCATAGACAACATACAACATTCGAGGTGATGAAACAGGTACTCATCCTCTTCGAGGATGATGGCTAGGGTAGGGGACCAACTGCTATCTTCGTTCAACAATTCCATTGGGATTAAGGTACTCTCAAACTTGCTAATTCAAGTGGAGTCGATGCCTAGTACCTGCAACCTACATCACACAAAATGGTCATGTATAAACATACACATATAATTAGGCACGCCATAAAGAGGGAATCATAGAGTCGTAGGGAACTCATGAGTGAGTGATGCAACACTGTCCCTTTCACCCAAACACATCAATCAAGTAACTACATCAACTCATATAACAATCATATACATAACAATCATGATAAGATGATCTCCTAATTATCATAACAATGAATCAAACATCATTAACATCTAACTTTAAATATCCCTATTATTTTACCTTCATCTCCAAGTTCCAAAGACGATTACCTGCACATACATGGTGAGAATGGAGGGACACTACACCATAGATTGGCCTAGTGATATCTGGGATATGATTGAACTGTTGTCAATTATTATCTCAAGAATTGCACCTAGATGGTATATATGGTTTATGTTGGTTAAAGTCTTAGTTGTTGAACTACGATTCCTCTATGTTGCACATATGTAGGAAAGGCCATCATAGATGAGCCCACGAGGAATTAGGTCGGGCCCCTTAGGTTCCCCCATACTTTCCTGAAAAGTATACTTTTGTGAGTTGGTTTTGTGTTGTGAAATAAAATTTTGGTTAGCTAAGTTTGTGTGGGGAAATTGTGGGCATTACATTGGTATCAGAGCATAATTTCGTTAGTGTTTCCCATGTGGTGTTGATTGTGCGAGTTTCCCTTTTGTGTTCATCTGGTTGTTGTTATGATTGATGGTCGAAAAGATCTTATGATGTCTTGAATTTTCTCTCATCTTTCGATAATTTTTGTTAGATTTGACCAAGTACTATGTATCCTTATGTGAATAATGTATTTGATTATGAAATAAATGATATTGTGTTCATACACTTTATGTGAGAAAGGAACAGTGAAATAGTAATATTTTTTTAAGCGAATTGTATATTGTGTGCCTTAAATGGGTTAGAAAAACTATTGATTTAACTATGATTGTGTATTGAGATCTTTCTCTATGTGCTTTGGAAGTGACGTGGAAATGCTATTCTTTTCTTGTTTTTGGATCAATTAAGTATTTTCCTAATAGTACATTGTACCTTGAAATCAATTGAATGCATTAGTAAAATTAGCATTGTTAAATTTTAAACCTATGTTTTGATATTGCATGATATGTCTGAAATGTAAACACTAACTCATTATATCTTGATTAGGGATGCAATTTTTAAATATATGACTAAGTGAAAATAATTACTAACAGAATGTTGATCTTGTGGTATGAATAAATTGGACTATGTTTTTTTCAACGTGTATTGAACGTTGAGTAGCCTTATTTAAGAAAATATTTTTTTATGAGTGTCATTGATTAGTAAATTTTATTGTTAAGAAACTTGAATTATGCTATATTGTTTGAAATCAATGAGATGATTTAATAGATAGTGTATCATGTTATGTGTGTGTGCATACTTAATGATTAAATATGTACCCCTAGTGTGTGGCTCCCCTATGGGATTGAGAGCCTACTAGTGTAATTAGGGGTTGAGAGATGGAGAACCTCCATCAAAATCTTAGGATTTTGAATGGACGTTAGTTCCCATAATTCTCCTCCACACTCTTGAATCATGCTAATTGATTCATCGTGCAAGCCTAATTCCTTGATGTTTACCTATGGATTGAGGATGGAACTAAGTGTACCTTGGAGATATATTATTGATATTTAGTTATTACATGAGCTCTATGTGGTTAGAGACCACCATTTTCCAGCATGCTATTTTGTTTGTGGCTTGAGACCACTGTGGTTAGAGAACCACCATTCTCCTCCTCCCCCTTAGGTGACTTATTTATTATTATTGAGAATTTTTATTTGATTGATTAAGCCAACAATGTTGGAATTCTTAAAGTTATTTGATTGATTGAATTTTGAAATTTTCCTTTTTGCCTCAAGGAATTATTAAATTTCATTTTGAAATTAAGATTTGGATGTTGCAATGTAGCTACAATTGACTTTTATCTTTTGAGTTTATAATTTTTCCCCTTTTATAGGACCTTTATTGAAATCTTTGTTATGATCTTGTGTTACTTGGTTTGAGGCTTTTCAAGTGTTATTTGCAAACTGTTGGCATGTGTAGTAATGTGACCTTTGTAAAAAACTGCCATACTCATGAGGGTCCCTGACAGGTTGTATGGGAGGAGTAGATGGCCTTGGGAGTTATTGTTAAAGGGGTTAATGAGACTGGTATGGGATGGTTATAACCATTTCCCCTATATCTATCTAATTTTTATGTGGCACTATGATACTTTAAATTCTTAGAGGAGAATTTTGGACACTGGTCATCCTCATCCCTCATCCCATTATGTAATGTGAATTTAATGTTATTGATACATGAGTATTGAGATATATTGTTGAGGATTGAAAAATGTGGATAAGAAAATAATCATGTTATGTGATGTGTGAATAATGAGCTATTCTAATGAGAATTTAGATGTGTTGAAAACTATATGAGCATTGAAATACATTGCTGAAAGATATGAAATTGATAAATGAGGATTGCGATATGCTGATAAAATGTTAGAATTTTGTGATGTATATAATGTGATGTAATATATTAGTTTAATTGATTTGTGGTTGGATGTTAAACTTATGTAGAAATAAAAGTGAGGTGTTTTCTACCGTGTATCTGACCCTTGTGATGTTGAATGATTAAGGCGTTAGTGTGATTTTTGTTTATACCTCTGTAAATTCATTTGGAATAACATTTTTGTTAATTTAAGAGCTAAAAAGCAAATTTTGACATTATGGTATTGAAATTTAAAATGAATCAATGTATTGTGTATATGATTCATATAAAAGTTTTAACTCTTGGTGTTATTGTTTGGTTGATTATGATGTCATTTTATTATATAAATGGTGTCAAAGGTTAATGCATCATTTTATGTTATAAATTAAAATTAGAAGGTTATTCTTATCCTTGTGTATTTCCATATTGAAGTTAAGTCTCCCCATCCTTCAAGACTTCCAGTAGGAAGTCTATATAAGGGGGGAGAATGTAAGGCCACCCAATTATTTTCTTATAAATGTTTATGGTAGCAAAGTACTTTGGGTCATGAATTTCATATAGTTTGTGAAAGATTTCTTATCTCTCATGGGTTGTTACACTCTCATGGTTATAATGTACTTAGTAAGAATATATTTCATAATTTAGATATGTTTACTTCAAGGAGATGGTTAAGAGAGAGATTTCACAAAGGTTCAATGAAAATGGACTAATGAAACCATTGTGTCACTCAATTACTAAATACCTATTAGCCAGTATGAAGGTTAGTACTTATGACGACTGTCTCATGAAACAATAGATTATTTTTCCTCTAGTTCGACTTAAATTAGTATTACCACTTTAACCATGTAGAAGTTGAAAAACCAACTTCACAGTCCCCAAGAACACCTGCAAGCAATCACCTATCACATGCAAAGATATTCAAAACAAAAAAACAATAGAAGTTCTGTAAACCCTCAGAGCCAATATGCAAGTAAAAATCAGAATATTGATTATTGAGAATAATATTTTACAAATAATACAAAAGCCTTTGAAAAGGTGGGGATGCAATAAAGTAGGAAAAAACAACCCTAATCTTATCTTGAGCAAAAGACAACTCAATAAGATAAGATAAGAATTAAATGATAATTATCCTAGGAAATAAATAATTACCTAAGTAAACTTATCCTAAAGTGTAATTAAATAATTAATTACACCAACACCCCCCCATAAGTGCAACTTAGGGAGAAGCAAATTATTATGCAAAGATGAGTCCCAGCAACAAGGCCTGATTAGGTACTCATTTACAAATGCAATGCAAACTAAATCAAACGGGGTAAAGGAGAAAACCACATGGGAACAAAACTCCTCCCCAAAATAGAATGCAATAAACTACCTAAGTGATGAAAAATGGAGGACTCCATAAGACCCCCCAAGGACACCATTCATCACAAAGATACATGAAAGAATCCCCCCATAAGAGAGGAAGAAAGAGACCACAGATCCCCCCCAGAATGAAGTAACTCCAAAAGAAGTGAAGAAACTGCATCTCCAGAAAGAAGTGAGAGGGAAGAGGTCGAATGAAAGAAATCTCTGAAGGTGGAATAGGTGCAGCCCAAGATGTCTCCACAAAAGCAAGTGTGACCTCAACAAATGAAGAAGCCGAAGTAGGTGAAGACTCAATCGAAACCTCCAAAGATGTATGATCAACTGGATCCTGCTACACTAAAACAGAAGAAGAAATAGGAGGTGGAGGAGATGGAATGTAAGGCTCGAGAATAGGATCTGAAGTGAGAACACTAATGTTCAAGAAGCCAAATATCTCCTCTGAAAGATGATGCACACTCAAAGTGTGAGGAACAGTTGTAGGAACAGAAGCACCACTAGTAGCAAAATCAGTGAAAGAATACAACCGAGATGAGTGATCCACTATCCCAGTAGCAATAACTGCTCTACTCTCCAAGTCTCTGATGATAACCGAATCAGGTGTGAACTCCACAGATCTCCCATTGCCCCCATGTGTTATTTGATAGATGGAAATAAGGTTATTTTTCAAATGAGGGACACACAAGACATCTTGAAAGGAGTGATCCCCAAAACTAATAGACCCCTTCCCTATAATAGTCATGTAAGTGTTGTTTCCCATCAAAATGGGAGACATAGTGCAAGGCTCAAAGGAAGTGAACATAGACTGCGAAGATGCCATATGATGAGATGCTCCTGAATCTAGAAGCCATCACCCTGATCCAATACCTGAAGAAGCACAAAGAACATGTCCCTTCATATCTGATGAAGTATGTAAACCAGTTGTGCCTGTGTTATGCTACTCTGAAGAAGAAGAATGGGGAGAAGAAGATGATGCAGACATCCTGGACCATTGTGGGGGGGCCTTCTTCTCTCTTTCTATCTCTCCTATGGAGACCATTGTATATGTACTTATATGAGGAGAAGAAGAATATATTTGCATGTGATAGGTGATTTCTTGCAGGTGCTCTGATACCATGTAGAAGTTGAAAAACCAACTTCACAGTCCCCAAGAACACCTGCAAGCAATCACCTATCACATGCAAAGATATTCAGAACAAAAAACAACAGAAGTTCTGTAAACCCTTAGAGCCAATGTGCAAGCAAAAATTAGAATATTGATTATTGAGAATAATGTTTTACAAATAATATAAAATCCTTCGAAAAGGTGAGGATGCAATAAAGCAGGAAAAAGCAACCCTAATCTTATCTTGAGCAAAAGACAACTCAATAAGATAAGATAAGAATTAAATGATAATTATCCTAGGAAATAAATAATTACCTAAGTAAACTTCTCCTAAAGTGTAATTAAATAATTAATTACACCAACAAACCATACTATAACTTAAATATTTTTGTAATAGTGATCTATAATACCTTTTGAAGTAGAATCATTGTATATGTTTCCCTTGGCTAAACTTGCACTTTCTTGGTAGTGAAATATAACCAACAAGGATTGACTTATAATGACAAGGCATGTTTGATCTAGGGAAGTGAAAGTCATCTAGGAAGAACCAAATACTCTTTAAAAATCTTATTCTCAATAATAATGATGTATATGTAACTAGAATTAAAACATGCTCAGATTACGAATGTACCATTCATGAGGGCGTGAATCTTTGTTTATCATTAGTTGAATTTATGATTATATGCTTACATTCATTGTTTTTCATTTAATTTTCACGTGTATTTCTTCATACTTTTATTTAATTCTAAGTACGATGTAAAAACAATAGAATCAATAAATGTCATACAGTTTATGATAGATTTATTTATTACTTATAAATTAGTTTTACCTGCATATGATAAAGGAATCTATTCTTACATTTATAATTATTATTTAAATTATCTGTACTTCTAAATGTATTGATAATCATTTCTAAATAGGTATTATTATTTGATAAATGAAACAACCATATATGAAAAACACATTTTTTTAAACTTCAACCAACCCAAAACAATATGGAGAGAGCCATTTTGCGTTTTGCGAAAAAGAAAATCTGAACCATGCAATGAAGAGCCCTTACAATTCTATTATAATCGTGAGGATTTCCATATATAAAAAAGGTACAACATATAGAAAAGGAAGATTTGCATTCACAAGAAGAAGAAAGAGGTAGAAGGAAGGAGGAAGGAAAATAAGGTATCAGGGAGGGAATACATCCAAAGGCAGAGGAAAAAAAATGCAAAGTAAAAGCTACTCAAAATATACAAGAATAAAATGATTGGAAAAGTGTTGGGAACAAAAAAATAAAATAAAATTTCTTGGATTAAGAGAGAGAAGGGAAATATAATGGAGCAACCAAAATCTTGAAACGAAGGGAGATAAAATTGAGTGTTGGAGGAGGAACTTCAGATTGTAGGATGAGAGGATAGAGGCAGCGATAAAGGTTGAAAGTAGGAGCCATAGTCGATAAGCCAGAGAAGGTTGGCATTTAATCTCAAGCATAGCTAGGAATGGTGCATCCAATGACAAAAGCTTATCCTGCAGTAATAAAAGAACAATAGGGGAGAGGGGCTCATAATGGAGCAGGGTCTAATATTGGGGATAGAAGTAGTCCTCAGTGGTTCTTATAGTGGAGCACCTTAATATCCAATTGTAAAACACTTTTTATCCATTAAGTACACAAACTAACAAATCATGTGATGCCACATCAGTGCACCAATAAAACATGACAGTGCACCAATGTCGGTCTCATTTTTTTTTGGGCCTTTTTGGATACCTCAACAAAAAGCATGTTGATGTGGCCCTAAAACGAAATATAGAAGCATGCAAGTTGCCAAATAAACTGTTGTACAAAATTGGGAGTGATTTGAAACTTCCACATAGGATTTTGAGAAACACGAAGTTAGGATGCTCCACTATGGACCCCTCTCCCCTATATACTCAAGAGCCAAACAAGAATAAGGATTGGGGGAAAATTGAGATTTCAGGGAAGGAAGAAGAAAAACAATAAAAAAAATTAAAAGCATTTACATGTTAGTAGATCTTCATGAGCTCCCTACTGCTTTTGTTGCTACACCATTCTTGGAATGTCTAGATTAGCTCTCTTTAATTCAAGCTTTCTATTTGATTCATTTTTAATTTGTCACCAGTAGAACCAAGATTTTGTTATTGATCCTATTAGATAAATAACTCATACCAATTCTCTAAAATTCTTAGAATTAGAAGAAATACTATTTTAAGGTAGGTAGCTTATGGATAAGATATGAATTATGCTGGTGCTTGATCACTGCACCTTATTACAATGTTTCTAGCTATTTCAGGTCTTTCCAGGCAAACAATTTTTTTGTGAATATGTGGAAGCAACAACTGTTGGAGATTAGAGAGTTGTAACTAGACTCAGGATTTAGAAAAAATCTCAAACCCAATTGATTGTGGCATTCCTTGCATTAGTTAAACTTTTGTTTTGTAATCATTGGTTATGAGGGAATCATTAAAGTATAATTTATTTAGTTAGAAGATATGTTTTTATTTATTTAATTTATTCTTTCCCATATTTTCAACTATATCTTAGATCTGAACAACGTAAATTCTATAAAATTTCACCTCTAGAATTCATTTTAATGAGATAGACCAAATTCTCAATTTAAAGTACAATCTCTTAGATTGCATTGTTTTTTCCATATTTAATTTGGTTTCAAATCCTTTTAAATTTCATTTAACTTACATAATAGATTTTTGACCTATCAAATATGATTGTGTGAAGTTTCACCATTCGTTATACTTAATCATTGATAAAATAAACTGTTTGCTACAAGCCATATTGATGGCAATATATTGATCTCACTTGGAAAGATCTATGCTATTAATTTTAGTTAGTTTGTTTATTTTATATTTTCCTTTGTGGTAAGGGAAATTGATTTTTTTATTTTCTTTGGTTCCCATGACAGCAGCCCAAAATTTTTATTTGGACATTTTCTATTTTTACAGTCTAGTTGAAAACTGCCTTTTTCTACTTAACAATAAGCATTTTTTTATATCTCAGTTTGATTTAAAAAAAAAAATTATGGATAGAGAAATCTATTGTAATTTTCTTTTGGTCTTGCCATATTCAAATGTTAACAAATGAGGTAATTCCTACCAAATGCAACGAACATTCAAATACCATGTAAACATTTCAAATCATTAATCTTATTGTTGTGCATTTAACTGTTCTGACCATAGCCCTTAGTAATTTTTAAAGAACCATTTTTGCTGGTGAACTTGACCATGCTTAATAGTTTTTGAAATATGATCTTGTATTGGTGTAAATAAGACTTAAGTTTATAAATTGTAATGCATGGAACATTTTGTGATTTTGTCTTTTTTAATTGTAATCATTGTTTTTGATTGGTGGATAAACAGGTTTTGAATGGGCCCAAAACCATTTAACAACAAGTTTTGAATGGACTCAAAACCATAAGGTTTTGAAGGGACCCAAAACCCAAACTAATATGGTCAAGTTGCCTAAAGAATAGAATCAATAACATTCAACAATGAAATAGAGAAGAAGCCAACCATCAGCCAACAAACAACTCAATATTTTACATGGATCTTGAACCCCTTGGTTTTGACGGGACCAACAAACCACTACAACAAGGTTTTGGCAGGGACCTTAAACCCAACATATAAGGGTTTTGATAGGGTCCCTTAACCTGAAACATAGGTTTTGTGTGGATCCCATAATCATGAATGAAAGTTCCCACCATAAGATAGCCACGGGCCGAACAACTCAGAGCATCAAACAACCCCCAAGATCTACACTCTGTATCTTCTTTGAAGTGCTTCCCCATCTCCAAATGAGAGGCATTCTTAAACCAACACATCTCTTCTCCCAAGAAACCCCTCTCCACCTCAATAGAAGAGGCATTCACCATAATAGAACGAGCTAAAGAAGAAGAAGAAGAAAGAAGATGGAAAGAATACCACCCCCAACACTAGCAAACCGCCTCTCCCCTACACACCTTCTCCACCTCTATAGAAGAAGCATCCACCTCCATAGGATTAACAAGAGAGAAAATAAACAATTGACATCAAAAAAATTTACTACCAGTCAATAACCTCACCTCTATAAAAGACTTTAGCAACAAAACAATGGAGATCCCTTGCCAAAAAAAGTAGGGGATAAGAAAGAACAACTAATAAACATTCAAACCCCTACACAAACAAAACTAGAGAGAAACCTCCAACCAAGATTTACTCATAGTTGCCACAGGAAACAAGAAGCCAACAAAAGAACAAGAGGAAGCATCACCAAAACTAGGGAAGAGAGGCACCTCCAAGGGAAATGAAGGGAAACAAGCTTTAGAAAATGCTAGCCTAGCGACAACAACCGCAAGATTTGAATCTAGGCAACACTGTGGCTCTCTAAGTACCATCAAAATCCTTGCTTTGTTTACCCAAGACAAAGCCCTACCCCTAGAAAGAGGAAAGTCTCCCTCTTCCACCTCATTGATGAAAAAAGAGGAAAAAATCTAGATTTGGGAAGCAAAGACATACCCCTTGCCACTAGGCCAGATCAAAACCTTCCAATACAGCTCCAAAAGATCTTCAAGAAACAAAACAAGAGCTGTCCCAAATAAACCGCCAAGGCACTAAAAACTATCCTTAGCAATCCAGGACTATAAAATAGGAACCTAGCAATACAAAACGCCACAAGAGGAGTCAAAGAATCCATTGCTATGGACCCAAAAGAGGGAACACTAGGGTCACCACATGCACAATAGGGATAAGGGCCTCCAATAGCTTCCAACACCTGATCATTACAAGATAAGGAAACAAAAGCCCTGAGTAAGGCCACACCATCAAAGAGAAACAAGGCCTGGGCCAAAAAACCACCCTCAACCAAGCATATGCAACAAGAAGAGTCAACAAGGAACACCATGCAAGGCCCACAATTGAGCTTCATAATCTCATCTTGGTCTGTAGTCAAGAAAGAAGTAATGAACACTTGAGGGAAGAGGCCACAAGGATAGCTGTGACCTGAGCAACAGAGCTAACCACCCGAAAGAGACTCAACAACAACACGAGAGAACAACCAATGGCTCCAACAAACCCCAACTCCCTCCATGACTACGTCAACCCCATCTCCCTCCTCATTGTCGTCATCCCCATCACTGCCCTTGCCTTCATCTTCACCTGATTTCAAAATTAGACCTTCACTCCCACTCCCGCCCAACACTTTCATCTTAGAGCAATTAATTGTAATCATTGTTATACTCTTTTAAATGAATGCATTTGTGAATAGCCAGTAGTTTTAAGCTTGGTATGTTTATTTCCTATTTATGTTTGTTTTGTGTTATTACCATTAGAAAGAAAACCAAATATATTTCATATCACTTCAATATAGACCAAAATTATGGTTTAACCACTATCAGAATCTTAGAGTAATACAACCATTAGGTAGAAAACTAAATTTAGAAAAAAAAATAAAAAATTTCATGACATGTATCATTCTAATATAGCTTCTAAACACAAAGTTTATCATCATCATGTAGCATATGCTATTTGATTAACTTGAATCTTCTAAGCTAATTTTCCTTTGTCTACTTTTGAATTTTGGGAGAAACTAGTGGACTAAGTTGTAGAAAAAAATTGTTCATACATGTTTTAGAAATTTTCCAAATATTTTATGGGTTTTATTACTAATTCTTTCCCCTTTTCAAAACATATTGAATTTTTAATTTTGGTTAGGAGATATGAAAGTTACGACTATTTCAAATTTTCCCTTTCAACTACAAATTATAGATTTAATGACATGAATTGATTTATGTGATGCAATTATTTTTCTTACTTTGTTTTGTTTTCTTAGTAATAAGAATATGTGTTAGGAGTATCTAATGATCACTTTTTCTAGAAATTCTTAATCCATTATTGAATGTGTTGGATTGTTCTTTTGTTACCATGGATGCATAAAGTCAAGCTAATTTATGGAAAATCAACCTAGTTACACGTAAGGATTGTGTGTCATTTAGTTGTTTTTTACAAGAAATATTGGGAGATCTTACATGTGTGTCTAATTATAATCTTTTGACCTTGAATTATTATTTCCTTTTACCATAGAGTGGTCTAGTGATATCAGGGATATGATTGAACTGTTGTCAATTATTATCTTGAGAATTGTACCTAGATGGTATATATGGTTTATGTCAGTTAAAGTCTTAGTTGTTGAACTATGATTCCTCTGTGTTGCGCTTACGTAGGTAGGGCCATCATAGATGAGCCCCTGAGGAATTAGGTTGGGCCCCTTAGGTTCCCCCATACTTTCTTGAAAAGTATACTTTTATGAAATAAAATTTTGGTATTTGTGTTGTCCTTAGCTGAGTTTGTGTGGGGAAGTTGTGGGAATTACATTGGTATTAGAGCATAGTTGCAGCATTGGGATCTCTTGTTAGTGTTTCCCATGTGGTGTTGATTGTGTGAGTTTCCCTTTTGTGTTCATCTAGTTGTTATGATTGATGGTCGAAAAGATCTTATGATGTCTTGAGTTTTCTCTCCTCATCTTTTGATAATCATTGTTAGATTTGACCAAGTACTATGTATCCTTATGTGAATAATGCATTTGATTATGAAATATATGATATTGTGTTCATATACTTTATGTGAGAAAGGAGCAGTGAAATAGTAGTGTTTTCTTAAGCGAATCGTATATTGTGTGCCTTAAATGGGTTAGAAAAACTATTGATTTAACTATGATTGTGTATTGAGATATATAAAAAAATATATAAAAAGTAAAGTTATTAGATATTAATAAGTATATAATTATATTTTTTAATTATAAAATTGATATATATATATATATAAATACATATATAATTTATGAATAATAAGTTAAGAGTATATAAAATTAGAATTTTTGAAGAGAAAATTATTTTGTAAAGAAAAGAATTGATTTGAAAAAGATGTTTTTGTGTGGACCTTTAATCTAAAGTTCTTCATGTTAGTTTCATTGAAAAACCGTTATTTAGTTTTTAGATCAGTTTCAATAATCACTTATTAGATTTAACATTTGACGTTTAAATGAGAAAATTAATTTTGAGAAAAAGATTAACTAAATATTTATTAAAAATTACTAAAATGCATAGATTAATTTTTAAAATAATTTTGAAGTAAATTTGTATTAGCAGGAAATATGAATAATAATGACACACAAGAGATTTGAGATGGAAGGAACAATTTAATCTTTTGAAGACTTGAATGGGATGGCACTGCAATGGGAGCCTATGAGGCCTGCCACCTGCGAGGCCTGTCATGCATGTGTCCTTCCTACTCTTGCATGTGGGTGATTGGGTAGAGATCAGTGGTGGTGAGTGATACTTGGTGGGGAGGGGTGTTGACGTTTAAGGGGGAAGCTTTATCTTTTTCATGCGTCCACATTTTATATTCTTGACTCTTCTTTCTACTGTTCGACTGCTTCAATCTGGTAAGCGGGGGGCTTCTCTTTTCCTGATCAGTGGTGGATGATTTGATCTGTTGGGTGGGGTTTTTTTCATATGTGTAGGGGGGTGTTATTTTTATTCTTGGTTAGCTTTCATCTTTAGCTGCTATAGGTTGTATTCAAAGCTTTATTCTCTAATGGTTTTGCCCCATCTCCTCTCCGGTGATAGATTGAGGGGAAACTTCAGAGGCCAATACTGCTTTGGATTTCTGATCTACCTTGGGAACAAGATATTCAACTCTTTCAATGAATGTTTTTGATAATAACTTGTTCTCTAATGATTTGGGGAATGAAGGATTTTCTTCGACTGGAGGTCCTCGTATCCCAAAAGTTAATGGGTGCCTGGAAAGAAGCAAAGATAGGCCAATACTAACGATTCAACCAGAATCGATCACAAAGGATATTGAGTATTACGTGAAGCATGCTTTGATTTGAATGTTTTTGGGAATGAGGGTTTCATTTCAATTTTTGGAGTCATGGGATCATTGTACTTGGTCCTCAGAGGGTGAGATGGAAATAATGTTGTTAGAAAATAGTTACTTCATGGTGACATTTAATTGCATGGCAGATCACAATAGAGTGTTTGAAGGTGGGCCTTATTTCCACATCTAGATTGGTTTATTTATTAAACCCTGGCAT
This sequence comes from Sequoia sempervirens, assembly GCA_007258455.2. Taxonomy (NCBI): domain Eukaryota; kingdom Viridiplantae; phylum Streptophyta; class Pinopsida; order Cupressales; family Cupressaceae; genus Sequoia; species Sequoia sempervirens. Next base: position 26,128,987 of record VDFB02000002.1, on the reverse strand, counting down.
GTGAGTTTTTATCCTTCAGAGGTACTTCTGAATAGGGTTCCGGTGTAGGTTTTTCTACCTATATTTCAAGTGGAATATTGACAAAATGAAATCTTGCATTAGGTTGCTTCGCTGCTGGGGAAACCAATGGGTCCTTCTCACAAAATCAAGAGAGAAAGGTAATGAATTTTTCTCACATTTGTGTTGAAATGGATTTAAATAACCCTCTTCCTTATTCTTTAGAAATTCATGTGGGTGCATGTTCTTGGGTGCAACAACTGGATTATGAGACACTTCCCTTTCATTACCGCCTTTGTCTTGAAAATGGACATGTCTACAGAGGAGATGCTTGAAGTCTAAATGTTTTGGGTCTCAGACTGCTCAGCCTCCTCACAATCCTCCTAAGGTGGAAAAAAGGAAAGGACCTCGTTCCTAGTGAGGCTATTGGTGTAGAGGGTTTTAGTCCTGTTAAGGCTCATAATAGGAACTAGGGTCAAAAGAGGAATCTCAAGGAGTGTCAGGAGGAAGATAGATTTAATAGATTTGAGGTTCTAGATGACCTTAGTTAGTAGGAGGTGAATTCAGGAATGATGTTTTTGGATCAGGGTACTTCAAAAGGGGTTCTGGAAGGAATTACTCTAGACTACAACTAGTCTTCTCAGGAAATTGGGGCTTTGCAAATGGAAACAGATTAGAGTTTGGTGGTCCATGGGAGGTTTGAGACTCTTGTGGATATGAAGATGGGAGAGGGAGGGATCTCTACTTCATTAGTGAAAGTGGGGCCTGATTCAGTTAAAGGCAACAAGGCTTCTCCTTCATTGGGAATTATTCAGAAAGACCAAAAGAAAGGGGTTGCTTAGAAGTCTTCTAAAGTTGGGAGAAAGAAAGATTTAGAAAAGATAAAGTTGATGGGGGAGACTTTGGTGGAGTCATGATCTATTAAGACCCTGGATTCTCATTTTTCTAACCCTCCAAAATGATTTTCCTCTCTTGGAATGTAAGGGGCTTGAAAAATGGCCCTTGACAAAAAGTTGTTCATGATTTGGTGAGAACTCATTCTCTTGCTGTTCTTTTTTTACAAGAGACTAAGTTAGCTATTGAAGGTATGATTAGTTTGTTGCCTAAGCTGTGGGGGTGAGGTGACTGCCAGTGTATTGGGGCTCATGGGAATGCTGGGGGTGTGGTTTGCTTGTGGAACCCATTGAAGATTTGTCCTCTTTGGTGGATGTCCTCCAAGTCTTCCATCTCTATGGTTGCTTCAAGTCTGGAGTCAGGGAAAACTATTCTTCTTTCAAACATCTATGTGCCTACAAATTTTCCTAGTAAGCAGATATTGTGGTCTCATATTAATTTTATTTGGAGCCTTTCTCCTTTTTTCCCTTGGATTATTGCAGGTGATTTCAATTCCATTATTGAGTTGGATGAGAAGAAGGGTGTATTGTGAGATTGGATCCCTCTTCTTTCCTTCTTTGGGATAACATATCTGCATTGAATTTGGTTGACATTAAGCCCCATAATGGTCAGTTCATTTGGAACAATAGGAGAATGGGAGAGAATTGTATTGCTGAGAGACTTGACAGTTTCTTGGTTTCTTGCTTCTAGGTTGGAGGTTTGTGGTCTACTTGCTCTGAGATTTTGGATGGGAGGGGCTCAGATCATTGGCCTATTAAGTTATTTTTTACTTCAACACGTGTTGCTTGGTCCCCCTCTTTCAATTTTTAGCTTATGTGGTTAAGAGATTATTCTTTGTAGGAGCATGTGGCCAAATGGTGGTAGAGGGGAAGACTTACATATGACACTACTATGTATTCTTTTTCCAAACTATTGCAATACGTAAAATATCAACTCAAAAGGTGGAATAGGCAGTGTTTTGGAAATATTTTTCATGCTAAGGTTGCTGCTCAATTTGACTTGGATGTCATCACTTAGGAGATAAGGGAGTTTGGTCTTTTTGAGGATTTACTCAGGGAGGAGGCAAGGGATTTGAAAGCTTTGGAAGAGTGTGAGTTGTGAGAGGAAATTTACTAGAAACAAAAGGCTCGAGTTGAGTGGTTACACGAGGGAGACAAAAACACCGCATTCTTCTTCAACTTGGTGAAGGCCAAGAGACATGGTAATTCTATGCCTATTCTTGTAAATGACAAGGGTGAGCATTTATATTTTTTGTAGAATATGTCTAGAGAGGCTTCATAGTTCTTTTCCTCTTTATTTAGAGAGGATTCTCAAGATGGTTTGGTGGAAGAAAATCAAGTTTTATCTTGTATCCCCTCTTTGGTTACTGGGGAGATGAACGCACATCTTTTGGGAAACATCTTGTTGAAGGAATTGGAGGCTAGTGTTTTCAAGATGAAGAAAGGGAAAGCCCCGAGCCTTGATGGCTTTTCGGTTGAATTTTATCAAGAATTTTGGGATATCATTAAGTTGGGACTTTTGGAGGTGGTTCATTAGTCTCATAAGAATAAGTAGATGCTGAGGGCTTTGAACTCTACATTCCTTTCTCTCATTCCCAAGTGTGAAGGTGCAGATCATCTGAGTCAATTTTGACCCATCTCCCTTTGTAACATTGTGGTGTATAAAATCATTTCCAAGCTGATTGTCAAAAGGCTGAAGTGATGGCTTAAAGGGCTTGTCTTTGAGGAACATAGTTGTTTTGTGGAGGATCGACAAATTTTGGATGGGATGGTCATTGCTACTGAAACCATTCATTCTATGGCATCCTCAAAAGAAAAGGCTATGCTCATCAAGCTAGATATGGCTAAGGCCTATGATAGAGGGAAGTGGTCCTTCTTGAGAAAAAATATTATTTCTTTTGGTTTTGCTGAGGAGTGGGTCCAGTGAGTTATGTGTTGTGTTACTTCCACTTCTTTCTCAGTGTTGATAAATGGTGAGCCTTCTCTTTTCAGTGCTTCTAGAGGCCTTCGTCAAGGGGATCCTCTCTCTCTCTCTCCTTATTTATTTATCCTTCTTGCTGAAGGATTGGGGAGATTGGTGAAATGTAAAGTGGAGTTGGGCTTTATCCAAGGATGGGGGTGGGGAAATGGTTTGCCTCCTCAATCTCACCTACAATTTGTGGATGATATTGCCTTGATGGGTATGGATAAGATCAGAGAAGCTATGAATTTTCACAAGGCTTTGGATATCTATCTTGTTGCTTCTGGTCAAAGGATTAATGAAGATAAATATTCCATTTTCTTCTTCAATACTCCGAGGCTTATTCAACAAAGGATTGCTTGTACCTTGAGGTTTTAGATTGGTTATCTCCCTTTAACTTATCTTGGTATTCCTATCTCTATTGGTAGACTTCCTAGGGAATCATGGTAGAATATTCTAGACAAGTTTTGTGCGAAGGTTAATCATTGGACTCATCGATAGTTTTCCTTTATTTTTGTGTTTAGTTGCTAAAGTATGTGGTGCAGGCTCTTCCTATTTATAGGTGTATGCTACAGCTGGCTCTTGTTGGGTTTGTGAAGGATTTGGATTCTCTGGTGAGATAATTCTTATGGGCGGGTAGCTTGTCCTCTTCCAAGTGGAGTTTGTTAAAGTGGGATATTGTGTGTAGCCCAAGGCAGTTTGGGGGTCTTGGATTGTGGCAGTCGACTTGGTCTGGGCTGGCGTTGGCTACTAAGCTTTACTGGAGGTGTGTGGAGCAAGATCATATTTGAGCTAGGATTTTAGCTTGCAAGTACCTCCTGAGGGTTTTGAAGGAGGAGCTTCCCAGGTATCCTTTGGTGGGAAAAAGGTTATGTGATTTGAGGAACGCTTAAGAAAAGGGTTGCATTGATCAAGTCCAGGACTTGTTCTGGATATGTAATAGGGGGACTGAGGTTCTCTTTTGGTTTGATTCTTGGGATGGCTTTTCTCCCATTTTGTGTCAGTATCCTAATTTGATGAATCTTTATCAACGCTTCTTGGAGGTTGGTTGGTCAAGGGTGAGTTATTTTAAGAATTTTTATCCTTGTGGGTAGATAGAGACGACTAAGTGGAAGGATCCTTATGATTGGCCTGCTATCGAGTTGAAGGAGGATTGTGCTGAGCTTCAAAATATTTTGGCTAGTACACAATGCAATTTTCTTAGGGATAAGGATATTATGGCTTGGAGCTCGAATCCTAAGGGTGCTTTCACTGTGGCTAGTGGATATTAAGAGCTGCTATCTCGTAGGGGGATGGAGGTCCCTTGGTGGAAACATGTGCATGGAACAAGTTTTCATGACCAAAGTGTAATTGTTTTGTGTGGACTTTGGCTTGGAATAGATGTTTGACCTAGGATAATCTTTAGAAGTGGGGATTCCAGGGTCCCTCTATTTGTGTTCTGTGCCAATACAGTGAGGAGGATTCTTCCCATTTATGTTTTCTATTTCCCTTATTCTATGTTGCTCTAGAATTTGTGGTGGGGTGTATGGAAAAATCCTCGTGCTCATGCTTCTTCCCATGTTGAGTTCTGGAGTAGTCTAGGAAGATCCCCTTCCCAGGCCTCTTTCCTCCAGATTATGTGGTGCATTGGTCCTACGTTCATCCTTTGGAAAATTTGGTTGGAAATGAATCATATAATTTTTTGTGGGGATAGGCTGATGGTACAATAGGTTTGGCACATAATTGTTGGTATGATCCAAGAGATGGTAGAAGCCAAATGTGAAGTAGCTTTTCCATTGGAAAGAAGTGATGATGAGATTGTGAATAGATTGAGCTTGCAGGGGTTGTTTCTAGTCCCTGCTTGTGTTAGAAGAGGTAGGAGGGCTAAAAAGAAAATTCAAAGGGTTGGAAGATGGTTGCCTCCTCCGATGGATTTACTAAAGATTAATACTGATGGTTCCTCTAGGGGTAATCCTGGGCTTGCTAGGATTGGTGGAGTTGGAAGAGAGTGTTCTAGTTTGGTTATTTTCTTTTTCTCCATTCATATTGGGTGACATTCTAACAACTTTATGGAGAGGTTGGCAATTCTTTGGGCTATTGAGTGTCCTTGTGCCTTGGGTTGGTGTAGGATTATCTATGAATATGACTCACAGATTATTGTTAATATATTGCACAAGCAAAGGGTGGCTGAGGTTAATTGGCAGATTGTGTTGGTGGTTCGATAGATTTTATAGTGGTTCTCTACGTTGGAAATGGTGTCTTTTGCTCACATTCCGTGATAATGGTATAGGGTTGTTGATTGTTTGGCTAAGTGGGCTTTGGAGCATGCAGATGATTGGAAGGTTGAGGGGTGGGGACAATTATCCCTTGATTATTGTTAGGATTTAGAAAGGGTCATTGTTGATGGTATGGAGGGATAAGATGTTGGTAGTTGCATGGATGGTGGTTTCTGTTTTGGATGGGTGTTCTGGTGTTTTCCTTTGTGGGAGCCTACAACTGCCTTGATCCTTATGTACTGTTAATTTATTGATTTCAATAAAAAATTTACCCCTTTTATTTTAAAAAAGAGATTTGAGATGGCATAAGAAAAATGTAAAAATACAAAATTTGAAAATCTAATATGTTGCAAAGATATTGGTAATACTACAAAGCAAATCACACTATGACAATTTGAATCCAAATTCAACATGTTACAAGGAAACAAAATATACACACCAAAATTGGGTTTGTGCAATTCCATCTACAAATTTCATTATAAGAAAACTCAAAGAAAACCATGAAATCATTTATAAAAAAATATGTTATTTTTTATATTGATGTAATTTATTTAAATTATAGTAGATCTACATATTTATATTTTCATGGAATAGTTCATTCAATTTTAAAGTTTGGATGGGATATAATGACATTTTTAGAAATAAAAGGAAAACTTAAAAAATAAATTAAATCTTATTATAAATTCATGGAGGATGATTGAGTGCACCATTGTTAGTGATGGTTGGTAAGATAAAAGAGGTATACATATTTTCAATAATTTTGCATGTTGTATTAATGGAGCTATATTACTAAAATTCGTTGGTTCTTCAAATGAAACAAAATCTTCATAATATATTATTAATGTCGTTCAAGAAAACACTCTGGATGTTGGGGTGGGAAATGCACAAATTGTGACAAATAATACTACAAACTGATTTGGAGTAGGGAAACTTTTACTAGATAAATACTCAACTATATTATGAAGTCCTTGTGTTTCTCATGCATTGAATCTTCTTTGCGATAATTTCAAAAAAGCCACCTTGGGTATCGATGGTTGTAGAAGAGGAAAAGTCAATTGCCAAGTTTATCACTACTAACCATCAATTTGCAATAGGAAAAAGTAGAAAGAAGTGTAGAGGAGGTTTTTGGATGCTATGGGACATGAGATTCTTAATTTCTTACCCTTCAATGAGAGATTGGAGATAACAAAGCAATAATAAGTTCACTTGTTGCTTAATTTTGGGTCCCAAAAACAAAGAAATTGTAGCTAATATTTTTGGGAGGGAGGAATAATGGTCAAAATATTATTTTAAATTTTTATTTTTTTGAATGATTGTTTTTGAGATTCATTTTATGTGAGATAATTTTGAGGTAATGGAGACAACAAAGTATGCATTCAAGTAATTCTTTGGTGAAATTTCTATAAGGGTGAATGAAAGCTAATGAGGTTTGAAAATTATATTAAAGAGGTAAATTTTTCGTCTAAAATGAGTTAGTTTTATTTGCGACAATGATTTGAAAAGCTTATAGATACAATATAAACATGATGTGAAATATGAAATGTAGAATTTTATTTCTAGTTTTCAAAGATGTAATTTATTCTAATACTTTGATGATATGAAATGTAGAATTGTATATCTAGTTTTTAAATACATAATTTATTCTAATATCTTGATGATAAAATTTGATTTAATAAAAGACATAAAAATCAATTTTTTTTACTTAATTCATATAAAAACATGTGTGTATATAGATAAACTAAATATACTCATGATTAATACATCCAACTAAAGTTCTATATGTTTAAAACTAATCATGTTAAAAATATATATTAAATAGAAGTAGATTGTAGAAAATTATTTTTCATAGAGGGGATCAAATCAAACCTGCATGCATTGGATCAAAGTTGGTTTCAAAGGAATCTCTCCTACTTTTATCAAAATAATTTCTCTTATCCACAAGATCTCACCATTATTTTTAGGCAATGAAACACATTAAAGAAGGCTTCCAAATCCTTTAAGAGTTGCCTTTTGTCTCTTGGGCCTTATTCTACCATTGTGAATAGGTTTTTAAAGTTCATGATGCATCTCCAAAGTGAGTTAATTCTATTGAATAGTGTATTTAAGTGGTTCCTTGTAGATTTTCCATTTTCATAGAGCCTTATATGGTCAACACACTAATTAGGAAAACCTTTGTAAGGCTACTTTTCCATGGTCAATGACAAAGCTCCTAGATGTAGTGTCTTTCCTTGTGAATTCTACTAATCCTTTTGGGATATGCTTGATAATAATCTCTATCAATTTTACTTGGAAGAATATGCTTTAAATTCCTTAGGAAACATTATTAATAAATGATATTAAGTTCATACCCAATTTTGGAGATTTATAGAATATTTGTAATTACTGGTTAATCACTTTATTTAATATTTAGTACAAGATCATTTCCAAGGCTATTGGCCTCAAGCCATGCAATCTCCTTCTTTTGATTGTTTGGTTAGAGTAAATTGGGTTAAAAATATCTCAATATATTCTTGATAACACCATTACTATTTGAGAAGGGAATCAAGTGGGACAAATGTTTTCAACAAATTAGTTTTATAAAATATTTTTTTTCACATCTTAGGAATAAATATTAATTCATCACTCTTATGGAATGATAATAGATTCAAGATGTGTTTTTCCATATATCAATAGTTTCTTTGATTTTCTCCTTGTTAGGACAAAAATCTAGCTAAATTTTCTTTGGTTTATGAGTTAATATTTATAATAGAGCTTGGATTAAGAATCTCTCAAATCTTTTTTTCATAACTACTAGAAATGTTATTTCTTGGCCCAAAGCCAAACTAAAGTATAAACACAATCATTAGGATCATGAGTGATTTTAGAATTTTTTTGCTTCCATTCTCGTAGACATGTTACACAAAATTGATATAGTCAAATATTTTAAATCTTGGTGGAAAGATTGGAAATAATATCTTGGTACACAATTTCGTAACTCTAAAATTTGAGTTCATTCCTATATTTAATGATATTCAATCTAAAATATTCAATAGGTACATGGTCTAGTGTAAGTTTTAGATCATTTGGTAGGTGATTATTGAGTCAAAACTTGCTCTTTTTTCCTAGTGAATGATTTATTAGGGTCTTCCTATTAGTTCCAAATTGCTTCATTTATGAGTTTCTAATCCCTATTATATCCATTATGTGGGAAATAGGAAAATCTCAAGCATCTCTTCTAGTTTTTTTATTAGAGCTCAAGCAAATTGGCATTGGATTCTTGATTTTTCAAGATTTTTTAGGCCCAAGCCTTATTTGATTCTCCAAGGAGAATGACTAAATAATTGTAAAATTCATATATAGATAATTCATGATTTTAGTGTGGATATACTATAATAATTTGGAAGATATGAGTTCTACACCTTTTTAGATGCGCTTTTGAAATTAATTTCTCTCTATATTTTAAATCTAGTTATAATGTATTGATGCTAATAAAAGTTAAAGCTAATAAAGTTACACTTAAGTGGATGACCTATGGGTTCTTCTTGATCTTTGGGTAAATGTTCTTTGTATAGATTATAGAGTACCATTAAATTTTCCTTCTAATAAGGGTGCATCCCCTTCTACGAGATTTTCAATGCGGCCACAACCAAAAATCCTGTGGGACTGATCATTCTCATGCTTCCTATCATATATATTATGGTCACAATGCTCATGGATGGTCTTAATCCTCCCACTAACATTTTTCATTTCCTTCACAATGATTTAGAGGATCTCTTGGTTGGCCTAACAATAATAATTTAAGTTAGCTCAGTGTAGCTATCTCTCCTACCAAGATTCCCAATCAACCCCTTGAGGAAATGTAGGCTAATGTAGATAATTCTGATAGTGATCTTATTAGTTGGGAGCCCATTTTTGATGATGAAGATAATCAAGATGTGTGGAAACCAAATTATTATCACCCACCTCCTCCTATTTGTGCTCTATCTCTCATTTCTTAGCAAATCTTTGTTTCTCTTTGATTTGATGTATTAGAATCCACATTGCTTATATTTTAGGATGTGATTTTTGTCACCATTTTTTTGGTATTATAATATATTTAATTTTTTTTATAGTAATTAGATTTCCATTTCATCTTTAAATTATTTTTTGAGGGCCTAGAATATATAGTGAATATAAATATTACAAAGAACACTCTGATGTCAAGTGACAATAACTCCACTGAAAGCATTGAATTTTGATAATCATAAATATCAATGAAAGATAATATAACATTATTTAAAAGAAAAATACTTATTTTGATTAGCATATATTATAAACCATTGTTGAGTGAAGGAGATAGATGAGATTGATCCATATATGTTCTAGCTAAATTCTACCATGCTTTTCCTTGTAAACTTAACCCTTGTTCCACATCCTCAAATATATCATTACTATTTGGAACAATGGCTTCTAGTTATATTATTCTAACTTTCCTTTTACACAAGTGATAACAACAATTGTTATCAATACACTCCTTATGAAATGCATAGTGATAATTGGGAAGAGTCCTCACCATATCACAATCCTCCACCTCACTCAATCAAATTGAGCATTCCATTTCTCTATGATTCCTTTCTTTGGTTGTTATGTAATGACATTAGAAGATCCTTCAAAAAATTTTAAGGAGTGGACAATCTCTTGGATAGTTCTTCATAGTCACCATCAAAATAACTACAAGTGTCTACACCATAGTGAGAAATTCAACTATTTGTTCCACTAGAGTTACTAAAATTTCCTAATTCTCTATCATTGTTGACTCGTTGGATAGTTTTACTTTATGTAAAACTAATGGGGAATACTTTAGAATATATATATTTTGGCATCGATAGGGGAAAGGGGCCCATAGTGGGTAGGGGTCCAATGGTGGGTATAGAAGTAGGCCTGAGTGGGCCCCATAGTGGGTAGGCTTAATATCCAATAAACTTACAATTAATATCCAATTGCAAAACAGTTTTATCCACAAAGTACACAAACTGGAAAATCATGTGATGCCACATTAGCGCACCAATAATACATGACTTGGTGACCCACTATTGGTCTCACCTCTTTTTTGGGTCGTTTTGGATACCTTGACAAAAAGCATGTTGATGCAACATCATATTTGATGATGTGGCCTTGAAACCAATTTTTATGAGTATGAGACTTGCCAAATAAGTTGCTATTCAAATTTGGGAGTGATTTGAAATTTTCACAAAAGACTTTGAGAAGTGTGAAGTTAGGGTGGTCCACTATAGGCCCCTCTCCCCTATCTTATATTTATATAATGAAAACAATAGGCCATTCTTTTTCTCTGTTGGGAATTTCATGCTTTTCTATATATTATAATATGCAATAACAAGAAATATTATATATTTTTATCATAGTTTAATTTTTGGTAATGACGAATTATTATTCTCTAATTATAGTGAAAGAATAAGATATTTCTATTTATAATATATATATATATATATTGATTTAGAAAGACTCAAGAAAATAATATTTAAAAAACATTTAAAAAGTAAAGTTATTAGATATAAATAAGTATACAATTATATATTTTTTATTATAAAATTGATCTATATATATTTTTTAATTTAAAATTATGTATAATAAATTGAGTATTAAAAATTTATATTTTTTGAAGAAAAATATTTTTTAAAGAAAATAATTGATTTAAAAAACAGGCTCTTTGCATAGGCCTCTAATCTAAAGTTTTCAAGGTTAGTCTCATTGATGAATTATTTTTTAATTTCTAGGTTAGTTTCAATAATCACTCGTTATTTATTATTGAAATGGTATTTATATATTGTGTAATTAATTTCAGGAAAACAAATTAATCTTAATATTTATGAAAAATTGTTGAAAAATATTTAATAAAATGATTTTTAGAATTATTTCAAAGCTCATTTGTATTATAAGGAAATATGAATAAAAAATCCTTATAAGAGGCTTACAACATTTGAGTGAAAATACATAAAATAAGATGATATATAGGAAAAGTATACACATAAATTTTTTGTGAATATAATATTTTGCGAAGATGTTGGAAATATTACAAAGAAAATAATGCCAAAATAATTTGAATCTAAATTGAGTGTTCTACAAAGAAACAAAATGTACATATTAAATGATGTATTTTTATGGTGATGTAGTTTCTTTCAATCATATTGGATCTCCATATTTTCATGGAATGGTGTGTGAAATTTTAGACTTTGGTAGGGATATAATGGACTTTGGTAGGGATATAATGGCCATTCTTATGAGATTTGGTGGATTGTATGGGAAACCAAAAAGGTGGTAATGTAAAAGGCCAAATTAATGGATAAGTATTCAAATATATTTTGGAGTCCTTGTGTTGCTAATGTATTGGATATTATTTTTGGACAATTTCAAATATTTTCTTGGGTACCAATGGTTGTTGAACAAGAAAATCAACTGCCAAATTTATCACTAACCGCTAATTTATAATAAGAAAATATAAAAAAAGTGTAGGGGAGGTTCATTGATATTAGGGGACATGAGATTCACAACTTAATTTTTTAGTCTTCAAAGATAAATTGAAGACAATGAATCAATAAGTGTAGTTGTTGGTTAATATTGGGAAAATCGTAATCTTTCATGTCCAAAAAAAAAATGTAGCTAATATTTTAGGGGAATAATTTTGGGAGGGAGCAATAAAGGCCAACACATTATTTAATTTTTTTTTAAATTTCTTTGAATGCTTTATGCCGAGCTTCCTTTTATGTGATAATATTAAGGTAATAGAGACAACAAAAGGGGAATTAAAGTAATCCTTTGATGGAGATGCCTATATCAATGAGTCCAAGCTAATGAAGGTTGAAAGTGACACTAAAGGGATAGATTTTCACCTTAAAAACATTAATTATAGATACAATATGAACATGGTGTAAAATATGAAATATAGAATATTGTTCTTAGTTTTAAAATATATAATTCATTGCTATTCCCTTATTATATATGTGCTTAGGATTATGAATAGTCAACTTGTGGTTACCTTAACTTTTAATTAAACTATATAATCATTATTATAGTCATATATAGGTAGTTAGGTCATCCTAATGATTTTAATTAATTATCTAAGTTATCTTGGGTGACAACCAAAAAATAACTAGCAATATATATCTAGGAGGTAGTGATAAGTTTATTATCATCAAATTATGAATTATGTTCTCATTGGAGAAAATTAGAGTTTTCGCCGTCAAAGTGGTTTGCTATTCTCAATTATTATCAAGTATTTATAAAATATTTCATATTTTATTCCTCTTTTGTAATTTATTTCATTACACTTGTGGTATCAAAGCACGATCTTGGCATTGTGAAGGTAAGATATTTTTTTTAGTTTTGAAGGTCATTTGGGAAGTGCATATCTCTCTTATTTTCGTGAATATTTTAAATATTTTTGAAGGTTTTTAAAGGAAATATCAAGGTGGATACAATCCATATTTTAGAGCATTTGGAATAGAATTAATCAAATTATTGTAAAATTAGGGTTTCCACCACTTCATTCACAAGGATGGAATTTAGTGATTTTTTACTAATTTTGAAGAGTTAAAAAAATGGTGTACTATAATACCGATTTGAAGGAATTTGAAGTAGATATTATGAAGTTATTATAAAATTAGGGTTTCTATTAAATTTATTCTCAATTCTACAAATTGGCTAATTTCTTGATTTTTTTGAGAAGAGAGATATTGTCCCTATTAAGTTATAATTTTTAGATTATTTTAGACATTTTGTGTGATTTATTAAAAGAATTTATTTTCCACCATGATGGGGTCTGCAACAAGAGGAAAAAGGAAGTCACACCTAAAAATATATAGATAAGGATGACGTAGAAATTTAGGATATTACTTTAATAATAAAATCACCAAGGTTAAGGAAGAAATTTTGTAATAAAAAATGACATGACTATAAGAATTTCATCAGTGAATAAGGGGATCACCAAAGGAATTTCATCAATGAAGAAGGAGATGACTAAATTATCCAGGAAAATGGAATCCCTTATTTATGAAATGATCTATAAGGAAGAAACAAATAAGAATTGTTGGTGTAGGTTTTTATTTCCTAGTGGGTTAATTTATTTTCCCTTATTCCTATGTTTTTCTTACACTTAATTAAGCTTGCTTAGGATAATAAAGTGATTTTACATTTAATAACTAGGAGATAAGTGATGTGGTGTCCCCTTGCTTAAAGGGTGGAACACTTTCCACTTTTGGTGGTTAATTCCTATTGGTTGGATTTTCCACCTCCATCATCTCCTTAGTTCTATATAAACTCACTACCTAGCTGTTATTTTTATCCATTCTCTTGTATTGTTGCATAATTTGACATAAATGCACCTTGATGCATGCAATCATTATTTTCTAAATCTTATTTAAGATCCTAATGCAATCTTGTCATCTTGACATTTACACTAGTTGGAATCTTGGGTCTGTAATTGTGTTATATTTTATTTATAGTTTTATAACTTATCTCTCTCATAGAAGATCTTGGTTATTCAATCTATTTCAGATTTTAAATATGGTATCATAGCTTATATGATTGGAGGTTTTTTGTATGATCTTGAAAATGATTGTATGCTCCTCTTGTGTTTCAATATGATCTGGAGAATCAAAAAGGAATTATGAAGATCTATTAATCCTATATTTGCATGTGTGTTTTTGGTGATATTTGATGATTATAGTTATTATGGTTATAGTGGTAGTATCTTTTACTATCCATTGCATTCGAGAGGTTTGAGAAAGTTATATTTGACTTTGTTTCACTCAATTTGGCCACCATATGACACAGTAGCAAACAAGGGTTTGAAGCTCAAATTTGGTGAACAACTTTTTGCAATAGCATTTTTGGCCCAAACAGACCTTTCCATGTGCTCAAATGACCCAAAAACCCCCATTCTCATATAAAATTTATCTATTTTAGATAATAAAAAAAAAATTGGAAAATTTTTATTTTGCTATGGGGGTCATCACTAAAGGCTAAATTTAGCCATTTTTTAAAGAAAACACAACTTTTCACCACAGTGTCTATTTTTGGCAAACGAGATATTGTTGGAAAGATACAAATGAGAAATTTCCATCCACAAAGGTATTGAGAAGAAATTTTTCCATTTTCTTCTAGATATTTCAGGTTGAATTTGTTGTTGCATTTTTCTTCAACATGCCCTAACTTTCACCCTAGAGCTCCATTTTTTCAAAAACAAATAGGAGTTGGAAAGGTATTGAAGAGTAATACACAACTACAAGGATAATTTTTCCAGATTTTGTATTAGGTTCATTTTGTATCAAAATTTGTGATTTTTGTCATTATGGGCCTATTGAGCATTATATTTTGTAAAAAGGCTTTGTAAACATACTAATCATAAAGTGCCAACATTGTAATATCTTGGGGGGGTGATTTTGTTAGTGTAGGTTTTTTAATTTCCTTATGTTAGGGGGTATTTCTTTTTCCTACACATTATTACTTAAGCTTGCTCAGGTTTATTAGGAGTGGTTAATATGAGGACTGTAAGAATTGGCTATTAAGGTAGCCACCCAAGATCTAGAGGCCTAATAGAAAGCACAAGCATAAGAGAGATAGAAACAAGATGACAAGAATAAACTGTATTCAATGTCAATGATATGAGAGGATTGTAATGGTACAAATGTACATAGGAGACCCCTTGGTTATATAGCTAAGGTGAGAACATAGAAGGGCATAAGATTATGACAAGTGTCATAATCTTATGACATGAGACAACTATGAAAAGTTATCACTCCACCTAAAGTGGAAAGGTGATAATGTGATAATCACCACAAAAGGTGGATCACCCACAAAAGGTGGAGAGAAAATCACATGATGTGTCCAAAAAAGGTGGAAGTGATGTGGTAATGACATCTCAAGTCCACCAAAAGTGGAAAATCTCCAACAACCTCCTATGTGGTCCCTAAGTAAACTTAACTAAGGTGTAATCATGACCTAGGACAAGGTACAAGACATTTAATTACACCAACAAGGACACGTGGTGAAATACATCGGCTATATGTGTCACTCTCTCCCCACACATCCTCTTGGGTAGTTGAGTTACACATCCTCTTTTGGATTGTTGTGCCAACTCTCATAACCACTATTCTATTTTTTACCTAGGTAGGTTATGGGGTAGTTGGGTTTCTCACCCTCTTCTAGCTTTATGTGCCACCTTTCTCCTGTCTTCACTTGAGGAGGTTATGCCACATGTTTTTTCATTTACCAAGTAGGTGATAACCTCCCACCTTTTATGGGTAGTAGGAGTTAATGCACCTCTTGTATTTATTTACCCTTATTTTTCTATATATTGGGCACTCTCCTCTCACCTTCACTAGTTCAACTAGTTTGATGATTGTTCGGTGAGAGTCAAGAGAGTATTCTCAAAAGTCTCTTGCTTTGTCTCTATTGTTCTCTCATTTCAAAATTTCTCTTCATTATGCTATTTTGATCTTTGATCATTTGCTAATTGGAGTTGCATGCGATCTATGACCAACATCGAATCCTGGCTCAATTCTCACTTCTTGAAGAATATAACATGGTATCAAAGCCTATTTGTTTGTTTTAGTTCACTTTTATTATCTAATTTCTTAGAGAGATTTGAGACTAATCTAGAGCTAGCATTTTTCCTCTAATGTGAACAATTTAAAGGAAAAATAAGCATATGTATGATCAGGTTGCATATTTGGTTCTTGTGAAATTTGGGTGATTGCAACTTTCTGGTAATCCTAGAGGCATTTTCAGCATTTCCATAGTGTTCAGAAGGCCTGAGAAAGTCAATATTGGCTTTCATTTCACTGATATTGGAGATCAGAGGAGCCACTTGCAAAATAGGGGTTTCAGTGTGGTTCCTGGAGGTAGCCATCAAATTAGACCACTTTCAGCCCAAACAAACCATGCCATCATGCTCAAAAGGCTTGAGAACCTAAAGATTGACTACCCATTTGTCGAAATTGGAGAAAGTAATTTATGAGGCAATATTTTTTTACTCTGGGCAATACAACCCTTGTAGTGTCGTACCGTACAATTTTTTTTCAAAAAAAAATAATTTATTTTATGGAAATTTTTTTTTTTTTTCAAAATTAAAATTGGGCAATTCAATTTTTTTTGTAAAAAAATTTGTTTGAAAAAAAAGAAAATTCAAAAAAAAAAGCAAGAAAAAGAGATTTCCTGTACCCTACATATGCAGGATACTGTAGACCCTACACACCAGGGTACCTTCACCCTACGAAGGAGCCACATGACATCTCCTAATTCGCCCACACGAGCACCTCGACCTCACCACAGACCGATGATCACTGGTTAAATCCAACATAAAAAAAGAAACCGACAACACTTCGCCCACTGGGGCGGGCTGTCAACAACACCAACAGTCTTCTTTATAAAATCTAACAACTGCTTAATTCAAAATCGGTGGCGGAAAATAATTTTTAAGAATATTCCTTAGATTTTGTAGACCAAGTGACGTTCGATTAAATTTCAAAATTGAGCTAACGTTTAGGAGAATATTCCATTAGTGGGAGGGTATATTCTTCTTTGAAGCCCTTGAGATCATCAAATTTAATGCAATTTTTTGATGATATCAACATTGCATCAGCATGACGTCAGCGTCCCCTTAAGAATTTTTTTCCCCCCTCTCCGTTGAGCATTTGAGTTTTGTAGGTCAACTTTAGAAGGCCCATTCTCAGCCATATAGAGGCCTTTTTAGGTACAATTTTTTTTGATTTAGGGTAGAATTTTGTGCTTTACATAGTGATAAAGTTGGTTTTCTGATTTTATGCTCCAGATTCTCAGAAATTGAAGATTCTCTCAGAATTTGTTGCACAATTCTCATTTTGAGACCTTCCAAGAGCCATAACTTGTGCAAACAGACTCCATTTTTGGTGTTGTTTTTTCTAGAGTTCATATATTTTTGTGCACTTTGCATTGGTACTCTCAATTTGATCTCATATTGAACTTGAATTATAGTTTCAGTTTCTTGGCCATTTTTGGCCCTATAAGATTTTGAAAGATCTATTTTTTTGCATTTTAATTAGACTAATTATAAATTTCTAGCATTGTAATTTTTTTGGGGGGAGTTATTTCAAAAACTAGTGAAAAGGGGGGGAGGTGTCTAGTGTTCTTCTTTTTTGTACTTTTCATTCTACTTTGCAATCTTCTTTTCTATACTTATGGATGCATCTAAACTTCCAATTTTAACTCCATATAACCATTTTGAATGGAAATCTAAGATGATAATATATCTGAAAAGACATGGATATCATCATGTAACAATGGGACATGAAACTGAACCAAAATATGATGTAAAAAAGATTAAATGGTTCAACAAATACGATGAAGCCTTTGGTACTTTGTGCATGTCAGTCCCTCCCGACCTTTTTCATATTGAGTCTACTAAAACACCAAATGATGTGTGGACTAAATTGGAAAGCCTCTTTAGTAAGCAAGATGAGTTAAGTGGTCATCAGTTAGAGAATGAACTCATAGGGCTAAGTCCTAGCAGTTTTGACACTATACAAGACTTCTTCACAAAATTGAAGGCCATTAGATTGTAGTTAGAATAGTGTGGAATCAAGAAGGATGATAAGCAACTAATCTTGAGTATTCTTTCTAAGCTTGGTCCTAGCTATTCTATATTTGTTTCTACATTCTATGCTACAAAATGTGGCCTAGGTTCAACCTACAAAATGCATTCTCTAGATGAATTTGCTATAGAGCTCACTAGGGAGCAACAAAAATTGGTTATAATTGGTACAATTAAGCCCTCTAAGTCACATGCCTTAGCTTTCAATCAGAGCAGAAAAGAACAAAAAGGGCCTAGAAAGAAGGATAAGAAACAAAAGAACCAAGGATAGAAGAAGAAAGATTAGAAACCTGTTGCTTCAAAAGCAGATAATCAAACATCTTCATCAAAAGCTGATCAACCTAAGAAGGAGAAGGTCAAGTGTTCTTGCTATAAGAGGCCTGGCCACGATGAACACAAGTGTTTAAAGAATCAAATCGATCACCTTTCTCATCTTTGAGAAAAGAACAATATCATGGTGCCTGATTTAGTCAAACAAAGTTCATCAGAAGGGTCTTCTAAGGAAACAAACAAAAGTAAGGAGAAAGTAAAGGGCAAGGCCCTAGTTTTTGTTGTTTCAAAATCAAATTCTTGGATCATTGGATCAATTGCTTCGCACCACATGGCCTCATCAGAGGATAATTTTACCTCTTTGGAGCCATTTTCTATGCCTACCATATTAATGGGTGATGACACTCCTGATGAAGTGCATGGGAAAGGGTCTGTTGATGTGGGTGAAGGGACATTTGAGGATGTTCTTTGTGTTCCATATTTGTGAACCAATATCCTATCTGTTTATCATTTCACTCACATTGGTTTTGGCAAGCGAGTTGAGTTCACTCCAAATATAGTGGTAATCAGTGAAATGAATAATGGGTCTATAGTTGTTGTGGGAAAGAAAGATCATCAATCTAGACTATGTCAATTTTCTCACTTTTTTTCTAACTCTCCTTTGACAACCTTACTCATGAAAATAAGGTGAGTTTTGGTGGTATCAATGGTTTGGCCACTTGAACTACCATTACTTGCAGCAACTCAGTCAGTAGGATATTGTTACAGGGTTGCCTTATTCAATTTTCTGATGGTGTTTTCCAAGGATGCATTATTGGTAAGCATCCTGAGGAGAAGTATGATAAAGGAAAAGCATGGAGGGCTACATAACTATTGGAGTTGGTACACAGTGACTTGATAGGACCATTTCCACAACCATCTTTCAATAGGGCTAGATATGTCTTGACATTTATTGATGACTTTTCTAGATACACTTGGGTTTACTTTCTCAAACAAAATTCTAAGGTTTTTGAGCATTTTTAGGCTTTCAAATATTTTCTAGAGAAATATTCTAGGAAGTTCATCAAGATTCTGCATATAGATAATGGGGGTGAATATGTTAATCATCAATTTGAAATTTTTTACGCTTTAGAAGGTATCAACATGCAACTCATAGTTCCATACAGTCCTCAGCAAAATGGTGTCACAAAATGGAAGAATAGGTCCTTAAAAGAGATGACTAATTGTATGATTCACTCCGAATATTTGGCACCTCAATACTGGGTAGAGGCCATCAATTGTGTGTGTTACATCTAAAATAGAGTTCCTCACAAAGCTGTGAATGGGGTAACTCCTTTTCAAGCTTGGATTGGTAGGAAACCCACAATTAAGCACTTTAGAGTGTTTGGATCTCTTGCATGGGCCCACATTCTAGTAGAAAAATGCAAGGCTATGGATCCATAGAGCAATCCTTGCATATTTTTTGGGTATCCAGATGATGTCAAAGGCTATAGGCTTCTCCATCCTACCACTTATGAGTTGTTTATTGAGAGGAGTGTTCATTTTGAGAAGAGCCTTTTGAGTTCTTCTCTTACCACTTCTCCATCCACTATCAGATTGGAGCCTATGCATCATGATGATAGTTCTTTAGAGGATCTTAATCCTCCTAATCTTGATGAGGAGTCTTCTTCCTCCACTTCAAATAGTGACAATGATACTGTGGATTCACATTATTCTCCTAGTCATCATTTAGAGGGTGATGATTCTCCTCTAGACTCTCCATCCCTTGCACCTCTTTGGGCTCGTAGGACATTGGAATCAATAGGTGATTGGGTTGGTGATCTATCAGATACTAGAAGAACTAGGTCACAGTTTCAACAAGCTCCTCATCTCTTCGTTGCTTCAACTTCTGATCCATAGTATTTTTGAGAAGCTTCAGGTATTCCTGAGTGGGATGCTGCAATGCAAGAAGATTTTAATTCCTTAGAGAGGAATCACACATGGGATCTATTACCTCTTCCTAAGGAAAATTGTTTGATGAAAGTGGGTCTATTAGACAAAAATTGCAACAGATGGGTCAGTTGATAAGTATAAGGCTTACTTGGTTGCAAAAGGATTCTCCTAGGTTCCTGAGATTGACTACTCTGAGACTTTTGCACCAGTTGCTAAGATGAATTCCATATGAATTTTCCTTTCTATAGCTACAACCCATCATTGGGAAGTTCATTAGATGGAAGTGAAGAGTTCCTTTCTTCATGGTGACCTTTAGGAGGAAATCTACATGGAGTAGCCATAGGGGTTTGTCCAGGATCCTTCACTTGTGTGTCATCTTCAAAAGTCTCTCTAGGGCCTTAAACAAGCTCCTTAAGCTTGGTATGCCAAGATGGACTCCTTCCTTTTGATAGTTGGGTTCACTCGATGCCATTCTGATCTGAACATCTATAGTTTGCAATAGGACAATACTCTCACTTTTTTGGTTCTATATGTTAATGACTTGTTGATCACTGGGGTCACTCATCCACCATCAAGGTGGTGACAAATGCTCTACATGATATATTTTTGATGTCATACTTGGGTCTTCTACATTATTTCTTGGGGATTGAGATCACTCAGTCATCTTTGGGTATCTTCCTTGGAAAACCCAAGTATGCACTTGACATGCTCCCCAAATTTTGCATGGCTAATTGTAAGCCTACACCAACTCCATTTCTGTCAGGGGTCAAACTTGAGGATAAGTGTTCTTCACCTTTGGTTGATGGTACTGATAGCTTGTTGGGAGTCTCATCTACTTGACTCATACAAGACCTGACATTTCATATGTTGTGGGCATGGTCTCTAGATTCATGCAGGAGCCACATGAGTTGCATTGGAAAGTAGCTAAGTGGATCCTCCACTACATTAAGGGCAATCATAGTTACGGGATTCATTATGTAGTGGGTGTGGATATTGACTTGGTGGGACATACAAATTCAGATTGGGTAGGTGATTCTCAAGATCGCAAGTCTACTTCTAGGTATTGCTTCTCACTTGGTTCTGGTCTAGTTTGTTGGTCGAGCAAGAAGCGGTCTGCAATTTATTTTTCATCTACAAAGGCTGAGTATCGAGGGGAAGTTAATGCCACCACTGAGGCTATTTGGATTCAAAATATTCTCACTAAGTTTGGAATTCCATTCAGAAATCCTATAGTCATCTTTTGTGATAATCCGAGTGCTATATAGATCTCAAGGAATCTAGTTCATCACTAGAGAACAAAACACATTGAGATACATATGCACTACATTCGAGAGCTAATTCAGGAAGTCATCATTGATCTTAAGTATTGTTCTACATCAGAGAAAACTACTGACATATTCACCAAACACTTCATAGAGAGCAAGTTCCTTCATTTGCGAACTTTGCTTAGGGTGTTGTAGGTGTCTACTTTAGGAAGGGCTTCTTAGTCCTTTCTACTCTCTCTACTATGGGGGGTATTTTCTCTCTCTATTTGGGGGGGACTATTCCTCTTATGTGGGGGATTCTTCTTTTGGGGGGGGATCTCTATGTACATGTGTACCTAACATGGCCTCATTTGCTAGGACCCATCTTTTCACCCACCTAAGCTACGCTTAAGGGGGGTGTTAGTGTAGGTTTTTTAATTTCCTTATGTTAGGGGGTATTTCTTTTTCCTACACATTATTATTTAAGCTTGCTTAGGTTTATTAGGAGTGGTTAATATGAGG
This sequence comes from Sequoia sempervirens, assembly GCA_007258455.2. Lineage (NCBI taxonomy): Eukaryota > Viridiplantae > Streptophyta > Pinopsida > Cupressales > Cupressaceae > Sequoia > Sequoia sempervirens. The sequence goes on along the minus strand of VDFB02000002.1, from coordinate 26,107,310 downwards.
AAACATGGTGAAATACATCAGCTACATGTGTCACTCTCTCCCCACACATGGGTAGTTGAGTTACACATCCTCTTTTGGCTTGTTGTACCACCTCTCATAACCACGATTCTATTTTTTACCTAGGTAGGTTATGGGGTAGTTGGGTTTCTCACCCTCTTTTGGCTTTATGTGCCACCTCTCTTCTATCTTCATTTGTGGAGGTTATGCCACATGTTTTTCATTTACCAAGTAGGTGATAACCTCCCACATTTTATGGGTAGTAGGAGTTAATGCACCTCTTGGATGTACTTTCTCTTATTCTTCTATACATTGAGCACTCTCCTCTCACCTTCACTAGTTCGACTAGTTTGGTGATTGTTCGGTGAGAGTCATGAGAGTATTCTCAAAATTCTCTTGCTTTGTCTCTATTGTTCTCTCATTTCATATTTTCTCTTCATTATGCTATTTTGATCTTTGATCATTTTTTGATTGGAGTTGCATGTGATCTATGACCAACGTCGAACCTTGGCTCGATTCTTGCTTCTCAATGAATCTAATAGATTTCTTATACTAGTGGAAAAGAGGGGTTTCTCTTGGTGTCTCTTTTGCAGTTTGCAAGTTCTCTTTTTCTACAATCACAAACAATCTTCTTTTCTTCCTAAAATGGATCAATCAATAGTTCCTTTATTAACACCCTACAACTATTTTGATTAGAAAAGTAAAATGTTACTCCACTTGAAAAAACATGGATTGAATAGGGTAACAATTGGACTCAAAACAAAACCAACTATTAATGCAAAAAAGACAAAATGGTTTAATAAGTGTGATGAAGCATTTGGAACCTTATGTATGTTTGTATCTCTAGATTTTCTCTTTCATGTTGAATTTTTGTCTACACCAAATGAAGTTTGGTCAACATTAGAAAAACTCTTTGGTACACAAGATGAATTAAGAGGTCATTGATTGGAGAATGAGCTAATAGGTTTAAGTCCTTCAAATTTTTATACAATACAAGACTTCTTCACAAAACTAGAGCCCATAGGATTGCAATTAAAACAATGTGGAATTGAGAAAGATGATAAATAATTGATCTTAAGTATTCTCTATAAACTTGGTCCAAATTATTTAGTCTTGTTTTGACATTCTATACCACTAAAATTTCCTTAGGAGCTTCCTAAAAAATACCTTCTCTTGATGTGTTTGCTAATTAACTCACAAAAGAACAAGACAAGTTGGTTCAAATGGGCACTATCAAATATTCTAAGTCTTATGCTTTGGTTGTAAGTCAAGGCACTAAAGATAAAAAAGAATGGAAAATAAAGTAAGAAACAAAAGAATCAATGAGAGAATGCTTTAGATGTATCTTTTTCTACTTATACTATAGACAATAGACCTTCAAATCATGGAAAATCTAAGAAGGAGAAGGTAAAATGTGCTTATTGAAAGAAACTTGGTCATGATGAACACAATTGTATGAAGAAACATATTGATTACCTCACACATATTCTAGAGAAGAGTAATAAAGGGGTCACTGAATCTCCATATTCATCAAACCAATTATCTACTAAGAAAAAGGAAAAAAGGTCATGCTAGCTATGCTTCTACATTAGATAAACATAAATTAAAGGATCTTTGTGCTTCTACAAGTCTTATATCAGGGAGACGACTTCTAGATTCATGAGCTTCTCATCATATGGTTTCTTCATAGTCAATTTTATCTTCTTTTGAGCCTTGTGTTATGCCACCTATTTTGATGGGTAACAATACATACATGAATATGATTGGGAAGGGATTTATTGATATAGGGGATGGTACTTTCAATGATGTATTTTTTTTACCTCATTTGTCTAATAATCTTTTTTCCATATATTAGATTATTGATAGTGGAGCAGGGAAGACTATGGAATTCACTCATGATTCAATTCCCATCACAGATTTGGAGAGTACAGTGATAATTTCTACTAGGGTGGTCAATCATGCATCTCAGTCAAGTATTCCTTTTCAGATTTTGTTCCTGATGATGGCTTTTATCCTTTGGATGATGATCACACTTCTAGTGTGGATTTTGATTATGAGGAGAATTTTGGTTACTTGAACTTGGGTATTGTCACAAGTGATCTAGTTCTTGAATCTTGCACTCCATATCCTCCATCTACTGTTGCTATTACAGATTCTAGTGTTGCTTATTTGAAAGCTTCCAATGATTCTTTGTATTAGGACATACATTGTATTTTAGATTCAACTTTGTGGGATGATCTCTTGATAGGTATTTTAGACTTGTTTATGGAGACACACATTTCAAATTTGGTAGAAACTACTTAGTGTATTCATCTTCTCTTTGATGGAGTTGATTCTTCTTTAGTTGTTGTGAGGGAAAACTTTGACCCTCTTATTCATTCTCTACATGTTCATTTCTTACAGTTTGACATGAGTGTGGATACTTTGGATCATCATTTGGAGGAGATATCTTTAAAGTAGATACTTGAGTCTTTGGATGGTGTTCTACATTAGTCTCTTTGAGATTTTGAGTTTTATTTTCAGTAGTGTGGCCTAGAATTTATGATCTGATTGTGGGAGCCTTCAACATCGATATGGGGATACTTGAGCTGAGGTTAGAGACTCCATACATCTTGAGTTTTCTTCCTACACATTCCTTTCAGGAGTGGGGAGATAGCTTGAATATGCCATTGGTTTCATTTCTTCCTAAGGGGAGGAAAATTGTTTGATGATCATGGAATATCTTGTACATTGAGTTTTGGGCATCTACCATTGGATCTCTTTGGGGGGATTCTTTATCCTTCCACTTCATTTCTCTCTCTATTATTGGGGGTGTACTTCCTTCTTATGGGATGGAGATTCTTCTTTTTTGAGGGGGGTTTTATATGTACATGAGTATGTAACATGGCTTCATTTTTTGGGACCCATCATCTTTTGCATCCTCCTAAGCTGCGCTTAAGGGGGGTGTTGGTGTAGATTTTTATTTCCTAGTGGGTTAATTTATTTTCCCTTAGTCCTAGGTTTTTCCTACACTTAATTAAGCTTTCTTATGAAAATAAAGTGAGTTTACATTTAATAACTAGGAGATAAGTGATGTGGTGTTCCCTTCCTTAAAGGGTGGAACACTTTCCACTTTTGGTAGCAATCTCCACTTTTGGTGGTTAATTCCTATTGGTTGGATTTTCCACCTCTATCATCTCCTTAGTTCTATATAAACTCACTACCTAGCTTGTATTTTCATTCATTCTCTTTCATTTCTTCACACTTTGACATACATGCACCTTGATGCATGCATTCATTATTATTTATATTTTCTTTAAGCTCCTAATGCAATTTTGTCATCTCAACATTTTCACCTCTCTTAGAATCTCAGGTCTATAATTGTGTTATTTCATTTATAGTTTTATAGCTTATCTCTCTTATAAAAGATCTTGGTTATTCAATCTATTTCAAATTTCAAACAAGAATAAGGAAGATAATTCTTTTAAGGGATATGATTTTTATGAGGTTGAAATAGATTTCACTATGGATCAACACTCAAATAATCCTATACCTAGAAATTTCACACCAAAGTTGAATATGAGAAAGTTTGATGGCAAGGATCTAACCAATTGGATTTTCCAAATAGAGCAATTATTTGATCCTCATCATGTTCCATGTTAATAGAAGGTATCAATGACATATTTATACTTGGAATCATACCAATTTATTTGGTATCATTGGCTATGCAAAGAGAAGAAAAAGAAGGGTCGTGTGGTTGCATGGTCAAATTTTCAAGAGGAACTTGCTACATATTATTGAGATAATTTTTAGGATTGTGGAATCTTCCAAAACACTAAATTGAAACAAATTGATATGTTCAGATATATACTCATCAATTTCAAACCTTTTTTTAGTAACAAAGAACATTATAGAATAAAAATTGAAGGATTTAAATTTCTAGGAGGCTTAAAGGACCTCATCAAATACGAGGTTTGTATGTTCCAACCAGTCTTTGTCCTAAATTGTAATACATATGGCAAGGGATGTTGAGGAAAATAATTTGGCCAATAAGAAACAAGGGATTGTAAACATAAGAGAAAGGGTATCACCAACACAATAATTGCCTCAACCTATGAAATAAACTCCATAATAAATTGAAGAGGAGAGAAAAAGGGTTATGCTTTAATTATGATATAAAATATAGTTTGGGTCATAAATGTGCTAAAAATAAATTATTCTACATTGAAGGTCCAAATGTGGAAGAAGAAGAGGAAGATGTAATATTTAGATAGAGGAAATGAGATATACGAAGAATTTGGAGATAACCACCCAATCATCTCTTGTCATGAATTTTCTAGATTTAGTACCCCACAAATGACTAAAGTGGTGGGTTTCATAAAGAAAGAGTAAAATTGTTGATTGAATCAAAAAGTTCTCATAAATTTATTAACAATAAGTTATCTACTCATATAAATTATTTTATATACCCCACTTTAGAATTTTATGTCCAATTTGTAGATGGGGGTATTGTTAGTTGTTTAGGAAATTTCCATAGAATTAAATTAATCATGGGAGAGTATCAAATTGATATCCCAATATTTGATATAGCATTGGGATTACACTATATCACTACTTTAAGAACAATTGAGATGAAATGATAGAAGCTATTCATGGGATTTCACTCAAAAGGAAAGATAGTGGAGCTAAGAGGGTTGTGTGAAAATTACCAAAGATGATAAGATCCCATCAAATACATATTTTCTTAAGAAAGGAGCCCATGGATTTATGGTCCAATTATTTTATGAGTATCCTTTCAATCAAATGGTCCTTCCCATCCATGTCTATAAGAAATTAACAATCAACACTCAATTATTTTTGGAGATATTCCCAAAGGACTACCTCCCAAGAGAGATCATGATCATGCAATACAATTAGTGCTAGGGATCCAACCTTCTAATATAACTTACATCAATTTCATGGTTTTGTGTGCATGCCTAAAAGAGTATTTTTTTACCCTAATACTTCACTTATAATTTCATAAGAACTGGTTATTCTATGTTATAATTTGTTGTCAATTGGTTTACTCCATCAAAATCTTATAATTTTTATGTACTTTTTTATCATTTGGTGACTAGCCCTCACTTTCTTAAATATAAGCTTCAATGTTACTTGCCCTAATCCCTAGTAACATTTAAAAAGACTCAATGTTTCTTCATCTTGCGAATTCGTAGAGGCCGCGAAGGGGTGAGCTTGCAGGATTACAAGAAAATGACATATGGATCCTTTATATTTTCTTAGTTGTTAGGGGGGATGGTCCCATAGTGGAGTGGGGTTCAATAGTGGGGATAAAAGTTGTCCTTAGTGGGTACCATAGTGAAGCACCTTAATATCCAATTGCAAAACACTTTTTATCCATAAAATACACAAACTAAAAAATCATGTGATGCCACATCAGCGTACCAATAAAACATGACTTAGTGCACCTCTATTGGTCTCACTTTTTTTTGGGACTTTTTTGGATACCTAAACAAAAAGTATGTTTATGTGGCATCATATTGATGATGTGGCCCTAAAACAAAATATAGAAGCACATGATTTTTCAAATAAACTATTGTACAAAATTGGGAGTGATTTGAAATTTCCACATAGGATTTTGAGAAAGGCGAAGTTAGGGTGCTCCACTATGGGCCCCTCTCCCCTACTCAACATTAAAAAGGGCCAAATTGAAAATTTTCAAATGTTTTGACCTCACAAAAATTTTCATTTCATCCTACACCACTTGAAGATGAACAATTAATATTTGAATTTGCAAAACAATGTGTGCAGACTCTTTGTTTGCATATACAAGCAGTAATGGAGAGAATTGATGGTTATCTATCAAATATTAAGAATTATATTCATTATAAGGCATGGTATTCAACTCTCATAACTACAAAAGAGAATCTAGAGCTAAGGTGTTTCAAAATTTTGAGCTTTCAATTTTCGAAGAAGAAACCTAGGGTTTTTGTTCTAAATAAAATATAACTAAAATTTATTTAGTTTATTAAAATCCTTATAGTTACTTGTTATAGCTTATTATTAGAGTTTTAATGTTCTCTTTATACTATTTTAGAAACCTTAGAATTCTATTAAGCCATGGAATTTATTCTTCTCTTTTGTAATTATAAGTAAAAAATTAGTCTTTGAACTAGTTCCAAGTCCAAAAAAATATAAAGGCCATTAGATGAAGATATTATTGCCCAATTTATCAAATCCTCAAGGAAGGTTATCATAGGGAATTGGAATTTTTTCAAAACATTTGAGAGACTATGATGCATATTACAAAGATGCAACAATTCTAGTGAATGGTTGGTCTATGTTTGAGCACTAGTATACTAGAAGATTATCCAAGAGGCCTATTTCACACGTATGAGAATTTGACTTAGAGATACTTCCTAATTTCTTTATACATGTCTATTTTCTTAAAACTCTAGCATAAAAGTATGATGAAACTACCAAAAATATAATTTCTATCAATGGAGGTGAGCTGATAAGAATTCATAAGGTTTCTATAATAAAGGTTTTTATCTTGAATTCAACTGCCAACAAGCCCATTAATTTTAGTGTGTTGAATAAGGAATATTAGAAGGATAGGTTTAGTTATAGAGTGAATTGGATTCTAAAGTGTAGAGTCAAGGGTGTAGAAAGGATGATTGTGAGGTTTGTTCCTAAATAAATGGAGCCATTCAATGAGGACCTCTTTTAGGATTATCAAAATATATCATCCCTATGCCGATTTTTTGGCACAAATATCAAAGCATAGAACCTTATCCCTATGATGATGGTATCTACATACATTGAGAGTATTGATATCAAAAGGGAGTTTAATTTTGTAATATTCATTGTATATAAAATGAATAATTGGTTGGAATAAAAAAGTTAGTGGGAAGGTTGCTGAGTTCAGGTGGTATTCTTTGTTATGCCCTATATTTTTATTTGGTGGAAAGAATATTTGGGATAAGTCTCTACAAATCAGGTTACAAGATGAAAAGGAAACCCATCTTCCAATATAGTGTTGGAACTACTTTTGGGATATGCATTGTCATAATGCAAGTTATGTGGTATTTGAAGAAACATTCATCATACCAATTTTGAGATATATTCATGTTGAACATTAAAAATTGCCTAAGAAATTTCTTGATCTCCTAAGGTCAAAAGAAAAGACACCAAAATTGGTTATTACACATAATTGGGGAGACATGTATCTTCATGGAAATTCTACCGTGGTTAGAATCTATGGGATTCTTGTCAAGCCACATATTTTTCCAAGATTTGTGTCACAAATATTAACTTATATGAAGATAATCTAAAAATTGAATGAAAATGACAAGGTTCATTAAAGAAGATACGAGAAGTGATCCTTTTTTCCAAATAGCCTTGTGTTTAAAAAAATTCATTTACATCAATAAAGAAGGATTGTAACTCCTATATCCAATCTTACATTCTTACAAGATGGGTTTGGATATCAAAAGAGATTGTGACCCTATGAGTTTCATTGGCCCAATCAAAATCAATGCTAGATTGGGTAGCATTCATCAAAAGGTTGTATTTGAGGAGAATGCCATAAAAAATTTCTTGATATAGGAAGAATTGAAGGAAAAAGAGAAAAGTGGGTGAGTATCTAGAAGGGGGAAGAATAGAGAAAGAAGGAGAACCCTAATTACCCAAGTTCCTTTTTTGAAATAGAGGATCCCATTGCTAGGATTGATGTTATGTTGGATAACATAGATTATTTAGAATATAAACCACCTCAAAGGAAACTTGAGGAGAGACCACATGATGTTGTTGATCCTTAGTGTCACAAAATCCACAAGAACAATAGGTACAAGAGGAACTTTCACTTTCAATTGCATCCTCTACAGGACAACAAAGAAAGAGAAGAAAATATCATCCACAACTTGTTGATTATTCTATGGGTGTGGATGATATATTTCTGCACCAAGAGTGCAAGTTATTGGTATCCCTTAGTATATGTTAGTAGTTAGCCTTAGGGATGGAAGCATAGATGTCAATGATATAAGGGAATTAGAATTTACACAATTCATCTTCGATGATAAATTTTTGAAATCAAAATAATTTAAGGACTTAATTATGAGAATGAAGATAGAACAATTCCATAAAAAGTTGAATAAATCCAAAGGATAGGTTGCTCCCTCCCAGTCAAAAGAATAAAAAATGACATATTAAAGGAATTTGATTTAAAAATCAACAACACGTCTGGAAGAGGCTAGGAGAATAGTGGGGGAGGTTGGCATACTCTTACTACCATATTGGGATATAGATTTTGCTATAGTCCTTGAAATAATAAGAAGAAAATATGATGAGAAATTTTCCACATAAGAGTAAGTAATACATGCCTGCTTTAGATCAGGATTTAATGCTAACCATGAAACTTTGGAAATTTGGTCTTTGGCTCCATAAAAAAATAAGCCAAAATTTGCAAGGAATGAATGAGATTTGGGAACCTCATATTAAAATAGTATTTCCATATCTCTAGTTCAAGCAGTCTCTCTTGCTACCAATACAACTCTTCTTAGTGAAGTGTTGGGTGATCCCACAATACTTGTTTACAATTTTTGGCCAAACTGGACACTAAAATACTTTTTTCTAACTAAATCTTCACTTTCGGGCACCTATAGCGGGTAAACTATGAGGAATTTGAAGATGATGCAAGCTAGAGTTTTTTGAAATTTTGTTTGTAGATTCTAAATATTTTTATTTTTATTTTTTTGGAATTAGATTGCACTTCTTTTTCCATATCCTTCGAAAACTATTTTTTTTCAAAAAATAACATTTTTAAGGAGTGACGCTCACCGTATAACACAACTTTTTTTCCATGAAGGATAAAATTCTAATTCTTTCGAATATAGATTTGTAACTTTGATATCTAGTGCTTCCACTTGGTTAGATAGTTTTTATTGAACATTTTTTCTTTAATCAAGTTTCAAAGTCAAACCAATTAAAATTCAGACATAGGCAAATCGTATAACGTAACTTTTTTTGTATGTATCAAAATTTTTTTTGTTGGATTAAGGACTTCAATATCTGGTGCACTCATATTTTTCAATTTTTTTTGACAATTTGTTATTTTTCCACATGTGCAAAATAGAGAGCTTGATTTTCAATGAAAAACCTATGTTTAATAAAACTAAAAAAAGAAATACATAATAAAACCAAAACATATTAAAATTATAGTCGTTGGATAGCTCATTCTAAGAACTACTTGATTCCAGTTGGTCTGTGAAGTCTCCTCCATTTTTATCTTCAACCTGAACTTTGAAGTGAAAAAATTTTGATTTTTTTTTTGTGACAGAGAGCAGGAATCAGGGAAAAGGGGGGTTCAATCAAACTAGGGGGGTTTGAGCGAACCAAGGTTCATTCGAACCCCCTTTCAAAAAGGGGTTTTCATTTTATTTTTGGTAGGATGGACTGTACTTGCATTAAATGGGTTTACTTGAACCTAGGTTTGAGTGAACCCTTTGGTTCTTTCAAACCCCAAGAACTAAAATTTTTGGCATGGGGTCATTTTTTGCAAGTTTTCCTTCCTCATTCAAATTGTAAACCACTTTTGTGGGTTTACCTTGTACATCAAGAGACTGTAAGACAAATATGATAGGTTATAGGGTGATCATAACAAAATATTAATGTAATTTAATAAAGTGAAATCACTACTGCCATCCCCCAAAGAATATAAAATTCTTGTAGTCACAACTACAAGTTCATCAAAATTGTTAATGCAAAATAATGATGTCCTCTCTTTGAAAATGAAGGAGTTGAAGGATCCATTGGAGTAGAGTAGGGAAGATGAGAAGGTTTCCAAGGAGGAGGCTAGAAACATAGCAATATATATGATTGATGACCTCCTTGGCCACATGTTGTCAAATGTTCTACATAGATTAGAAGCTACTTGGAGTGTGTATAACAATTTAAAGAATGCTTATGCTAAGTATATGCAATCATATGCAAGCTTGAAAACTACATTGAGTACTTGGATCCCAGGGGAAACTTCCATGTTGGAAACCGTAAAGATGAAAAAATTTGATAATGATGATCCTAAGGAAATTGTACAAGTTGATGAGATCATTGGGTTGTTGGGAGAAATTTGAAAATTTGAATATAGCTTGGACATGCAATTGGAAAGAAAATTAAAGATGATTGAAACAATGGAGAAGAGTGTAATTCCAAGTATCTTGGATAAATTTGGGATTATCAAATATTTGGAGGTTTGAGGGGTCGAGTTTGGAAATATGATCCCAACAATGTCCTCTTTTAGTTTTTTGGTGGCAAGCCTGATTTATCGTTGCTAAATAATTTTAGTAATGAATTTTTAAGTTGGAATCCAATTTAGATACTTTCATTGAAGAGAGGTAAAGATCATTATGGACGATAGGTATAATGTCCATAATAACAAGGTGTAGAAAGTAATATATTTCCAATGGCCTTCAAAACAAGTATATAATTATTGGTTAGAAAAGTATTATGAGTATTCACCCAGATCATCTAATATTTGCATTTTTTCGTCTTCTCTCTTTTGTGGATGTTGAGGTGTTCCCATTTTTACCTTTATCAACATGTTTAAGGTTTTATTCTTTATTCAACAACCTTTCAAACATTTTTCATTTGAGTTCACTTGCTTATCTTTCCATGCAAAGCATTTTTTAAATAATACATGACATGTGTAAAAGGCCCTAAGCTTTTTTTGATCCCTTGTTTATATAAAATGGAAATTTGAGCCCATTTTTCAAGGATCTTAGAATTATAATTTTGAACTGGTAGCTATTTTATAGCTAGTGTTATAAATTTAGAGTTAAGAATTGTGTACTTTGGTTTGTAGCAATGACATATAGTCCAATTGTGGCTTATATGCATATTAAGATTCAATGCCTTTGTCTCCTCAAATGTACACGATACTATTTTGAATTAATATAATCAAGGATTATGAGATTCTTTGTTAAAAAAATATTGTAATGAATGTTTAGTTAATTGCATTTGTTCAAGGAATGAAGTAATTTCTTTTTAATTGAATGTAGAAAGTAGTATGATGCATTTAGGAATTGTAAGTAGAATTGTATTGTTAAATTAGTAGTGGGTGTAGACATCCAAATTTGGACACTTAATTTATCCAAATTTACCCTTTTTTCATCTAAATATCCCTTTATCCTCAATAATTAAGCAATATCACTATTATTTAGTTAATACCTCTAAAGTTCATCTAAACCCCCAAGGTATTCAGTTAATAATTAAATACTTTACCCCTTTCATCAAATGAATTAAATAAATATGAAATTTATTTAATTCCTCACATGTCATGTGCATCCCTTCCTTAATCTTAATCAACCTCTTAATTCCATCATTAGAGATGTACGCATGCTTAATCCTTGATTAGGATGTGTCACATCCTCCAACTTTTACAAGTTGGCCTCTAATCTCTCTTAGCCACCTAACCATCCTTTAATCCTTTATTAACTAGCTTAATCAACCTCCTAAGAAATTTTTAATTCCTTTTATCCTTCCAAGGAATATTAAAATCCTTTTTCTCTTCCCCATGTGATCTTTGACTTGTCACATCAAGTCACATGTGGACTCTTCCCCATGCGATCTTTGACTTGTCACATCAAGTCACATGTGAACTCTTCCCCATGGAATCTATGACTTGTCACATCAACTCACATGTGACAAGTGCTTACTTTTTTAGGCACCTTATCTTATCTAAGGTAATTTCTACCTCTCCCTTTGGAACCTTGTCTTATCCACAAGATTCCCCAATTATGTGAATTTTAAATTCATTTTTTATTCCTCCAATAAATTTTCTCATATCCCAATGTACTTTCAAGGTACATGTCCTTCCTCCACATCATGTACCCTTCTTCCACCTCATTCACACATCACCATTTCTAGGCCATCTCACATTCCACATGTCAAGATGTGAGGGCTTGTGAGTCCTCAACTCACCATAGCCCTTCATCTTGACCTTGTTGGATGAATCTCAACCGTTGAATTCTCTAGAGAATTCAACTTCCTCTATAAATACCCCATCTTTTCTCTTATTTAGGGGGTTGATCATTGTGCAAACCAAACTCTTGTAAAATTTTTATTTGAGCCATACTTAGCCAGAATTTTCATTTGCTTGCATACAACATAGCATCCTCATCTATTTTCCATCCATATTGCATCTAATTCATACATATTTCTCCATCAAGAGGAGCATATATCACATCAACAATCAAAGGGCCAACCAAAAGGAACAAATTAACAAGGTATTATCATTCTATCTATTGTTTTAGGTTTAAATATTAGCCCAATCTTGAGGTGTTAGGTGTTTAAGTGGTTTCTTGAATGTTTTGTGTTGCTGTTCATTTCTAGGACCATGTTTATTCCTGACCACAGTGGGTTCTAGTGTTATAAAGTAACAATGTCTAGTATACCCTTGGGTGTGTATGAGATATTATTGAAAATAGAATCATAATTTTAGACTCTATAATAGATAAGGCATCAGTCAAGAGAGGTATCTTGTTCAAGATCTAAGAATAAATTAATTCATGAAATCTTAAGATTCTTATATTAGTTGTTTTTATTTATTACTCAATATTTAATTGAATTAAGGATATTTCATAGTGAAATAGGTAAAGATGGATCAAATCCTCTATATAATGTGTAAGAATTCTATCTGCTAAGACAAGATTTGTTAATATTGTATATCTATAAGTAATGTTATAAAAAATGGAAACCCGCCTTGGTTTTACAAAGCCTAAAGTGCAAAGAGAATTTCCTTTTTTAAGTGAATCTATGCTCGTTGGCCACTAACCTGATAGCTTTAATCATAAGAAGTAGCTTACCTTTAGAGAAAATAAATTTATCATTTGGGGGAACCAACACCTTCCAATATAAAGCCTTATAGGTACCCACATATGTAAAATTGATATTGAAAATATTATTCAAGAGATTTTAGAGGTAGGTATTATCAAGCATATCCAAATTTATTACACCTATTCTATGATGATCATATGTAAGAATGATAAAATTTATTCTTGTGCCCAAACTATAGAGTTCTCAACATGTACACTATCAAATATTAGTTTCCTATTCAAGTCATTGATGATATACTAGATGAACTGAATGGAGCTATACTTTTTTACAAAACTTGATCTTAGATTAGGTTATCACAAAATTTGAATTAAAGATGAGTATACCCACAATACAATATTTAGGACTCATGACATTTATTATTATTTTCCCATGATACCATTTGGCCTTACAAATGCACTATTGAAATTTCAAATTTTGATGAACTCTATCTTTAGGTAATTTCTATGGAAATTTGATTGGGTATCTTTGATGAAATCATAATATATATTAAAACATGGAAGGAACATATATACAAAATTTAAATTGAGTTTTGGACAGTCTTAAGTAGCATTAGTTGCATGCTAATCCATTCAAGTGTGTGTTTGGAGCCAAAGAAGTAGAGTACTTGGGTCATATTGTGTCTCATGAGGGAGTCAAGGTGGGCCCTCATAAGACCAAAGCTATTATAGAGTATAAAATACCTAGGACTCACAAGAACCTACAAGTTTTCTTAAGGCTTACAAGTTATTATCATTTATTTGAATAATTATGGTAACATAACATCACCTCTCACATCTTTGTTGAAGAAGCAATCCTTCTAGTGGAATGATACAACTACAAGGGAATTTGAAAAACTAAAAGAATCCTTGTGCATCAATCCAATTATAGATACCCCATATTTATCTAAAAAATTCATAGTGGAATGTGATAAGTGCAATATTCATGAAAGAAGGAAGTCCTGTAGAATTTGAGATCTACCAACTCAAAGATGTTGAAATAAATTTATGAGGAGATGTTGGCTATCTCAAATGTACTAAAATAATGGAGACCTTATCTAATGGGAATAAAATTTACTATAAGGACATATCATGATAGTATCAAATAATTCTTGGAACATAGGTTGGCATATGAGGAGAAACAAAAATGGGCCATAAAGATGTTGGAATAGGATTTTGAGATCATATATAAGAAGGGTTGGAAGAATATTGTGGCTAATAATATATTAAGGTGAGATGAACCAAAAGTGTCACTATTGTATTTGATTTACATAGTACAAGTAGATTGAGTAATTGTAGAAAGATAAGAGTGAGAGAAGGAATAAAAAAAACAAACTCTCATTAAGAAACTCTAGAAAGAATCAAGTGTGTGAGATAAATTTTTTATGGAAAGAGTTAGAGTCACTCAATGAATCAAGCCTCCAGGAACACTTGCAAAAACCAACAACAACCTTCTACAAGAGGGAAAATCAAGAACATTAAATTGCAACAATGGATGCAATATATGGCCAATATGCAATACTCAAGATTGCAATGATATATTAGAATTACTAAACTAAATTATTTGTTACATTATACATATGATGCCTTGCTTATATAGGAAAGGTTTTGGATAGGATTAAATAAGATCTTGAATGTGTCTTAATCTTGTACAATGAGATAACTATCCCAACAAATATTAAATGAAATAGGACACAATCATTAAATTCTAAAAGATATGTGACAACTAATACTTATCTAGAAAGATTCCCCCTCATTAATGCTAACTAGAAATATTCCCTCCTAGGACCTAAGTGGACTTAACATGTAAATATGATCTATATAAGACTATATTTAAGGAAAAAACCTATTTACACCAATACACCCCCTTAAGTAAAACTTAGGGAGACGATTATTATGCAAAGATGCAAGGATGGGTTCCAACTGCAAGGCCATGTTAGGTACCCATGTACATATGCGAATGCAATCTCTCATAATTCAAGAAAACAAGAAAACCCAGTGGGAAAAAATCCTCCCCAAAAGAGAGATGAAATGCAAAACACTCTCAATAATTCATGAGGGACAATACCCCATATGAGGGAAATGACCCCCCATACAGGAGAAGAAGAGAGACCATGCATCCCCCTCAATGGTGAGTCTCCTGCAATACTAAAAGCTTGACATTGAATGTTGAAGATGATTTAATATCATCGAACAACATTTTCCCTCTTAGGAAGAAACAAAACTAAGATGATATGTAGAATGTCTTCCCATTCTTGAAAGGAACATGTGAGAAGAAGAATGATATGTGATGTCTTTGAACTATTCCCAAGTGTCTCTATTCCAATGCCAAAAGTTGAAAAACTCCAAATAGGTGTCCTAGGCCACATAGCTAAAGGTGTCAATCTAGGACCTCCTAGAGATAGATGTATAACACACTCCAAAGACAAAGATGTCTCCTTTGAAGAAGTCTCCTCCAAATGGTGTCCAAAATTATCCGCACTCATATCAAGCTGCAAAGAGTGACCACATAGAGAATGAACAAGAGGTTCAAATAATTCCCTTGCAAAAATTGAAGAAGAATCATCTTCATCAAAGAGAAGATGTATGAAATCAATAGTGTCTCCCAAATATAAAATTAAAATATAGAAAAATAGGGAAATCAAATCCTTTTTAAGAAGTGCTTTGACACCATTTCCATATTTCATTAAAATAAGAAGGGGGAGATGAAATGATATGATTGTGAGTGGGGGTTTGATGGATCTGGACAAGATATACAAATGAATTGGAACTTGAAAGGTAAGTCAACCTGCCCTTGACCAAATTTGAAATGAACTTAAGATTGAAATGCAATGATTCAATTAACCTGATGATGCCAATAACTATTCTGATACAAAAACAATAGACCTGGAAAGTAACAGATAGAAGCAAACTACAAAAATGGACTAAGCAAGACACTATGCACCTGTGATGTAAATTGGATCTTTTTTAGAAAGACTGAGGCACCTAGGGAACCTATGTCCCTGTAGGGGTAACTCAGATATGATTTCATAGTCCTTTGGTGTTAGATCAAAGCTTCTATTTTCTACTTGACACACTATCAAACAATTCTATAATTGAGTTTCCATGAGTTTTCAAGATGTAGGGTTTAACTGCAACAATAAATAATTGATATTCAAACTTATTCCAATCTTCTTCAAACCTAAGACTTGCACATTCAAAGAGAGAGGAAGGGTTGTGTCATTTAGGGGCTTTCCTTAGTCAAACGTTGTGTTAGTGTTTCCAGTTCCATAATAGAAATATCAATGATAAAATACCTATTTTTTTGAGGGATATCGTTAAATGATAAAAAGGAATGATGAATTAACAATGGATTGTAACTCACCACCCTCTAATGGCTTCCTTGAAAGATTGAAGTCATACAAATCTCCTCAAGGCTTGGATCTTGCTTGATTGAATTGCCTGGAGACCTACAAGCATTAGTCTTCACAAATAATATGATAACATAAACATGAACTCACATATACTTTAGCATGATGCTTGGATCTTGAATTGCTGCAATAAATATATGAAATTCTTCTCTTGACTTGCTTGATAATGCTCTTGATCATAATTTCTCCAATAGATTCCTATATGATTTCAAATGATACAATAACTATATATTTATATGCAACAATTATTTTAATTTCCCAAAAAATAAATCCTGATAGCTAACTTTAGATATTTGAATTTCAAATAATAAAAAATTGACAATGACATATTTGAATTTGGAGCAAAAACAAGGCGACATAGGCACCTTAGGTGCTAGTGTCCCATACCTATTTTTTGGGAATTAAGGAGTTGGGGACAAAGTATTAAATGAATGCATTTATTTTTTGCTTGCAATTTATCGATAACTATTTAAATGGGATATGCAATGTATAATTTAAGAAATTAGGCGTCCCATTAGGTCCAATAACTTAAGGGGGAGAAAAACATAGTGTGAAATTATCAAGGCTGGCAATTTAAGATGCTACAAAAATGTGAGACTCAACAAAATAACCCACCAATGTCTATCAAGTATGCATCACAAGTAGATGTAGGTGGAAGATAATGAAGACTTTGCTACATTGAATCACAAGAGGCCAAACTTATGCCAATATGAGCATCATTAAATGCAATACAAGACGGAGGAGATGAAATACAAGGCTCAAGAATATGATCCAATGTGAGAACCCCCAAGTTCAAGAAGCCAAAGCTCTCCTTTGAATCATGATTCACACTAGAAGTGTTATAAAAATCAAAGGAACAATGTCACCATCAAAAAACAAATCTGCAAAGGTATACAACCGAGATGATTGATCAACCATCATAGTAGAAAGAACCTCTCTATTCTCCAAGTCTTGAATGATGAGTGAATCAAGAGTGAACTATAAAGTCCTCCCATATCCACCATGTGTAATCTGATACATGGAAAGAAGATTGTTTGTCAAATAAGGAACACACAAAACATACTTGAAAGTGTTTTCCCCAAAACTAATTGACCCTTTCTCAAGTACACTAATGTATGCATTATTTCCCATAAAAATAGGACACCTAGTACAAAGGCTCAAAAGAAGGGAAAGTATATTACGAAGATGCCATATGATGAGATGCTCTTGAATCTAGAAGCTATCTCCCTAATCCATGACCTAAACAAGCACAAAGCACATGTTCTTTATTTCCTAATGTAAAATCCAAACCAACATGATATTTTCCCTTATTAAAATTTTGAAGAAAAATAAGGTGACTCAGACATTCTAGAAGGAAAAACATTTTGATTCTTTTTGAGAAGATGTTTCAACTCATCAATATCCTTCTTATAACAAGAATGTTCATCATTCCCAAGCTTCTTGCAGTATGAACAAGTAGATCTATCCTTCTTAGATGATTTAATAAAGGAAGATGATTTATTCTTTGGCTGATTTGAATGTGTATTTTTTTTTGGTTTCTTCTACTTATTATCAATATTATTCGATTCTTTCACCTGAATAGCCAATAATGCCCGAGATTTAGAAGACTTGATGAGACTCATTGAGATAAGATTTTTTTGCTCATGTATCAACATCTTAGAAAATGATGTAAATGAAGGTGTAGTATATGTAGACCCCATAGTCAACCTATGAGCATGAAATATAGAAACAAAAGCAACATAATCAGGACCAAGTTTGTTCAATGAATTATAGACCAACTGAATGTCCTTATCAATTCCACATGCTTTACATTGCTCTTTTAGACCATTAACATTAGTGATGTAGTCCTGGATGTTTTCAAAGTTCCTAGGATCAAGGATCATTGATTCATTATCAATTTAATAGCATTTTACTTCATTTGTAGAACTATACAATGTTTTCAATTTATCCCAATCTTCACGAGAATTTTTACATGATTGAGTTTGGAACATTAAATCTTGAGAAACTAGTTTATGAAGACATACAAGAGCTTGGGTATGTTCAATCATCCATTTTATCTTCTTATCATCATCTATAGGTTCAAGTACATTATTTTCAACTTATAGAGAGTGTCCTTCATTCATTAGTATATTCCATGCATAATGATGCCATGTTGAATAGTTATATAATGTTAGAAAATGAAGCTTAAAATGATTCATGGAATAAAGATCACACGGAAATATATCAAAAAATGCACCAAGGGACCCCCTCCCCCCCAAAAAAATTCACTTAATCAAGAATCCCCCTAGAAATATATAATTTGGCACTTTATATTTAGTGTGATTACATGTGCTAGATGCTAAAAACAACAAACTAAAATAGTGCTTGCAGATGCCAAATTTGGCCACAAGATAAAAGTAATTTTTTTACATATAATGAGATCAATTTGATTACACCATTGCAAATTACATGAAAAATTATGCACTTTAAAAAAAAATCACCCAAAAATTTCACTATATGAGTGAGAACAGAGCCTCAAAAGTTCCCAACATGAGAAAGACTTAACAATAGCTCTGAAAAATATTCAATCTTTTTAAAAATCAAGTACCAAAATAAAAAACCAGTTGCACCACTACAAAGAGCATGAAATTCTACCCAAAATAAAAAAAAAAATTGCTTGAAAAAAGGAGCTCGTATGATTAAGATATGAAAAACAAAGTTGGATTACAAAATTAAAACTATTGATGGAGAGGGGGGAAAATTGGAGCGACCTACTGATGGTCATTTGGCCATCAAATTTAACACAGTGTTTGATGATGGTCATTTGACCATCAAATTTAACATAGTGCTTTTGGCAGTCATTTGGTCGTCATATTTAAGATAATCGTGCATTTTTTTTCCTACATGAGAATATAAAGTATTTTATATGAATATGGGGGTTTTTGGGCCTTTTGAATTCAATGGAAGGGTTTATTTTGACCCAAAATGCTCCAAAATGAACCTAAATTATAAATCCATAAGGAAAAACCTAAAATTTGGTATTTCTATCAAGTTTTTTGATTCTCTAAGTCATCATATGATGCAAGAGAAGAGCATACTCAAATTTTCAAGATTCACCAAGGTTGGCAACCTTGAAATAGCTCAAAATTGATTATCTCCTAGATCTGAGAAGGGTCTTATAAATTTGAAGCTTTGATACCATGTTAGAGTCACTCAAGGACTCAAGCCTCTAGGATCACTTGCAAAAACCAACAATGACCTTCTACAAAAGGGAAAAGAAAGAACATGAAATTGCAACAATGGATACAATATATGGGAAATATGCAATATGTAAGACCCCACTTGGCATGTGATTAGTAAAACTCTAATTTTTTCTATGTTTTCATAAGGAAATGGTAAGATGTATTGTAAATGATGAATAGTGTGATTATGTGACAATACTTTTGCAAATTTCATTCTAACATTTTTATTGACTCTACCATGAAGGAGTTAGGAATTCCAAATTGTGAATATGAGTTGAAATTGTGAATGAAATGGTTGTACAATTTGTTGGTGTAATTAATATTTAATTACACTTGCATAAGTTTACTTAGGTAATATTTTAATTCCTAGGTTAATTATTGTCATCCTTATCTTGTTGAGCTATCTTGTTGCTCAAGATAAGATTAGGGTTATGCATACTTTTCTTTTATAAAGCAAATCATCTCATGTAATTATGTATTCCTGAATAATATTTTTTGCACATCTTTCTGTAATAGCTAAAGCTTTTATCTGATTTTCACTTCTTTGAAAGGATTTTTGGTTTGCATGTCCGATCTTGGTTTCTAACATGGTATCAGAGCCTTGATATGCAACCTCTTCTCAGATTGTTTGGAGAAAATCATTACAGAGATTGTTTGGGGTTCCTCAAGGGTTTCATTCCTTGAGTATATTTATGAAGCATCTTGGATTAGATCAAGGTTTTCCATTGGATTCAAAGCACTAGAAAAAGTCAGGATTGACTTTTATTTCACTAATTTTGGTCGTCATTGAAGAAATCTGAGGGTTTCAAGCTCAATGATTTTTCTAAGAGATCTAGGGGTCACCTAATTTTTTGGGAATTTTTTGACAAAACAGACCTTGCAATTGAGTCTGTAGCACCAAAAAACCCCTATTTTCATATAAAATTTGTCCATTTTGGACATAGTCATCTGGAGAGGCAAATTTTTTTTATCCCAAGGTCGTATGGCCTTGGGGTACGCTTTATGAGGCACAAATTTCAATAATAATAATAATAATAAAATAAAAAATGGTGAAGAAATCTGGTGCTGCCAGTTATCAGGCCTTCGTCGCCGCTTGTCCACCAAGCGACCACCATTGCACGACTCCCTTGCGGCCCTGCCACCTTCGTTGGCAACTTCCCTAATGCATGCGTTGCTAGCTCATTTCGCCCCTTTTGTCGAGCCCAGGGTCCTATGGAGATCCGGGAGTTGAGATCCAACCCCCCGCTGATCCAAGCCCCCAGCCCTGGTCATATCGGCAACCAAGGGCTCCATCGTTGACCCCTATCTTCTAGCCCCTTGGTTTGTCCAAGAAACCAGGGACTTTGTTTTTAGCCCCTGAGGGCTGCAGAAGGGCATATTGGGCCTCTATGAAACAGTTTCACAAAATCAGGCATAACTTTTGTATACGACATCATTTTTTCCCAAATAAGATATTGTCGAAAAGCTGGTTCCAGGCTCTATCATGTGGTGTAGGTGTGGTTTTTTGGTTTTTTATTTTTTGATGTCTTTTTTAGCCTTAGAAGTCTCATGTTGTTGTTTTCACTTCAGGAGGCATATCTTTTGACTCGATGATCCTTTTTTCCTCATTCTTGCATCGTTGGAAAGTTGGTTTAGTCCTCTACAAAGATTTGAGGTCTATTTTTATTTTTTGTTTATGAATATTCAGAAATCCCTCCTTTTACAATCATTGGGTTATTGTAATAAATGAACTAAGATAAATTTCCATCAGGGCGATTTCTTGCATAATAATATGATTAGAGTGTGCATACACTTTGATCTTCAAATTTTTTTTGTTGACAACTCACTTGGGTTGTATCTAGTTTCTTAGTTTCTTTTTACCACATTTTTGGTCTAGCTTGACACATATTAGATTCATCGGTTCACACTTTAGATTGAGAGTTTATGGTTATTGATCCACATTGGTCCAAATCCATCTTAGTTTGAGGGCCATATTTTTATGGTAAATGTTTCAGAGTCTTTATGGTACTTGTTCCCATGGAATATTTTTATTCTCAATTTGGCATTGACATCGAGATACATAGTTTCTAGATTCTGTCATCATTTCATCTACTGTTGCTTTATGAATTCCAGGGTTGCTCTAGTTTGTGAGTTTTCCAATGTTTCGTGGCATCGGGTCTGCTGTTGCATTATTATGATTCCGCTTTGGTTTCTTATAGACAGAAGTATCTTTCCTTGCTTTCCAAATTTTGGTTCCAGTGTTACTCCATAGTGTTCTTCCAGTGCTTCTTTGCAACATGCATCTCATTGTAGGGGGGTTTTGTCTCACTGGGTTTTCCTTCTCCACCTCATTATTTCATTTGTACATGGGTACCTGATCAGGCCTTGTTTCCGGGACCCATTCATGCTTTCTTGCATTCATCTTAGTTTTAAGTGCATGCTTTTGTTAGTCTCCCTAAGTTGCACTTATGAGGGGGTGTTGGTGTAATTAATATTTAATTGCACTTGCATAAGTTTACTTAGGTAATATTTTAATTCGTAGGTTAATTATTGTCATCCTTATCTTGTTGCTCAAGATAAGATTAGGGTTATGCATACTTTGCTTTTATAAAGCAAATCATCTCATGTAATTATGTATTCCTAAACAATATTTTTTGCACATCTTTTTGCAATAGCTTTTCTTTTTTCTAATTTTCTCTTATGTGGAAGACTTTTTGGTTTGCATGTCTGATCTTGGTTTCTAACACAATAAAGCCTTATTTCAGCTATTAGATTAATGTGACGTATGATTTTTGCTAATGGTTCATTGATAATGTGTAGGAAAGGAAAAGTGTCAGTACGAAAAGGGAAGACTATTGAGAACACATCAAGAAGACATCCCCTTGTGATCATGAATTTGATCTCCCTTTTGGGTCTTAGAAATAAATAAAGTTGATATGTTGTTAAATTAAGGTGGTGAGGGTTGTTATTAAAGGGATAATTGATTATATGGGTGTAAGTGGGTCTAGGGGTTAGGAACCCTTATCCGAGTGTGAAACTCGGATGGATCTTTAAATGGGTCTTTAAAGAGGGTTGTTGGTAAATTTATTTGGTTGGGATACAAAAATGAACCCCCTAGGGTCTATACTATAGTGGTAGGGGTCAAGTGGCCATGCAATAGGGTCCCAAGGACATGATTTGACTCTTGGAAAGTCTTCATAATAAGGAGTGGCAAATTTTGAGGAAAGGATGGGGGTGAAAAGATGGAGGGGTTGTCCAAGTGCATGTTCCCCTCTTTAATGAGGAAAGAACCTTATTAGTGGAGAGAGGTACACTTCACACCTCCCCATTCAAGGGTTGCAAGTTGAAATTCCTATATATCTTGGAGGGGAAGGAAGCGTGGGGTGTTACCCACTTCTCCTCTTGGACAACTTTAGTGGAGATGGTAGAAAGAATGAGAAGAGGAGAGGAGTCCACCTCTTTGATAGATAGTGATCAAGATGGCTTGGTTTGGAGAGGAAATATGGATAAATGAGTTAAATCCCTTCACCTAAAAGAAAAGTGTTAAGTTCTTCCTAGATTTTCATTTACCCTTGTTTATTGGTTGAAAGAAGGTGACATAGTGTATGGATCATAGTTGAAAATAGAAAGTAGAGAACCTAGATGCATGAAATTTATGCTATGTTAGTTTATCACTTATAAAAATGAGAAAATTCTCCATTTATCATTGTGGAGCTAAAAGAATTCCTTGCTCGGGGGTATGGATAGAGCACATGAGGCTCCATGATGCCATTATGGTTGGGTGGAGAGCAAACCTTATTTAGTTGTCTGTCATTAAATTGTGTTTTTAAAAATTTGTTTGTAATATAGAAAGCTAATATTTTGTTGTAACATGAAAGGAAATGGAGAAAAAATCAAGCCTGCATTCCTTGGCATGCAAATTAGTTATTTTCTCATTTTTATGTTAATATTGAGAGTATCAGGTTGAAATGAGGAAAAAAATTTATGAAAGTCTTATGTGAAAGGGTTTGCATCTTATTATAGAAAAGAGAGAGAAGGAAATACTCTATGATGTAGTGATAAGAAAGGAGGTTGGGATAAAGAGATGTTTATATTTGACACTGAAAGAAATACGATATTTGACCTTAAAGAAATTGATATTCTTTCTTGTATTCTAAGTTGAAAAGAAAATGTATGGTGTATTCACTTGAAAAGATAAAGTAATTTTTTTTTTTGTTAATACCTATAAAATTTCCATATGTTCCATATGTATCACTTGAAATTTTTTATAAAATGGATATGTTTTATATAAAATCCAATATTTCTCATTTAGATATTTTTACAAGTTATATTTGATATATTTTATATACAAAGTATTTTGTATTTTTAAATATGAAATATTTCATATACATAGAATTTTATAATTTTAAATAAATAAATAAATAAAATTCCATATACATAGTATTTTGGTAGTTTTAAATATAAAATATAACTTACATAGGTTTTATATTATATATAAAAATGAATATAATTATATATTTTAAATTAAATTTATATTGAAAAACATTTTAAAAAATAATAAAAATAAATTAAAAAAAATGGGGCCGGCTGTGTCCAGGGCCGAGCTCCCACACAAAGGAATAAACCAAAACCATTTGAAATTCACAGTTCAAAAAGGGCTATCGTATGTGGATTGCAAAGACTAAATTAAGTGATGCGTAAAGAAAACTCAGTATATTATGGATGATATTAAATGGTTGGAATATGCAATAATAATAATGAGTTTAATATTAGTATCATTGTTAAAATGTTTTAAAACTAAAATAAATCTGAATATTGGATGTTAATATTAATATACATAAGGTGACCATGCTTAATTAGAAATAATACCCATATTATTATTATAGTAATATTGATGATTAATGTTATTATAAATTTTGGACTTGAGTTCTCCTATTTTCATGTAGACAGAACATTCAATTGCATAACTTTAATATGGATATTGATATTTGATTTTGAAAGAAAAAATTATATTGTTGGTAATAAAAATCAAGATAATGTAATAAACTATGGTAAAAAACAAGTAACATCAATGAGTGTAGTGGAGTTCATATTTTTCAAAAAAATATTTTAATTATTTTGAAGAATGTGGATGTACAATTCATTTTTCAAAAAGTTATTTTAATTAAAAATTTATTAAAATACTAAAAATCCCTCATATTTCAAGTTTATGGACTAGTTTCATACAAAATATTTGAAAAATAGAAAAAATAATCTAATTGTAAAACAAAATATTTTTGGAATCTACACAATCTCATGTATAATGGATTTTAATTTCATTAAAAAATTCTACAAAAAACATCTTTAGACATATGTCCATAGTCATTCTTTTCTACTAACATTGACATGACCTTCAAGTTGAAGGTCAAAGGAGGTCCAAAGCTAAGGGTTGGCTCCCTAAACCTTTTTTTGACCTAGAGCCCATAACAAAAAATGGGCTGAAATTTTAAATTTTTAGAAACGAGATCTTGTTATAGAAATGGGATCCTATTCCTAAACATGATCTTGTTCTAGAAATGATATCCTATTTCTAAACTGGATCCCATTTTTTTTTTTTTAATTTTTTTAACCCTTTACAAAATGAGATCTAGTTTTCGGCTTAGGGTGCCAAAGCAAAACAAGATCCCATTTGATAAATAACAGGATCTCATTTCATTTTTCCCGATTTTGAATTTTTTTAAAGTCCAAAACTTCCACTGGAAGCGGACTCATCTTCTTGCATTTACCCAAAAGACCAAGAATACATAGCCCTAAGAAATAAAAGGATATAACTTGAGTAAATACAAAGTTGTTTATGATTAAGAAGTAATCGTCTCAAATTGGTTATTAGCTAGACTCACGGGTTTAAATTAGGATAAAACAAGAGGACATGTATAGGGTACTTGACAAAAAATTGGAAGCAAGGAAGTTAGAATAAAGGTCCCTGATGTTTCAACAAAATATTGGTTATGTTTCACAAGTGGAAATAAGGGTATCAAAATTTTTTTTTGATTGGTGGAAATGAAATTGGAGGTCTTTATTAGTAGCATATGAATGCATATGCTATTCCATTTTATCAAGAAAATCCCCTAGAGTTATTAATTTCCTTAAGAGTAGGGGAAGGAGGAAGTTGGGACATGGTGGGATTAAGTTGCTATGAAAGAGGGGGAGAACACTTGAGTGAGAAGGATGGAAACAAAACAAGAAAGGGGTATGAAAAGGAAAAATTACAATCCTTGGTCAAGGATGTGATAAAAGATTGAGGGTAAAGACAAAAAGGAAAAGGAAAAAGTTGAGAAAGAGAAGTGATGAGATAAATTAAGAGAAAAGAAACTTAGAAGAAGGATCTAGAGATATATTGAGGATTGTTATATAGAAGAAGAATGAGTTAAAAAGGTGTGCTAGGATTTATTATGTTGAAGATAGTTATTTTAGAGGGAAGAGTCATTAAGAATTAAGCAAGCTAAAAAAAAATGTTAGTTGGTTTAAGATAGAAAATCATTTTTTTTTAAATCTAGGAATATTGGGTTCATCATATAAAAGATAAAATTTGGATATACTCTTCTAAATGTTTAGAAAGTAAATAAATTTATTTTTATTCTATTTAATATATCTAAAAAATAAAACTGATTTAACCATTCAAAATATAATAGTATATGAAACTTATCCAAATATAAGAAATACCTGAGCTAGGAATGAAAAAGCATATTGAAATTGTGACAATAGAAAAAGTATCCCTTTGCTTTTCTTTGCTTGTTTGGGCCCTCCTGGCTTTGGGTAGACACCGAAAAATTCTTGATTGATACTATACATTTGATTATGATAAATTAACACCATTTTTTCCTAAATCATTTCAAATTCATCAATTAATTAAATAATCAACATTATTTAGTTAAATTCAACAAATTCAGCTCTATTAATCAAATAATTAAATTTATTGATTAATTCATCCTTCTTTTAACTAATATTCATCAGTTTTAATTAAATCAAATCATTTAATTAAATCCCCTTTTAAATCCTCTCATTTGATTAAATCAATCAAATCAAATGTCACAATCTCCTAATCCTCTCCAATTAATTAATTTTGGATTAATTAATCCTAAATAAGCTTCCTAATCATACAAAAATAATTTTAATTAATTATTTAATTCCTCTATTTTCCCTCACCAAGGCATATTCCAAGGAATATTCTTCTCATCAACCTCTCATTCAATTTCCTTCCAAAGGTTTTCAAAAACTTATCACATCCTCTTACATTTGCAATAAATTCTCTTATCATCCTCTCACATCTCAACCAATTTCACTCAATTCCTATACAGCCTTTCAAATCCTCAACCCATTTCATTTACTTCTCTTTCATCCTCCTCCACTCACACATTTCCCAAAATGTCCTCCACCTTCGTCCAATAGGATTGTGACAAGTCTCACATTCCTATTGGCTTTCATTTCATCCCACATTCTTCAAATCCTCTCATTCTTTAACCCTTGGCTTCTATAAATAGAGGCATCCTTTTCATAATGTGGATCCACAACTTTATACATTATCATTATAGTCATTTGAGTTCATAGCAATCACCATCTTCATGTTATTTTGAGTTCATGTTCATTACTTCACATCATTTGAACACTTGGATCATCTCCAAATCATCAAGCTTAGCAATTGGGATTGGAAAATGGCTTCTTTCCACATCAAAGGAGCACCGATTCCCCTATGAGATTGAGGTTTGGTTAACTTAGTTGATTACACGCTTTATTTGTGTTCATTTTATATCTTAGCTTCATGTTTTAATCTTTGTTCTTCCAAGAATTTCATAGGGAACAATATATTGAGCTCTCTAACATGTTTAACAATGGTTTGTTGATCTTTTGTTAGTTTGTGTAGGTTTGGTGTTCACATTTTGGTGCTAGAAGGAGGGTTAACCATATTAACTTGTTAATTTTTGCTTGATTTTTCCTTTTTTGTGGAAACAGGAATGTGACGCCACCTTTGTTCATTTACGAGCCCACAGAGTGTCACTTTTGTTCTATAACGTCATCTTCATCACATTGCGTGGCATCCATATGTCTCTATTGGGCCACATTTGTTGAAGTGTTGCATCTGCCTTCTCTATCTTCTATCTTAAGAGCATTGCCTTCAAAATCACGCCGCATTCATGCTCTCTGTTTGTTGTAGAGTGCCACCTTTGCATTCACTAGAGCACCACATTTGCTTTAAGCATCACACTTTCTAGTTGTAGAGCATCGCCTTTGCAGTAGAGTGTTGCATTTGCAGGAAATAGAGGAAAATAGAGTTGGAAGCCTAAAAGCATTTTTTAATACTCTTTGTAATAGCTTCGGTCTTCTATTTCTACATTTTATTTCCTATTCTAGAACCAACTAGATTTATTTTGGGAATGAAATTTACAAATCAATCTTTGTAAAATTGGTTAAAATTGAACCTTAGAAACTCACTAACATTTGGATTTTGGGTTAAAAGTGAACAATCAACTTCATACTTGGTTTTGGTGCTTTAAAAAGAACTCATTATTGCTTTAAGGGTTTAAAACAAACTTGTGTCTTCTTTGTATTGTAATATTTTTTGCAACTTGGGTCATTTGAATGCATATGCACTTCTCTTGTGCTTCACGATGATCTTGAGAATCAAAAGCATTCTAGTGACATTGGTTGTCTAAAAAATTACCTACACATTTCAAGTTTGGGTTTTTAAAATTGAACAAATCATGCTAGTGTGATAAAGAGACATTGTGTGTGCTCCCTCCTTGTGCTTTATGTGAAATGAGAGGTCGAACTACAAGTGTACTCCCTCACTTTTTAACCTTTAGAGGGGCCTGCCTAAGACCAATTCCAAGGCAACTCCAACTGGTTTTCACTCGAGCCGATATATAAATGGATGACTAAACTGTCAAGTCCTCATGGTATGTAGGCCTTATCTGTACAGTGTATTTTAGAACGGGGTACTACTATAAAAAGTATAAGATCCCCTAGTAGGATTTATTAAAGCCTTTAGTGGCTTGCTCGATGCTCGCAAGGTGCCATGTCCCCGATTACCCTGACTTAGAACCAATTTGTATAGAAGCCAAAATCCTTACTATTTGTTGGTGCAAGAACCTTTGTTCTAAAGTCACCCCACATTTGTACTATTCAAAGTAGAAACAAAATAAATCCTTTTAATCTCTAGGTTTTAAGGATTTTGAGATTTGGTGGTCCTTAGAAGTGTGTGCCATGGAGGGGAGCCAGTGTCACCAATTCTCTAGTTGTTCGCTTTGTCTCAGTGTTTGGAGAAGTCCAAGTGGTGACTCAACAAATATTGTCTTTTCTATCCTAGGGATTGTGCAATTTGTGAGTTAAATACTTTTCTTGGATCCAAAACTTTGAAAACATACATTCAACACAATCATAAAAAATTCAAACCCTTTGGAAAGAGAAAATACCTTTGAAAATTCCACATATTACTGCTTGTCCCTAGGGATTCTATCGTTAGAGGCTTCTAAATATTTGGGCCCATATCTCAATTTTTTCTCTCCAAAGTCAACATAGGAAAATTGTGCCTTTGATTCCTTGATTTTCAGATAATGGGCCTTATGGAATGAAAAGGAGTTAAGACATAGACATTTATTTTGAAAATCTAAGCAAGAAAGTGTTGATGTGGTAAAAAGAATCCATTAAGCAAAGATAAAAGAAAATTGAACCCCACATATGCGTGTTTTTTCAAATTATTTCCCACAAGATCAAAATCCCAAACCAAAGTTTATCAATCATCACAAGCGTCTTAGTCCAAAGGATCCCAAGAAACATATTTCAACACTTTACAAAGTTAGAGATAGATTGGTCTATAACTTTTACAAACATGCTTCAAAGGACAACCCAAATTTGTATTCATTCTATTATTGTCAAAATCTAGCTCTCTTCCAACATTTTGAGTATCTCACTTTGTAGGGTTGAAAGTTTCAAAGAGTATAGCATGTTCTTCAATACGTAGGTCTTGTAAACAAAGTCTCTCTAGGTTCATCTAGGATCAAAATCAACACTTTCATCCATACCAAACATCAATCAAATCCC
Source organism: Sequoia sempervirens (assembly GCA_007258455.2). Taxonomy (NCBI): domain Eukaryota; kingdom Viridiplantae; phylum Streptophyta; class Pinopsida; order Cupressales; family Cupressaceae; genus Sequoia; species Sequoia sempervirens. The sequence goes on along the minus strand of VDFB02000002.1, from coordinate 26,077,784 downwards.
ATCTCACAAACAAATCTTAGACTCTTGGAAAAATCATTCATGCTAGACTTTTGGTAAATCCTCAAAATCAAAATCAAAATCACCTTGTTTGTCTAAGTGTGTGAGAAATGAATCCTTCTTCATACGCTTAGTTAAATTATCACTTGGTGGAAAAGTTTATTCCAAGATAACATCCAACATCTTGGGGTTTATAAGTTCATTATCCAAAAAATCAAATCAAAATCCAAACCAAACCCAAAAGTACAAAAGTCTAGTATTCCTCCAAGGGTTTTAAAATTTTAAACATCCATATCATTCATCCTTCATTTCATCACCATCATTTGATGCTTAACATCCTATATTTTCTTTTTTGTACCTAAAATTTAGACCAACCTAAGGATTTAGAGGTTTACCTCCCATATTCCTAAAATTTGATCCTCACTTTATGATCCAAACAAGATCTGAACACAAGAAAAACATGGAGCAAAAAAAAGAAACATCCACTTCAAGTTACTTGAGTCAAACTGCATTTGAATTCATCCCCATAGGATCTAACAACCCCCCACTAAACCTTCCTCAACTACCACAAGATCTTCAAGAGGGAGGTTGCCAAGTGGAGGATGTCACCAACAATTACCAATGGATGTCCCAAGATGAAATCATGGAGCTAGTCCAATATCCTAAAAACCATAAGATTGTCAACACAATGATGAGACTCAATCCTTCACAATACATGTTAGCATTAGAAAAGGAATGGGATAAACTCCCTTATAATTATGATGTGAGCACTATTGTGGAACAACCTCTTGAGACTATTCCACTAGTATCATTCACACCATCCTTCCAAAACATCATTCAACCCATCCCACAACCAACATCATCTCATGCTCCAAGTCAACCCATGATCACCAAGGGCAGTTCATTGCTTCAAGCTTCAAACACACCCCCTTGTAAACAACCAAAACTTGGATGCAAAAACCATCTTGGGTATGCCAAACACCATCCCACAAGACCCAAAACATCCGTATGTCCCACTCATTTTCCATGAAACCAATAATTCATCCACCTTCGCTACATCACTAACATATTCTCTTGATACACAAGTCTCTCTTCCCATGATATCACAAGTACAAGTGGGTCTATTTGGAAAAGGGGGAAACTTTGATGCATCATCATCACTTTTGAAAGGAAACATGTCTCCAATATTCCCATCATTTCCTCTTTTGACATCGACATCCACACCAAATCAAGGTTTAGGGAAATCCCCTTTACCCCAAAACCAATCAAGTCAGATCAATCCACAAATCATGGACCAAATCAACACATTGGTTATACCAAATCCTCCAAGCATGCAATTGATATCACAACACCAAGTGGCACTAATCCAAACATCACAACCAATCATTACTCAATCTACAACACATCAAAATGTGGTCTCCCAAGGACCTAACACATCAACCATACCATCTACCACACAATCTCTTGTCATTGAACTCAACAAGCACCTCCCCAACCGCCTCAACAAAATATCATCACACCATCCCACACCATTCCAAATCCTCCAACTCCACTACCAAATCCAAGAATGGAAAATCAATACAGCATCACAATGCAAGTATCCCAACAAACCTATCAAAATGAACTTCAAAAATTCCAAGCTCAACAAGCCACACAAGCTATGCAATAAGCCACACAACAAGCACATGCACAACTAGCCACACAAAATACACAATAGGCTACCCAAGCACAAGCACAATATTTATTGTAATAGCAACAAGTTGCATAGGATTCCCAAGTTGCACAAGCCACTCAACAAGCTAAAGCTTAGGAACAAGCTCAAGATCAAGTGCAACAAGCTCAATCACAAGCCTTGTTACAGTAATAGGATTATCAACAAGCTTTGCAACAATACCAAGCACAACAACAAGCAGCTCAACTACAAGCCCAACAATAAGCATTGTTGGCACAACAATAGTAATACCAACAACAAGCGTTGCTGGCACAACAACAACTACATGCATACCAACAAGCACTACTTGCACAACAAAACTTATGACAACCTCCCATAAACACACAAACAATGGCTTTAAACACAAACACACAAACCATCCCACCCATGCAAGCAACAATACCACCTCAAAACACATTCATCCCACCACCAGATCCACAAAGTGACTTGTCCACACAAATTAAACTACTTTTAGAAAAAGTGTTGGAAATACAATCAAGAAAGACAATGAAGTCACAAAGGATTTTGTGCCCCTATCTATTTGATAGAAGCATTACAATGGTCCCATTCCCACAAGTATTTGAAATACCCAAATTTGAAAAATATCGTGGGACTGGCAACCCTGAAGATCACATTAGGGAGTTCCATGTACACTATATCGAAGTTGCATATGATGATTCTTATTTAATGCAACTCTTCCCTTGGATTTTGGCTAGTCTAGCAATGGAATGGTTCTCTTGCCTTCCTCTTGGAGTTAAAAAGTTCCAAGAAATTGTGGAATTATTCATACAAAATTATTCATTTGACATAGGAATGGATGTAAGCTTGGAAGAATTTTTCAACCTAAAACAAGCCAAGGGAGAAACATTCACATCCTTCTTGCAATGATGGTGATCCAAGACCAACAAGAGTAAGTGGGCTATGCCAGAAGAACAATAAATCGAGGTTATCATCTCCAATCTTAAAGGGACCTTTTCCTTTCATTTGAAAATGCAATGCATAACAACATATGACTAGTTGATCCCCAAGGAGCTCAACATCGAAAGAGCCGTTATAGCACAAGGGGGCACACCCACATATCAAGAAAATCGACTATCAACTAGTTACAATGAAAAAAATTGCACATGGGCAAAGAACAAGAATGTCACTAATGATGGTGTCATTGATGCCAAAGTTATTATTAGTGCCCTAATGAAAAATACACAAACAAAATCATACCAATAACCACAAGTCAATACTTAAAACAACACACAAGCCAACCCATCATCACAACAACCCAACAATCAAGAGGTAAACAACCTAAATACTCATAGGGGACCACCCCCAAAGAACATATATCCCCCTAAATGAAAATACACACCACTTGGGGAACCGATCAAATCTTTCATGCAACAATTGGTACAAGCAAATCTCATCAAAATTCTTGTTTATGAAAATTATCAAGAGCCTCAAGTTAAACCACCATGATATAACAAAAAAAATCTCTATGATTTTCACAAAATAAAAGGACATACGATAGTCAGTTTCATGAGACTTAAGAATTTTATTGAAGATCTCATTGATGAAAAGACCATAGCCATTGAACAACCCGCAAAGAATTTAGATCTTTAAATATACATGAATCTAATGCTAGATCACAATAAAGGAAAAAACAATGGTAAGGAAAAGTATAATAATGTGAACCATGTTTATGACCATGTTGTTGCATCCTTAGATGAGTGGGTCACAGTTGTCAATATCAAAGGGTCTAGAGCCGATTGTGGAGTCACCACACGTGACAACAAAATTACCATTCTAGGACCATCACAACCACCCAAGGCAACCACCATAAATATAAAGTCAATATTTGATGATTATAATGTCCTAGATCAACTGAAGGGACACTTGCCTTAATCTCCATTATGGAGTTACTAAAAATATCACCCGTACATAGATAAATCCTAGAAAAGGCACTAGCTACATCCTATGTCCCAACATATCTTGATGTAGACCGGTTCCAAGCAATGCTCAGACATATCACCACACCACATCTCCTAACATTCTCTGAGAAAGATTTTCCAACCCAACCATCTCATAACCGTGCACTCCATCTTGAATTCCTAGTCCATAAGAACAAAGTCAAATGAGTCTTGGTGGATGGAGGTGTAGGTTTGAATATTTGTACTCTCAATCTAATAAAGAGTTTGGGATTCTCTAAAGATTTCATCAAAAAACGTAAGGGTATCACTATCTGGGCTTATGATGATCAAGAAAGAGTGTATCAAGGCACCATTCATCTCCCTATTCAAGTAGGGCCAACAATCATGGAGACTACTTACCAAGTCCTAGAACTTGAACTCCCTTAAAATATCCTCTTGGGGCACCCATGGATCCATGGGATGCAAGCTGTCACATCCACTTTCCATCAATGTTTTAAGTTTCCTTATCAAAACCAAGAAGTCACAGTCTATGGGGATCCTAAACCATTCTATTATTGTAAAAATCTAGAGGCCAAGTACTATAAGCTCCCCCAAGTGCCAAAGAATGATGAGGGAATCAAATCTCCATATATAGTCCCATCTACCCTAGCCTCCACTTCTAATACAAAGACACCTTCCATTTCAGACATTCCCAATATCAAGGTTATTATCCAAGATAATGGTTGTGAAGACTATAAAATGAAGAAAAGTCCCTTTGTGATAGGAGGGCTACCTCAATCTCTTAGATCTTATGGGAAGCCACAATTGATGGACATACCATCTCAAACCTTCAAAGAGGAACCCTCCACATTCAAAAGTTGGTGTTGGAGCCTAAAATTTAAGGTCAAAATTTTGCAAAATTGATAAAAAAACTTGATTGCAACACTCAAAATAAAGATAAAATATTTTGATAACCACAATAACGTGTGTTCTTAAGTAGGGGTTTTCTCTTTGCTGCCTCAAAATTTGGAAATAATTCCCTCCACCAGCTCTAGATAATAGGATATGATGCAGATGAGGGGTCATCTTCTACAACACTCAGGAAAATGGATTTCAGCTCGAGGGTTTGAAGAATGTTGTTAAGATTGATAACATAGAGAGCCTCATGCCCATTTGTTAATATTTTTGGAAACCTCATAAATTTTGGCTCTTTGGGGAGGGTCCCTATCCATCTTTACAAACATTAGGACCTAGTCTTACTGTTACTAAAATGGTTGTGTCATAGTTACCAAGTATTCTCAATGCAGTTTGGACAATAAAAGGAGTAGTTTGATGCTTACAATGATGTCTCCTTGCCAATGTCACTTTGGTGTTTCCTGTTGGATAATTAGTTGAGGTTCAAGTTAGTGACAATGGATTTCTTGATACCATTCCATCATTGGTTATATCCATTATAGCAGAGGATCCCTTAATATATGTGCATTGTAATGGAATTTGACACATTAGGGTAGGCTCAAGGAGCTTCACCTCTGTCGAGCAGTAAAAAGGAAGACAATTAAATAAAGACAAGACATCATTTGGAGAGGGGAAAAGAACAAATTTGATCACTTGCTTCAAAAATCCACATGTTCACATCTAATAGAGAAATTTTATGGAGCAACTGTTGTGCTAGTTGAAAGGGGTTAGAGTAAATTTTCACACAAATACAGGGAGCTAAAGCAGAAAACATCTTTGTTCAGGACACCCAAATTTTGGCATATATAGGTCAAATGCATTATGAAGTAGAATAGTGGCAAGATTATAAAAGAACATTATAAAGAGAAGTATATTTAGTGTTCCCACCAAAGTACTACCCCAAATCTACATATTCCTAAATGGAAGGATACCTCACAAGCCTAGAGTAAGAATGGAAACAGAGACAAATCCTAACAACTGTTTTACAAAAAGACTCATTCTCAAGAAATACAATGATTTTGTGTTGTGTATAAAACATATTTGTTGAGAAGATTTCATAATTCCCAAAATAGAATTGGTGGACCTGATGACCCCTACCAATATCCTCTATGCCTCTACCAAGAATGGAAGCTTCAGAATAGGGTGTAGATTTCCATCAAAGCATATAAAGGAGTGAAGGAATTTGTAGATATTGAGATTGCTAGAAAATCCATAATTATGCTAATATTGGCAAGAAGTAGATACAAGCTCCATTTCCTGGGAAAGATAGTCACTCTAGATGGAGGTAATTTGAATGAATTAGATAAATCAGATAATATTGTGAGTATCATAGAGCAATGTATTCTGGGGATGAACAAGGAATAATCCATTTATGGTCTTATATAATAAGAGGAACACTGCTAATGGATTCACAAAACCAAAGAACAAGAAAACAAAAAGCAAAATTGAAATAAATATTAGATCTATATGAGAAAACTCCACAAACAGACACAACATGCACAATATGTTAAAAGAAAGGAGATATTCCATGGCCCTTCATAACATTACACATTAAAGCATGATGGAACGAGGGTTTTGGTCAAAATGTTGTAATTGCAAATACTTTGAGAAATGTATGTGGCCTAGGAAGCAATTTGATAGGTTCTCTCGAAAGAAATGTCATCCAATGGAATGTAACAAACAAAATGAATATGAAACGAAGTCTCTCAAAAGGAAAAACAATCCCTCAAACAACATTCAAGACTACTGTGTGGACTCTCATCTAAATCCGATCATAAGAGGCAACCATTCCTATAGAAAGAGATGGATTATGAATTATAGTAACAAAAACCAATAGATGTTTTAAAAAGAAGAAGAGATGAACAGTTTATAATAAACTTGATATGAGCCTGTGGCGACATTGAGATAGTAAGAAAAGCACTGGTTCATGCAACAAATAGCTTTGTTAGGAGATCGGCAAAGATTCACATTTTTTTTGCAAGATTTAATGAATAAATTTGAGCCCGTGCACAACAATCATTTCTTTCATTGAGGTGATGACTCTCTCATGGTCTTGAAAGAAAGAAAATAAAGTTCACGTGATTGATTTTGAACTCGCATAAGATATTGAGCACACTCCATAAAGCGGAATTATTCTCAGGAAATCTCATGTTTTATTTGCTAAATACCCCATGAGCTTCTTCTTGCTAATGACTTTAGGCCGTTATGTATCTCAAAATATAATGATTGCATATGTTGTTCGAGTGAGATGGCATTCAATAGAGATACCATGAATCAAATTGTAGAAGATTTTTCAGAAAGAAAAAATACTCTTGACGTTCCTGCATCAATACAAGGAAACCCTAAAATATTGTAGCGAATGAGCAAGGAAAAAATATGCATCGAAGTGACTTGTAGGATTAGAGAAATTTCTTCAAATCTCTCCGATTGTGAGGGTTACGCCGATGAGGAGTTTTCAGGAAGAGTTTCATTGATAGCCAAAAAATGGAACTTCATCGGTGAGAGATATGAAATTGGTGGGGAAAAATAAGTCTTCTGGATGCTTTATGTCACCTCGATATGTGAGTGCATATGATTAAAATGAAAATAAAAGATTGAATGAAATACGATCATAGTAGAAAGAATATTACTTTGGGAGGAGTCTAAACTTCACATTTTTTACTAAGGGAATTATATGATGGATGATAATTTTACCTAAGGGGTAAAAATTATAAAAATTTTGCACTTGGGGGTGGAATATTTTTCACAAAGGAGTTACAAGAGTGGGTAAATATTGTTACATAAAAGACATATTTATTGAGGGAAAATACAAATGAAGATTTGTTTAAAGTAATAATCATACTGGGATTGTTTTGATAAAGGTGCAATCATGATATTTCACTGAGAGGATATTTAAAGTGCAAATATTTTGACTGGAGTAAAACATTCCTCGAAGGAGTTTAAATCATTTGAAGAATCATGGAGAGGGTAATTATTTCACCCAAAGAATAATTTATTAAATTTTATGAATTTTTTCTACCAAGCAAGATATAAATGAGATATTTTCCAGCAAAGGGGTTAATGTTAATGAAGATTATTAAAATTTCAAAAGTATTGTGAAATAATGATTATTATTCATGAAGAAACAAAGATGAAGATTAGAATATTTAATTTTTTGAAGGAAATTAATTAAATATTTTTGTTAAAGAAGAATACTAAACAGGTGCAACGAAAAAATACGAAGGTTCGTAGCCCTAAAAATACAATGTATATATGTAAGATGAAATAAATTCATAAAAGATATAGGCATTAGGTTAGGAAATCATCAGTAGTTGGATAGGTTGATTAGTTTTTGAAACAAAACATTATGTCATGTATCACTAAATCTTTCAAAATAATGCAAATGGAGAAGAAGTTTTAACTTGATGGCTAAAATCTAGTGTCAATTGTTTGTTGAAAATATACAATTATCTAGTTGTCTCCACGTTATTTCTCTATTATTTGAACTTGTGTATCGAAGTTGATATTTCAGTTTCATCAAGACACACTTGCTATTTTTGTGTAATTAAGTTAATTGGTTTCTATTAAAGAATTAAAATCCTTTTGATTGATTACAATAACTTGGAGGTAATATTTGGATTAGTAAGAAGAGCTAGGTAATCGATAAGATTGTCATATTGTCTCCAACTTGATGTTATCTTGTTATTCAAATTGAGGAAATTATTCATTTTTCAATACACACTTGTTGTCATTGCGTGATTATTTTAATTGGTTCCTTCAAGGAAGGATTAAAACCCTTTTAATAAATCACAGTAACCTGATAGGATCAATTGGATCAATAAGAAGAGTCTGCTAGTCACATTCTTGCAAGTTTATGCAAGGTATAAACAGTCACAAGTGCCAAGAAATTATAATTACAGCAAGTAAGTCATATATCATTCACCTCTTGACTCCATTAGCCCAACAAGAATAGGCACTGGTCATATCAATTCTATTTTAGAATTTCATAAAATCTTATTCAAACATTCACATTTCTAATTCAACACTTGGAGTAGGAGTAGTTAGCAAGCTTTCATCTACCCCACACTATTTTCCATGGTGGATAGATCCATCAATTCAACCAAATTATACATTTCTCTAATTTGTTCCATTATAAAGGTCTACTTGCCTAGGTCTAGTAGAGCCTAAAGTGCAGGGAGTCATCAACCGAATAGGTTATCTCCATTCATTGGTTCAAGAATGTTGCAAGTCTGATCATAGAGCCTAACATCCTCGTAGGATTTGTAACCTTCATTTTTGAGATCCAACAGGTGGGGGGACCTAATTCAGGAAGTGGTAGATGAAAAGAATGTATCAAGCCTATTGTATCGAGATGAAAGGCATGTACCTGATCTTCCCATGGAAGATGACAACAAAGGATTTTAGTTAATGCTGGGCATAGGCTATGACAAGAACAAGAAACTCAGGAAAAATGATAATGGCATGTTAGAACCTATCATTGCTGAGAAGCACCTTAAGAATCTTGGCCTTGGGTGTACCCCTCCGAAGATAACCATTCTTGGCAAAGGTGCCTCGGTTAAAAAAGTCAAAGATCCTCTTCAGTTACCAGTATCCACAAGTCTACCTCTAGATAATTATACCTTCAATATAACCAATGTGTGTGATGAGGACCCCATCATTGACCTATCCATGTTATTTGAGGATTCCTCCCTTTTTATGATCACTACCATGTCATTTGAGCCTGCAATGTCGCAAAATTGCACCTAGGGGAAATTCCACATTTTTCCATTTTTGCCATTTTTTCCTAGCATTTATGATGCCTTGAAATATTAATGACAAAATCACATGGGTCAAAATTTCGCAATTCTAACCCCATGTGGACAAGTGGATGAGTGACATAAGCCTAGAAACACATTTTTTGAGGATATGGACTCTAGACGTATATGCGGTGCATAGACGTTTGCGCAATGCACTAGCATCCTGGCAGTTTCCTGAGTTCAAAATGTGGAATCTGAAATATTAACCCTTAAGACATGTCTCTTGGTAGTTACATTCTAAAAGTAACAACTCTTTTCCACCTTTGAAAGCATTGAAGACCCCTTTTAGGCTCTCAGTTGGGGGTTGGAAGACATCACTCAAGCTCTCTTGCTATTTTTCTCCAACTTTGAGATCTCTTCACTTTTGATAGTAGTGCTCTCACAAGTGAAGCCATGTCAGACTGAGGTCCTCATAGTAGCTCTCAAGAAAGCACTCAATGGTGCATTTGTGTGCTCTGAAGTGGGTCTAGGCCCGCGGGTAACACTCTCTCTCTCTCTCTCTCTCTCTCTCTCTCACTTTCCTTTCACATTTTCTCATTTACTCTCCTATGGCATAGGTTCTACTCCTAAGTGGGTTTTTCTTTCACCATGTGCTTGTCATGGTGCAGGTTCTACTCTTGAACAGGTTTTTCTTTCACCGCATGCTTTGTTTACTTCTTTAGCACTCCTTTTCAATCCTAGAACTGAACTAACATCTTTTTTCCGAGAGCTCCCTCTTCTGAGACAAAAATCTCCTAGTTTTTCTCTTTTCGGATCTCTGGTGGTTTTCTCCTGAAGCATAACTGAATCTTAATTCTTTATCATTCTGTTGATCTACTATCATGAGGTGTATAAGGGCAATTTGTTCCTTGGTGATCTCTCGAGAAAGGAGAGATCCGTGTGAAGTGAATCCCTCTTATATCACATTTTGGTGAACCTGACGTGAACATCAAATCTTTCTTCACGATGTTCCACATTCATGACTTTTTTGAGGAAGATTTCAATATGTTGGAAGATGCTCTAGGTGATTTCTTAGAAGTGCTCTCCCCTATCCATAAATCTCCCAAACAAGTCTCCTCTCGACAGGCTGAGGGATCAGTTAATGTGGTGATGGTCTTTGTGCCTCCTCCAAGCCTTAAGAAACCCATCATTTACATGACCCCTACCGACTCTTCTGTCTATGGGATTTCATTTCATCAAAATTTACCAAACTTATACTCAAGGTTCGTGAAAGCTACAGACTCTACATATTATAATGTTGTCAGAAACACATATCCAACAATGAGTAATAGACAAAATATGAATCAAAAACCTACTATTCCTACATCACAACCATCTATCCCTACTTATTTACCACCTTCTCAACCAAGTCTTCCTTCAACACCTAAACTAGTGATCAAATCACCGGGTGATTACTATCTTGTTGAGTAGCTTCATGTTACTTTGGCTAAGATCTCTCTTTTGGACTTGCTTTAGACTGCTTTGGTTTATTAGGAGATGCTCTAGGAAGCTTTACAAAATATTCTCTTTCCTACCTCCACTAGGCCCATGGATGTTAATGTGTTGTTGGCTCATATTTGTGCAGATTCACTGAATATCACATTCCACCCACAAGAATTCCCACCTCCAGATGTGTAGAAGCAAGTAGAGCCTTTGATAATTATAGTCAATGTTAACAACATTGGTATTAGGTGCACCCTCATTGACATCGGTTTGCATCTCAATGTTTATAGTATAGACCTATTACCTAAAATTAAGATTGGTTCATCTTCTTTAGTGGCTTCGTCCTTGTACATTCGTAGATTCAATAACATTGATCACTAAGCTCTAGGTACAATAATACTACCTTTGCAGTTGGGTCTCGTTACCTTATCCATGTTAGTTTATGTGATGCTCGGCCCTTTACCGTATAACCTCCTCTTAGGGAGACCTTGGATCCATTCTATGGGTGTGGTGACTTCCACTTTACACCGTTATTTGAAGTTCATTGCAAATAATCATGTAGTTATAGTTAAAGTGGATCTAAAAGGTGTTTGCCTCTATGAATTAGTTGCCATCTGTCACACTTGTACTATATCTACTCTCAAGAATTGTATTCCATCTTTGAGCACCGATGCAATGGCCTATTCTTCATCGATACCCTCTGTGGAAGTTGTTCCCAAAGCAAGTGTTAGAAATGAAGAATCACCTAAAGTAGAGGACCTTGAGTCTCCCTCGTCCGCTTCTCAAACAAATCCTTTCCTTGGAGATGATTGGAACTCCTTGAATTTCTTTGAATTCTTAGTTGGAAAATACAAGGTGAACCCCTCTTGCATAGACCTTCCAGGTACCCTTGATACAAAGGTGGATGACACTCCTGTGGAGGAGGAGATGCATGATCCTATTCAAGAGATCACTCCTTGTGCTAAGGAAAATAATCCCCTTCTTACAAAGGAGATTGACATTTGTGAGCTCGATAAGGAAGACAGGAGTACCCCCGTAGAAACATTTAACATCCATTGGTGGAATGAAATGCTCTATGTGGACTTGGAACCTCCTGAGGTTTTGTAAACTCATTACAGGTTTGGATATGAACTCACTTCTCGGTATGGATATGAGAAAAGATTCCTAGGGAATATCGAGCAAGGGATTCAGATCCCTATCTAGTTCAAGCCACAACAACACTATCTAGGTTTGGGATGCTCTGTAGAAGAATCCAAGCAAAAGCCTTGGTGGAGAGTTAATATGATCTTAGCCGAGCCGCTGAGCCTAGTTCACCCTAAGTTAATAGAGGAAAGGGAACAAGCTGAGAAGGTCCCTCTCGATGTCTTCTCTTTGAATGAAGTGCTAGGGGAATTTCTAGGTGCTTATTCCCTACTGCCTTCTTATCATCACAAGAAATGATTCCCATATCATTTGCATAGTCAAGAGTACTTTGGAGATTCTATTTTGAGTATTGACGAGGAGGACCCTCTATCTAATGTTAGTGATGATGACACATTATCTCATCTTGAAGACCACAATTCCCTTCTTAAAGGAGATATTGTTGAAATTTCTATAGATCCTAAATCCTTGAAAAAAGTGATCAAGATTGGGAAGTGTCTCTCCTCAGAGGAAGTAGATGAACACTCTGATCTCTTGCATTCTCATCCTGATATCTTTGCTTGGACATACAAGGATATTCCTAGTATTGATGAATCTATAGTGGTTCACAATATCATCCTATGTCCTGACGCCAAGCTGATTAAACAAAAAATCTGAAAGATCAATCCCAGGCTGGCATTGATGGTCAAGACTAAGATGGAGAAGCTGTTAAAAGTAGGCTTTATCCGTCCTATCGATTATTCCCCTTGGATTTTGAATATAGTTGTTGTTAGTAAACTTGATGGTCGTATTTGCATATGTATCGACTTTCATGATCTTAATAAGGATTCTCTTAAAGATGATTTTCTACTACCTAATATAGATATGATTGTCGACTCAACTACAAGCCATGCACTATTATCTTTCATGGATGGTTTCTCGAGTTAGAATCAGATTCGTATTAACCTAGATGATCAATACAAGACAACCTTCACTACCCCATGGGGTAATTTATATTATGTGGTCATGCCCTTTGGATTAAAGAATGTGGGAGCTACTTACCAATGAGTGATGACCCTAATATTCCATGATTTCATCCATAGGATTTTAGAAGATTATGTTGATGATATATTGGCATCTCTTTTAGCTCAATATGATGACATTGGGAAGGGAAGAGCAGTCTACTATATTAGCCACATTCTGGTTGACTATGAAACCCATTATTCTTCCATGGAGAAGCAATGCCTTTCTCTCATCTTTGCTACACATAAGTTGAGGCATTATCTCCTCCATGCTGAAATGCATGTCATAGTAAAAACGGATCTCTTAAAGCATTTTTTCTCTAGCACTCACCTAGTTAGGAGATTACCGAAATGGGTTATGTTGCTTTCTGAGCTTCGACATAAAGTTCGTTACTCAAAAATCAATAAAGGGTCAAGCGGTTGTGGATTAGCTAGCGAACACTCCCTCATCTTGCTCCTTTCCAAGGTTGGATTTTTTCCCTGATGAAAAAATTTTTGTAATTAATCAGGACCTTGAGTGGAAAATGTATTTTGATGGATCGAGGTATCAAACTGGTTCTATAATTTGTGTGATTCTAATATCCCCTTAAGGTAAACCGGTTCCTCTATCCTTTCGACTATATTTTCCATGTACCAATAACATCGTTGAGTACAAATCCCTTATTGCTAGCTTATGTGTCTCGATTGCACTTAAAATCAAATGTCTTCATATCCTAGGTGACTCTGAACTTATAGTGAACAAGATAATGGGAGCCTATCAAGACAAGCAAAGTAAGTTGTCCTAATATCAAGACCTCTCTTTCACAATAGACAGTGTCCCTAGGAGAGAAAATAGACATGCTGACACCATGGAAATCACTACTTCCTTGGTACCTTAAGAATAAGATATGAAAGAATACCATTTTGTGGTCCAAGTCCTACGGAGCCCTGTGGTTCCTGACCAACCCAAAGCTGACTCCCTTGTATGTTCCCATGTGGAATATGGAGAATCATTTTCTAGTATCCATAACTACCTAAAGACTAGAAACTTTCCTGATGATGCGACAAATAATGATCACACTCATATAAGAAAGCTTTTAGTTCATTATATTATTATGTCTGATGTCCTTTATAGAAAATCCTATAATGGCTTGCTTCTCAGGTGTCTCACTAAAACGGAAATACCCCTTTCCCTTAAGGAAGCCCATGCGAGCTCTGAGGGTGAACACTTTGGTGGTAGATCGTTGGAAAAAAGACTGATACACATGGGGTACTATTGGAAAATGATGTAACAAGATTCCTTTGATTTTGTGAAGAAGTTCCCCAAATTTCAACAACATAGTCATGCTATTCATGCACCTACCCAGGAATTACAAAATCAAACTTCCCCTTAGTCGTTCACAAAATAGGGGTTGGATATTATTGGAAAAATAACACCTCCTTCTTTCAAGGGACATACCTTCATCATTACTACTACAAATTATTTCACAAAATGGGTCAAAGCTATCCCACTCCTATCCACGAACACTAAAACTATCTATAGTTTCCTTATGAATAACACCATTTCTCAATTTGGATTGCCCGATACACTTGTTTTTGACAATGATGCACCTTTCAAGAACAAGGAAGTGAAGAAATTCCTTGAGAAATTCCATATTCAACATAGTTCTTCCACATCATACTACCCACAATCTAATGGTCAAGCAAAAGCATCTAACAAAACTCTTGAGCTTATTCTTCTTAAGACAATTAATAAGCATGGTAAAGATTGGCATATTCAATTGGCGTACGCTTTGTGGGCCTATCGCACAAGTGTTTGTACAAATACATGAACAACACCTTACAACCTTGCGTATGGTGCCGAAGCTATTATGCCTTTGGAGTTGGAGATTTTGTCTTTACGTGTCTCCCTCAAAGGGTTAATTGATGATGAAACCTACTGAGTGAACTGTTTGCATTAGCTAGAGACGCTCGATGAGCACTGTCTATGGGCCCTCAAACATATTAAAGCTTATCAGTGATGGTTATCTAGGAAATATAATTAGAGTGTGCTTCCTAGGACTTTTAAAATAGGAGATCTAGTTCTTTATGAAAACCAGAGAAATGTAAATGTGTTACCTAATCAAAGAGGAAAATTTGGTCCTAACTGGTTGGGCCCTTACATTGTAATCTCCATATATGGCTTGGGTGCTTATGGATTATCATCTATGGATGGAACACCTCTAAAAGAGCTTGTTAATGCAATGCATCTTCGTCAATACTACACATAGTGGTCTATGTGTCATCTATATGGTGTTCTCTCTACAGAAGGGTAGTAGCAATACATATCTTAACATTATGAATTTTTTTTGTGTGTTGTGAATGACCAGGTGCATTTGTGTGTGACCATGCATAGCATTATGTCTATTAAGACTATTAGATCATCATTGTATTTAATTAAACTACAACCATGTGTGTTTATTAAATCATGTTAGCATTTAATGTACATACACATCCATATGAGCATATAAAATTTGTAGCATGAGCATACGTAAAAAAATAAAGAATATATGCATCCAAGTAAAACAATACCATGGGATCATAATCAATGTATCCATATATATATACATACAATGTATGTATCTAATGTCATAAACATGTATTGGGCCACTGCTATAAAAAATGAGTGGCTGTTGAATATGTATCTATACAAAATATCAACAAGTATGCATGTATGTATATGAATCTCGCTAGAAAAATGATATAAAAAACTAATGATGACGAGCCTCTGATCACTGTGATGCATGGCTCCCATAGCCCTTTGGCTCTAGCAAATGCTTTGGAACCCTAGGGAGGGGCTAAATGGTGGTCATGGAGCATGAATGGTGGGAGAGTGATATGGACAAAGCTACCCACATCCCCCTAATCTCTCCCTGTAGAGAGGATATTGTTAGCCCCACCTGCCTTAGCTGGTCCCATAGTTATTGAACCTCTTCCAGGCTCACAGGTTCCAGCTGCCCATCAAGTTCATCAAGATGGCTCTGGAGGGCATCATGTGCCTGCTTGGCGACATCAACCCTCCTCACTGCTGCATCTTGCTCAACAAGTGCCGTCTACAACTCCCTTGATAGCTGGTCATGCTGCCCCTAAATGGTTGTTAGCTTTGTAGTGAGTTGGATGATCTCCACACCCCACTCCTCATAAGTGGTCCTTAAGTGTGCAACTAGCTCGAAGCTGGGGGCATGACACCCTACAAATGCTGGCCGGTAAGCCTCAAGGACTAATCCCTAAATCAGCACAGCATGGGAAACCTTCGAAATACACTGAGCTATGAACCCAGTCCATCCCTGTGTGTCCTTTGCAATCACAAAAAAGGAAAGAGGTTTCAATATCACATGGCATGTATATATGTTGTAAAACCAAAAAATTGAAAGTATGGAAACATAAACAACATATCACATATACTTGGGTCCCCTAGTTGCCATGTCGAGTTAGGGTTAGGGTCAGTAATAGGACCTGCACCGCCAACCTTAGTTGCCGCTCCCGGTGCCGCTAGCACCACAATTGTAGTAGAGGCTGGTAGTACCAAAGAGATAGGGGTAGTTGGTGGGGGATCTAACCTCCTCCACTGCCTTGGCCTTAGTGGTGCCGCCTCCTCCTCCTGTGGTGCCTCCTCCTCCTCGACCTGCTGCCGACCTCTCCTACTATCCTATGGTGGCTAGGGTGGTAAGTCCTCTTGTGGACCAAGGTCCCCTCTCAGTGAACCCTCACCGAACACAAGAGCTAGATGATGCCTCTCCCACCATCATGTATAATCAGTCGCTACTCTGACATTATCCACCATCAATATAGGTAGAAGATCATGGTTGGGTTCATCATCATTTGAGGAGATGATATCTATAATAGTGGGGCAAGGGTGGTCCCCAACCATTGCTGCACTCCTATGGGCCCTAGTGTAGGTGGGAACATCTACTAGTATCGTATGTGGTCATCCATGCTGTTACATTACCTGACTCCAATAGTAGGGTACTATAACAAAGTCCCTCCTCCTAATCAAAAAATGGTCCCAATGTAGGTTCCTCAGGTACCTTCTGTTGTCCACCCACCTAAAAAAATTGGTAGGGTCTCCACCGAACCCCATCCACAGTGAGAGTGTGAAACTGGAATCACCAAAACTGTAAATCTCCAAATCTCCACTAGCCCATCATGTCATACCAGTGAGCCATGGGAATATGATACGACCATCACTGGGAAAATTGGCTGGCTAGATGCACATGATGTGAGCAAAGGCACACCTACAAAAGTGTTCATGGTGTGAGGCTATGGTACTCATAATGAATGTAACAGCCTAGCTCCTGGTAGAGGTGCACTAGCATTCTGTGCCCCTAGGAAAAAATGGTCCTATGGTCCACCATCTCTTTGATACTGTGGATGAGGGCCTCGTGTAGGTGTGAGCCTTCCCCACAAATCATGATCCAAAAGGAAATAGTCACGACCATGACTTTGTGGATCAATGGTGCAGTGGTCCTCGCATGGTCATACCAGTGTGTATAGATATGACTTGCATCATTAGTCCTCCCCGTGTAGTAGAAGACACCTTCTGACCACTCCCACACCAATCGTGTATCATTGAGAGCCACCTTCCATTTGTAGATGGGTAGCCTAAGGATCAGATAGATGTCCTCAAGTGTGATGGTCATCTCTCCACATGGCAGTTGGAAAGATGATGTGGTGGCATCCCATCACTCCATGAGGGCTGCTAGAATCCTCTCGTGATATCTCATCTCTAGCATGGTAAATACATTCCAAAGACTAACTTGCTCTAGAAGTGTGACCTCATCCTCTAATAGACAGTCCCTTTGCTCATGAACGAGTCAAAATGCTCGCCCTCGTAGATGCTCCTGAATCTTCGAGTACTCCTATAAAAAATAACAAAAATTTAAGTCAGAACATCAAAATTGTGCACAAAAAACAAAAAAAATCATTAAGACCTATGTATGCGGTGAGACATCTGCGTGCTACACATGTGTCTCCTAATTGCCATGGTCACCTCAAAGATGATAGTGCACCTTCAAGATGACAACATGGATATGAGACTCCAACACTCATTGGAGATGACAATGAAAATTTCAGATGAGGGCACAAAAAAAAAATGCTTGCACACCTTGCCGATGGGAAAATTCCTAAAAATGAGTAAAAAATCATGAAAAACAAGGATTTGCAGCCTACTTGGCCTACCTCACAGCCCTCGGTGATGTCTTGGCATAGCTGCTCCAATCTTGGTGCCTCATACTCTCTCCTGCTTGGCGTTTTATTGACTTTTCTTTCACAAAATTCAACAATTTTCTCATAGTGAATAGTGAAAATGACCCTTCTAGGGCCCCAATTAGGTATATATAGGTCCCTCGGGACCCATTTTTCCTAGAGCTTGTGGTCCCTTGATTTCTCTTGAATTTGGCCCACCGAGGTGTGGAAAAAATTAGGAGGGGGCATAAGGTCATCTCTTGATCATATTTTTCTTTTGAATCAATGACTTTTTTCTTGATTATTCCTCTCTTCGTAGTAGCTTTCTTTTGATTTTTTGAAGCTAACCTAAAATTTGAGTTTTGCAGGTAAACACTTTGAACAATCTTTCATGATTGTTCTGATGCTGTTTATTGAGCTTAGATGTTGGGGGAACCTTTAGTACCGATTAGGTCAACTTTGGTGGCCACTATGGTCTCTCTATTGACACACAAATCTGTAAAATTCAAAGTTTTGGATGAAATTCTTCTTTTCTACTTTAGTGAGGCTAATTTTTTAAAATCAAGCCCACTAAAGTGGGGGCAAAATATAATGTTGCAGAATTACACCTAGGGGCAATTCCACATTTTGGAATTTTTTCCTAGCATTTATGATGCCTTGAAATATTAATGACAAAATCCCATAGGTCAAAATTTCATGATTCTAACTCCATGTGGACAATTGGCTAAGCGATAGAAGCCTGGTGACATGTTTTTTGAGAATATATGCTATGGATGTTTGCGTGGCGCGCTAGCGTCCTGGAAGTTTCCCTAGTTCAAAACATGGAATCTAAAATATTAACCCTTGAGACACATGTCTTGGCGGTTACATTCCAAAAGGAATGACTCTTTGCTGCCCTTATAAGCATTGAAAACCCCATTTTGGCTCTCATTTGGGGGCTAGAAGACATCACTCAATCTGTCTTGCTATTTTGTTCCAACTTTGAGATCTCTTCACTTTTGATAGCAGTTCTCTCACAAGCGAAGCCATGTTGGACTAAGGTCCTCCCAACAACTGCAACAACTCTCAAGCAAGCACTCAATAGTGCATCTATGTGCTCTAGAGAGGGTCTAGGCCCATGGGTAACACTCGCTCTCTCTTACTTTCCTTTCAAATTTTCTCATTTACTCTCTTATGGTGCGGGTTCTACTCCTGAGCGGGTTTTTCTTTCACCACACACTTTATTTACTTCTTTAGCACTCCTTTTCAACTTGGCTGTCCGTGGAGGTGGGAACACCAAAGTGGGGTCTGACTGAGGAAGACCCCTATATAGCCACCCAACAACTTTTCTCTCGTTCTTTTGTGTGTAGATCACAAAAAGGATCTTGGAGTGAAGATTTGGACATCCAAAGGAAGGTAATTTTTCTGCAAGCATCCTTGGGTTCATTTCAATTTAAATTTTTTTGACTAGTTATATAGTTTAGTACGACTCATCCCTGAGCTTAGAAGAAAAGCTTATATCTATCTATTTGGGTCTTTGAGTTCTTTGTTTCTGAGGATGCCAGTGTGTCCTTTAGATGATAGTGTGCCGTGTAGCATCCTAGAACTGCGCTAACATCTTTTGGATGAGAGCTCCCTCTTCTGAGATAGAAATCTCATGGTTTTTCTCTTTTAGGGTCTCTAGTGGTTTTCTACCAAAGCATAACTGAATATTATTTCTTTATCGTTCTGTTGATCTACTATCTTGAGGTGTATAAGGAAAGTTTGTTCCCTAGTGATCTCTTGAGAAAGGAGAGACTTGTGTGAAGTGAATCCCTCATATATCATAGAGTTGAGTAATCGAAACATTAAACTTAAGCTTGTCTACCCCCAACTGATAGATTGTGACCAATGAGGACCATCGATCTTAGACACATTTGAAAATGATGAGGATCTCTTGGAATTCATGGGATTATGAGATACTCTACCATATGGAGATCATAAAGAAGGGTTTGATATTGAGCTAGACACACACATACTATGGGGAAATGGTTGAATCCCTCAGTCACAAAATAGAAAATCTAAGAGTAATATCTAGGTCTTTAAGTGAAAACCACATTGTGGCACTTTCTGACCCAAAAATAGTAAGAAAAAAGGATGTATCCGATCGTGAAAACCTCTCTAAGGCACCAGAGGATGAGGAATTCAATCTTTCCCTTAGTGTTATTCATCAGGAAAAGTTAGTAGTCTTGGCAGAGAAATGTAATCCAGTCAATATGGGAACCAAAGAGATACCACACATCACTTTCTATGCAGAGTCACTTCTAACCAAGGAACAAGAACTTTTGGTGACTTTTCTAAGAGAAATAAAGGTAAATTTTGCATGGACCTATGCCAACATGCCAGGTCTTGATCTAGAGGTTAGTCCATCACTTAGCATTCTATCTAGGGGTGAAACTAGTAAGATAGAAGGTGAGAAAGATGCATCCACAAATTGCATTATCAGTCAAACTTGAATTACAAAAACTCCTTGACATTGGCTTCATATGGCCAATTGATTATCCCAAATGGGTTTCCAATCTTGTACCTATTTCTAAGCCCACTGGGGCATCCACATATGTACTAACTTCAAGGACCTAAGCAAAGCATGCCCTAAGGATGATTTTCCTCTTCCCAATATAGACATGATTTTAGATCTAATAGCAAGGCACAAGATGCTATCATTGATGAATGGTTTTTTAGGGTATAATTAGATTATGATAGCTAAGGATGATCAACATAAAACAACTTTCATTGTCCACATGGGGGACTTACTACTAGAACATGATTCCATTTGGGTTAAATAATGCTAGAGCTACATACCAAAGAGCTATGATGCTAATCTTCCACGAAATGATTCACAAATCTATAGAGGATTATGTAGATGACATATTAGCCAAATCAAGAAAGTGTTGGGACCACATAGTGACACTAAGCTCCATGTTTGACAAACTAGAAGAATACAAGGTTAGACTCAATCCTAAGAAATGTTTCTTTGGGGTGCAATCAAGAGAACTTCTAGGGTATATTCTATCAATGAGGGGAATCCAGATGGACCTTACAAAAGTCAAAGTAATTCTTCAAATGGAAGCACCATGGACATTGAAGTAGTTAAGGGGTTTGTAGACTCTAATCCATTCACTGATTCATAACATAGTTAGCAGACAAGGCTATCTCATATTCTCATCTACTCCACAAGTGGGTACCATACAAGTGGGATGAGAAATACGATCATGCATTCAATAAATCAAGGAATACTTGCTAACCCCACCAGTCCTCATGCCACCTATCCAAAAAAAACCATTAATACTCTACATATTAGCAACAATAACAACCCTTGGGGCTCTCTTAGCTCAACATGATGAAACAAGGAAGAAAACTACCATTTACTATAGTAGTAGAAATATGGTGGGACACGAGTTGAATTACACATTCATTGAGAAAGCTTTCCTAGCATTAGTGTTTGCTACAAAAAAATTTAGGCACTACATGTTGGCTCATCAGATAAAGCTCATCACCAAAATAGATCCTCTCAAGTATCTACTTTCTAAAGCAACGCTCATAGGGAAAATGGCTAAGTTGGTCATGATCCTAACAAAATATGACATTGAGTATGTAGAATGAAATCCATCAAAGGATAGGTAATTGTAGATCAACTAGCAGAGGCACCTATATATTCAAAGAACCCATTGGTATCAGAATTTCCTGATGAGTCAATCTTCAACCTAAGTGTAGTAGATCATTGGAAAGTATATTTTGATGGATCCTACACACAACATGGGTAAGGAGTGAGAGTCTTCTTTATCACACCACAAGGAGATTGCATACTGAAGTCATATAAGCTATCCTTTTCGTGCACTAACAATATTATTGAGTATGAGGCCCTTGTCATAGGACTCCGAAATGCTGTACAGTGGAAAATCATGGTACTTAAGGTTTACGGAGATTCTCAGTTGATTATCAACTAGGTCAATGATGAATAACAAACAAAATATGATAAGCTTACCCTGTACAAGAAACTGGTAGAGAGTCTCAAGGAATTCTTTATCAACATCACATTTGAGCAAATACCAAGGGAAAACAACAAAGCAACTGATGCTATGGAAACAATTAGATCATTACTAGATATCCCACACAACGTCCATAAACATGAATTCCTAGTAGAGCGTCTTTTCATACCAGCTTTTGAGGTACTAGGTTCTGAGTTTGTGCGCAAAATTGTTGGTCTTGGTGATCCTTGGTACCATGACATATTCACCTACTTGAAAATAGGAGTACTCGTTGACATCACCCCAAACCTTGAGAGAACCTTTATTAAGAAGTCATCCCACTTCATTATCTTAGGTGATACCTTGTATCGTAGAAGTATTGAAGAACCCTTTTGCGATGTATTAACCCTGAGGAAGCTTTGATTGCTTTAACTGAGGTACACAATGGAATTTTTGGTTCACATTCTAGTGGTATGACCTTGGACAATAGACAGCTGAGGATTTGGTATTACTGGCCTACAATGGAGAAGGAAGCTCATAATTATGTTTGAAGATGTTTTCAATGTCAATAACATGGAGACCTCATCCATGCACCAACTTAGGAGCTCCAACCGATTGTAACACCTTGGCCCTTTTCACAATGGGGGCTTGATCTCATTGGTAAAATCACTCCAACCTCATCTAATGGAAACAAGTTTATTATCACTGTAACATAGTACATTACAAAGTGGGTAGAAGCCATCCTAATGACCTACATCATAGGGAAGTAGATTTCCAAATTCATCTTGAACTACCTCATTTTCCATTATGGTGTCTCACAAGCCCTTATCTCAGATAATGAGAAACCTTTCAAGAACTAGGATGTTCAAGAAGTATGCCAGAAATTCAATATCCAACATCGCTTCTCCACTCCATACTACCCTCAAGGTAATGACCAAGTTGAGGCTTCTAATATAACCATTATAAAGATCCTCAAGAAAATAGTCAATGAAGCTGGCCATGATTGGCACTTACAATTGAATCCTGCCTTATGGGACTACTGAACGAGTATCCACACATTTATAGGTGCAATCCCTTTCTCCTTGGTCTACAGATCAAAAGTCATCCTTCCCATTGAGATCGAGTTCCCATCCTTAAGAATATCATTGCAGAATCTCATTACTAATGAAGAATATCAGGTGTCACGATTAAATGAGATAGAACTACTAGATGAGTGGCACATGGATGCTTTGAACCACTTATAGGTCTACCAAAAATGTCTCAAGGAAAGCTATAGTAAAAAGATCAAGAGTCAGACCTTTCAAGTTGGAGAGCTCATGTTGAAAGAAAATCAAAAGAATGTACCAAATCTAGATAGTAAAGGAAAGTTTGAACCCAATTGGTTAGGACCCTTCATCATCACGACAAGTTATAAATTATGAGAATATTAGCTATCTACACCTGAAGGTGAGCCTCTATAGGAGCCTATCAATAACTCCCATCTCAAAAATGTTTATGCCTAAAATTACAAGGTATAAATCCAAAAAATAAAAAAATATGAAAATCCAAAAAAAAAGGATTGAAAATGGTAAAGAAAAAAATCGTCCTCTAGTGAAAACCACTTGGTGGCACTTTGGGAAAGTACCTTGGTGAAAACCTAGCAAATAGGCGCCTTGTGTAAATAAAGCACTTTCCATCCACCATTGATTCATTGGCTTGTTCTACATCACCTACCATCACTTTCCATCGCATTCACCCATCTCATTCCATTTCACCCACCCACGTTCGCATCATAACTTGATCCCATGTTTGTATCATGTTCCATCCTAGAACTACTTGGCACATTCCTAAGGTTAGTTTTTCCTACCTGTATCAAAGTGGTTTATCACCTCAAGCTGGGGACATGTTCTTATACCCACATTGGACCAGATTTGTGTATATTCTTGAAATCTTCCTTAAAATTAGAAAATCTAAAAACATTTAGAAAATTAGAAAATCCAAAAATAGTTAGAATATCAAAAAATCCAAAAACATTCATAAAATCAGAAAACCCAAAAACATTCAAATCATATCAAAATCCATAAATAGGTCAAAAAGTAAAAAAAGTTAAAAAAAAAGAGTCTTCATGTCGAACTATGGGTCTTTGAGCTTGAACATAGGCAAGGCCATCATTAATGTGCCCCCAAGACACATTAGGTCAATCCTTTGGGAGTTTGTCACAATAAACTGACAATCCACACATGTTCATATCTCATCCATAAATGAGTCTATGCCAATCAAACTACGTGGTCTCTACATGTATAACGTAGGCAAGGCTAATCTTTGATCAACCTCCAAGGCCCCTAGGATAGGTCCTTAGGTTAGGCTCTTGGTCAAAATCTCAGGAAAGACAAAAACATTAGAAAATGTGAAAATAAAAAAAATTGTAAAAAAATCTTGAAAAATACCAAAAGAATAGCCTCAAAACATTTCAAAATACCAAAAACATTCAAAAAACCCAAAATCATCCATTCCATTTCACGTTCATTTGCAATAAACATCCACTCATAATAAATGATCATCACCTTAAACTTTTGGCAAAGCTATTAGAAACAAGTATGGCAAATCAAAAGTGTAAACTCAAGCATCAAGGTCTCAAGTCTAGGTTAGTAGGTAAACAAGTTGGTTAACTCTTTGTATCGATAGCCCATCATCCCATTAGTCTCAAAATCATTTCCTAGGATGCATCCTTTTGAAAATGGACATCAACATCAGACATCACTATAGTTTAGTCCTAGCTAGAGGTATGAAGAACATTAGCCTGTTTGTTTACTTGATCTTTTATTTTTGACTTATCTTATTTTTTCCCATTCCAATGACCTCTTGATGATGTATAATCAAAAATATTTAGAGAAAGGAATGGGGCATTGATCATTGTCTTTTGTCCGCTTTGATTGTTTGATATTCTTGTAAGATAACCTCAGTCATGCTTATTTTGTTTAGTTTGCAAGGAGAGTGTTTTAAATGCCTTGTTGACTATTATAGGGGAAGGTTTTTGCATTTCTATGTTTTGGTCTGAGATGTTTGAAATTTCTAAAGTACATCCTAATAGGGTTTTGTATGTCAAGTGTGAACATGGATACTCCTATATGATTGTCGAGTCGAAGTCCATCGCACTAGGTACAACACCATCTTGATTCTTTATACATTGATGCATTGTATCTATGTGTGTTATAAAAAATAAGGAAAGTAATCTCTTTATGTTCCCAACCTCTGATAGGAATATCATCATCATCATCATCACCATATTTCTGCATCATCTCAAACTCAAGGGTTGATTTCTCTTTCTTCTATCTTCTCCATATACTAATACTAACAGAGTATCATGACATGTAGAAACAAAAACATCTATATATACGTCCATCCCGCATCCACAAACCATCAGAATACTATCATCATAATAGGAAATATCATTCATTATCTATCATAATGTATATTAGTTATTCTAAGCATCTCATAAACCACACATTTGCATAAACATCCATTGTATAACCACATAAGCATTATCATAATTATCACATTTTTGCATCTTATATACATATACCACACATAGAAAAGATACTGAAAAGGAAGTTAAAAATATCATCACATTACATGCATAACATATCATCACATAAATATAGATTTTCATCCATCTCATAAAAGTACATCCATATAGATCCATGTGCATTCGTAATGGTCATACAATGATCACATCATAAAAATAAATCATCATACTATAATGATTACATGCATCCATCCATATCATATCCATCCATGGAATATAAAATAAAATAACCATCACATCATATAAACACATCAAAGTCATCTCATGTATATATATATCAAAAAAGTTGAATGTCATGATACAATCGAGATTATATATATAGTATCATCATTGAATATACAAGAGGCTAATCAAAACTCAACCAATGAATGTATAAACATCATAAATTAGGACACAATAAAAAATGTGTCCAGTGCACTATCAATTTGTTGGTTATTTTTTTAGAAACAAACTTATTCTTACCACATACCTATGAACTTTCTGGGAATAATTATCAGTAAGGGTAAGGATTGGCCAACACATAAGTAAAGGATTTTAGGTCTTCACTTCTTCACTTTGGGCTCTATGAAACCCAAGAGGGTAATCCTAATCAATGTGTTCATAGATACTAGTGTATATTAGTATCTATAAGAATTGGCTATGAAGGTAGCCACCCAAGATCTAGAGGCCTAATAGAAATAAAAAGCATAAGAGAGATAGAAACAAGATGACAAGAATAAACTATATTCTTCCAATGATGCAAATATGATGTAATGAGAAAAAGTACATAGGAGACCCCTTGGTTATATAGCCAAGGTGAGAACATAGAAGGTCATAAGATTATGACAAGTCTCATAATCTTATGACATGAGACAACTATGCAAAGCTATCACTCCACCTAAAGTGGAAAAGTGATAATGTGATAATCACCACAAAGGGTGGATCACTAAGAAAAGGTGGAGAGAAAATCACATGATATGTCCACAAAAGGTGGAAGTGATAAAGTAATGATAGGTCAAATCCACCAAAAGTGGAAAATCTCCAACAACCTCCTATGTGGTCCCTAAGTAAACTTAACTAAGGTGTAATCATGACCTAGGACAAGGTACAACACATTTAATTACACCAACACCCCCCCTTAAGTGCAACTTAGGGAGAATGTACACAAAAGAAAACAATGCAAGATGGGTCCTGACTACTAGGCCTTATTAGGTACCCATGTACAAATGCAATGAAATCTCTCACAAGTGGAGTAAAGATAGAAAAACCTAGTGGGAAAAAAATACCCCCAAAAACAAAGATGAGATACAAAAGCCTATGAATATGGCATGAGAAGGACAAAACCCCAGGTGAGGAAAAAGTCCCCCCCATACAAGAGAAGTAGAGACAAGGCAGCCCCCCCTCAATGTACAATGATCACCCATGGAAGATGCTCGAGAAGGAATGAAGAAGCTGCTCCAAAACTATTGAACAATGTTCCTCCCCTTAGGAAGAAACCATACCAAGGTGAATGAATGAAATCTCCCCAATCCACAAGTGAAGAAGGAAGAACCCTCAAAATGTAAGAAGTCTTTGAAATCTGCTCAAAGTTCCCTATATTGATGCTTAAAGATGCCTTTCCCAAACCATGTGAAGCTGCAATGTAGTCACTTCCTAGAACCTGTGAAAACCCCTTTGTAAGAACACTCCAATTTGCTGAAAAAGACAACTCAAGATCAAGCAAGGATGAAGGTAGAACATACTCCAAAGACGCAAGTGTCTCTTAAGAAGAGAAAGTGGCCTCCGCCAACTATTGTACATATGCTTCCACAATCACATAAACCTCGAAAGATTGATCATGTAGAGAAGGGTCAGAGTGTTCCCTTGCAATGACTAAAGAAGAATCACCTTCATCAAAGAGAAGATGTAAGTAATCAAATGTGTCTCCCAAATCTACAAGGTAGGACTCCACAAACAAGCTGCCAATGTCTGGAAAGTATTCATCCCATGAAGCCGCTACTAGAAGACAAGGTATGCATTGTTGCACTGAATCACAAGGCACTAAAACTGCCAGAACACAAGTATCATCAGGTACATCAGTCAATGTAGGAGATGGAGTATCAACAATAGGTTCAAGAACCTCATGAATAGTGAGCACTCCAAGATTCAAGTAACCATACTCAATCTCCTCAAGTGTGTCCACACTAGGGTGAATTGAATCATCAATAGGAGAAAAATATGAGAAGGTATAGAACCAAGAACAATAATCAACCTACCCAACTACAACAAGAGCCTTGCTATGCAAATCCTGAACAATGACAAAATCTAGTGTGAACTTTACACTCTTTCCTATACCACTATGTGTAATATGATAGATGGAAAGGATGTTCCTTGAAAAATTAGGCACACATAGAACATCATTAAATGCTCCACCTTCAATGTCAATAGATCCCTTCCCACAAACTGCCAAAGAAGAGTTGTTGGACATCAAAATGGGTGGTGATGAACAAGAATCAAATGAAGAGAACATATCTTTGGAAGAAGTCATATGATATGATGCTCCTGAATCAAGGATCCACCTATCTGAATTGGAATCTGCAACTGAAAGAAATGCTTGCCCCTTATGTTTCTCATGTCAAGATGAGGAAGAAGGAGATGAGCTTGATTTTGTTGCCACGAGAGTTGTACTTTTTCCCTTAGAAGAAGTGGAAGAGGACGAGTCCTCCTCTTGATATGCAGTTGGCAAGTTGATGTTGTTCTTCTTAAGGATGTTTTTCAACTCATCAATTTGCTTAACATGACAACGATGCTCCTCATGACCAATATTTTTGTAATATGCACATGTTGGTTGCTCCCTCTTTCTTGAATTGCTGTACTTCTTTGAAGAAGATGAAGTTGAGATTTTTTGTGGAGGAGTGGATTGTTTGTTCTCTCCTTGTGGCTTTGGTGAAGATTTCTTTTGGCCTTTCCATTTTCTTTGCTTATTGTTTCCATGATTTACCACCAATGCTCTTGAAGTTGAAGACTTGAGAATTCCCATTTTTATCAACTTATTTTGCTCAAGAATCAAAAGATTTGTGAGAGCCTCAAAAGATGGTGACGTGAAGTTTCCAATTGTCAATCATTGAGTCTAAAAAATTGAAACAAAGGCTGCATACTCAGCTGGAAGCTTGTCCAACAAGTTGAAGACCAATTGATCATCCTCTTTTTCAACACCACAATCTTTTAGTTGTGCTCTTAGCTCATTTTCCTTAGTGACATAATCCTAAATTGTATCAAAATCCTTGGGATCAAGGCTTAAGAGATCACGTTCAAGTTTGTATCCCTTAACCTTATCAATCTTGCCATACAAAGCAACAAGCTTATCCCAAGCTTCCTTGTATGTAGTACATTTATCAACATGAAAAATGAGATCATCTAAAATGAACTTTCTTAGTGTACCCAAAGCCATAGAAGTTTTAGTGAGCCAATCCATATATGCAGTTGGATTTGCCTTAGGATCTGAAGGTGTAGTTATGGCTCCATCAATGTAGTAAATTAAACCTTTTTCCATTAGTTTACTCCATGCACGTACTTTCCATGTAGCATAATTATGTGCAGTTAAGAGTGGAACTTTAGATGAACCCACGATGGAATGAAAGAGCACAAGAGAGAAAATAGGAACAATCACACAAGAGACACCCCCCCAAATTCACTCAATCAAAGTACCCCTCCCAAATAGATGATTTTGGCACTTTATAATACAATGCATATACAATAGGCCACTTGCAACTTGGCTAAGTGGACTTATGATTTCTGATTTACAACTTGCCACAAATAGGCTGAGAACAGACTAAAACAAATAAGCAAAGACCTAAATTTAGATCTATGCAATACAAGTGCCAAATAGGCCAAAAAGACCATATGATGAAAGTACAAAATCCACTCAAGATCACTTCAAACTAATTGCATATTCAAGAAGTAGACAAAAAATCACGCGCTTTAAAAAAAAAGGTACCTGAAAAGGAGTTCGTATGTGCCTGTACGGAGCCTTGGAAGTTGCAAAAATGAGGATTAGATAGGTATAGTGTTGAGAAACTAAAAATTATGGAAAATATGTCCACCAAAATTTGAAACCAAAAACACAATTGTGAAGTACATGAAAAAATAGCCCAAATAAAAAAAAATTGCTTGAAAAAAGGCCTCAAAATGGCCAAGATATGAGCCTTCAAAGTCAGACTGCAAAAATGAAAACTCCATTGGTGAGGGAGGCAATTTTTTTTTAGAAAATGCTGACGTCATGCTATTGTAGAGATGATGTCAGCATATTGCACAATTAAATTTGATGGCCTATGACCCATCAAAATCAAATATACTCCATGGATGGAATACTCTTCCGTATCCAAGCTTAAAAATGATGGTCATTTGACCGTCGTGCGGCTGGGTTTCCAACCGGAATCTCTTGTCAGATTATTCTTTTGATTAATGGAATATTCTCCATTTCACCCTTGGGATCTGAATTGGAGCTGCCAAATTTTATAGAAATGGACGCCAGTTTATTTTATCGGCAGCCTGCTGGTAGCTGGGCTACGGGGGAAGGGTGGGCAAGTGGCCTCCTGCCATGTGGCACCGCAGGGGAGCCATGTACTGTGCGGTACTCTACAGACTGCACAGTACAACACTTTAATATAAAAAAAAATATATATTTTTTATTTTTTTTAATTTATTTAAAATAAAAACTTTATAAGCAAACAAAAAACTACGAAATATAAAACTTTTGAATGATTTAAAAAAAAAAAAAAAGATTCTCAAAAATAAATGAATATTTATTTACAAAAAAAAAAATCGTACCTTCGCTCTGTAGGTGGGCCATACAACCTATCTGCATAATTTTTTTTTTCCCCAAAAATGACTATCACCGAATATAGGCAAATTTATAGTCAAAATTTCTAGAAATAGCCTCTCAAATGTAATGGTGGGCTCAAATTTGGCATAGGATGCTCTAGAAACACAATGCTCCCTAGATTTGAAAATACACCACCCTTCAAATGCACCAAGATCTCTCCAAATGACTAACTAAAGGCACTCCAATAGCTCTGATACCATGTAAGAATTGGCTATGAAGGTAGCCACCCAAGATCTAGAGGCCTAATAGAAAGCACAAGCATAAAGAGATAGAAACAAGATGACAAGAATAAACTATATTCTGCCAATGATGCAAATATGATGTAATGAGAAAAAGTTCATAGGAGATACCTTGGCTATATAGCCAAGGTGAGAACATAAAAGGGCATAAGATTATGACAAGTGACATGAGACAACTATGAAAAGCTATCACTCCACCTAAAGTGGAAAAGTGATAATGTGATAATCACCACAAAAGGTGGATCACCTAGAAAAGGTGGAGAGATAATCACATGATGTGTCCACAAAAGGTGGAAGTGATAAAGTAATGACATGTCAAGTCCACCAAAAGTGGAAAATCTCCAACGACCTCCTATGTGGTCCCTAAGTAAACTTAACTAAGGTGTAATCATGACCTAGGGCAAGGTACACCACATTTAATTACACCAATAGTATCAAACACATGATGAACATATAATTCTCTTTAAATGTTTGATAGACACAAAATCCTGAAGATTTGGCTAACTTTAAAGATAGTGACTATCCTAAACAAGAGAAGATATAATTCATTAAATTCCCACACATCCAGAAAGAGCTTTATAAGTGATTTGATTATATTTTATGATCAACAATTGAATTGGTTACCATGATTAGTGTATGATTACTTTGCTAAACCAGTGCCATAGTCTTGGAATAGAGTCAAACCAAATACCCATATGACTAGATAATAAACTTATACTTAATAATAAAAGCTTTGAAGATATTGCATTGCAATACTCCCACAAGTCATTTCCATAATTTACTTCTTACTAACATCCTCACACAAGATTTATCTCAAACCCACTGTTACATTCAAGCATTTACATACATTCATTGAATGGATAAACAAGAATAAAAAAACACATCTATTGGAAACCAACAGAGAAAAATAAGATAACCATTGATTATATTATTTATAGTCTATGTAACATGTACATAGAAGAGTAGTATATAGAAATTTTATGCTATTTTTCTATATGTCTTGTCATTGTCATTATCGTAATCAGATACTTATTGACTAAATTTTCCTAGAACACCTTACTAGAAAGTTAAGTATTTGTTTTGTTCCTATGTGTAACTTCTTCAAAAAGAACTACCTAGTGACCTCTCTATGTATCCAACCTTGAAATACCTTTTATAAGAAAAGGGAGCAACAAGCATCAGGTTGAATTACACTTACATTTCACTTTCATTCCAAAATGAATTTAACAGAAGGTGGAAATATTCCCCATATGGTTGCAAGTAATCATATGTATGTCAGGGGAGAGCAAAACAAAACCCCCAAAACTGTTATCTAGAGAAGACCCACCATTCATTAAAAAGTGTCACTGTTGCAACATAAAAAACATGTAAATTCATTCTATCCCAATAAATGTCACCATCAACACCATAGGGAAAAGTAAATAAACACCCATATCACAACACACTAGCTAAAGAGAGCAAGATAAAACAAAGGAAAAAACCTGAGCACCCACTAAGATGGAGAACAAAGTGATACTTTTCCTTATTATCAACAAAGTAGGTGTGCTCACTTGGTGTCCTTATTGTAAGTGGAGTAGCCATCACCACCTCATTCTCATAATTAACCTAATCCTTCATAGCCATGAGATATTGATGATAACCAGAATTAGTCTCATCTCCACTGTCAGAGGAATCATTTGAGACTTCAATGGGAGAATGATGATGTCCCATGTAAGCTCGGTGATACCTATTCCTTCTTGTAGCTTCCCTTTCTGGCCTCTTAGCCTTCTTCTCCTTGTCTTCGGCTAATTCCTTCGAGAAAATTTGACCTCTTAGATGATAGACATGTTTGAGAACACCCTATGCAAAATTTTTGGTAGCTCTTACTTTCTTCTTTGGTGTCACAGGGATTTCTAGCATATCCCATTCACCTTGGGGATAAAGGTCTTGAGATTCAAGAGGGTTGAGCATCTTTGACCTGTGGACATGGTTGATGCTCACACTCACCCTTCCCATTTCCTTAGAAAATTATCAAAATTTCCCAGAATAAAAATACCACCTTACTCAGAAATAACAAGCTTAAAATCACACTTACTCTTAGACTCCTAATTCTCGTAAGCAATTAGACAATGAGAACAATCAAGCAGGTGATCTTCATTAAATAGAGCAACTGGTGTGTATCTGCATTAATTTTTCATGAAAACTTGTGTGAGAGCAATGGCAATCGATTACCCTGATTTTGAATCTCAACCATCAATCATACCTTGAATTGAATCAATGGATAATTAATCAAGATGAATAATTAGGACAAAATTAGAATCATGTGTTTGATACTTGTCCCCAATCAAGAAAATTGAATGAAATAAGCATCCACTTAATTTACACATTAATCATACTCTTAGTGCTCAACCAACCTATCATGTCATATTTACTTACTCACCCATGGGAATTAATTTTCTTGCAATTGATCACAATAATAAAGTGGGGAGTGATCATGATTTATCTTTAGAATATCGGCTCGTACCCTGCCTTACTTCAATTTCACCTTCCCATGTGTACTATCTCTTGACAGATTTGATGACCACAAAAATGTTTACAAATTCACATGCTTGCCCAAGAATTAGTTCTAATTTAGCACTATTTTTATCTTAGAATGGTCTTAGCCAACATCCCAATACCCTCTATCTTTACTAGAAACCTTCTAAGTTTATTGTAACAGTTTGTGTGGCACTTGCTCGCATGCTTGTTGAAGAATACAAGACACAAGCGGGGCCCACATGGGATGGCGGGGAGTGGTCAAGATTTACCCACGTCACTTGCCGTCAACCATTGATTTCCTTCCCTATGAAGCAATCACCATCATCAGAGCTTGGTGGGGTCCCATAGAAGTGATAAGTGTCACCCTGCTCACTAGCCTGAGTAACTATCTTTCCTTACTACTTTTAATGGACAAGTGCTCGAGGAACAATCTTGATGATGTGTTGTAGTGCTCATCATTGATCTTTACCCTAACTATGTTCGCTAGCCTTTGGAGATACTAGCCCCACCATCGCTCGCTAGCTCATGTGTTTAAAATAACATGAAATAAACCAACATGGGTGCACAGGAAAGGTCAAGATGTGGCCATGTCTTTAAATCTGCAACCATTGATCTTCGTTGAATGATGCCAACTACCTTCACCAAAGAGACTAGGCCCACCAATATGCTAGACACATGACTGAAGCCCGTCAGCTTGTGTGAATAAAAGAAGAAGAATTAAATCAGCACAAATGCACAAGGAACAGTTGGTATCAACTTTTGATGATTGAATGGCCATCATGAAGTCCTATTTCTACACATGCCACAAAATTTAATCCTAAAAAAGGGGCCACCTCTAGGAAGACGAGAACTTGACCCATAAAGGAAGAAGGCTAAGGATTTAAGTCATTATAGAAATTAAGCTTCAACCATAGGAAAAATTAATATTGAGAAGGAACAAGGTGACCAATAAACAAAATCAAGGGGCTGGTAAAAATAACAACATCAATGGCATAAGATGTAACTTAGACAAATGAAGACCAAGAATATCAGTTCAATGCAATAATATAATGAACAAGGGTTTTCCAAAACTTTTGGGATAATTTTGAAGGGTTTTAAATCATAAGACCCTATGAAAATTATAAGGAACACAATCCTAAGACATAAATAAGGATCTAAGATACCAAATAATTTTTTGAGGGGTTCAATCACAGTGCCCCGAGCTACCATTGCTTTGTCAATCCCCATGGTGTCTACCTCAACTTTGATGGTGAGACCTTGATGGTCTCCCTAATGTCCATGTGTGTGGGGTTCTGGTAGGTTTAAACTGGCTAATATGGGAGAAATATGGCTCCCATCGATCCTATGCCACAACCTTGTAATATAAGGTCCTATAATATGATGCTCCTACATTGTTCAACCATACATCTTGGCTAGGACTGTGGCCTACCCCTACACCTACTGCACTACAGCCTCTAGCTACTATCACCATCCCCACTCTAAGGCCAATGCGAGATTCACATCCTATCTCATCTGGCGCTCCTATGCCACCTCCTCTCATGCCTGGTCCCTCTCTTGGGTCAGGGTCTGAATTTGAGCTTGCACTTGCTATAGCTATCTTGTCAGTGCCTGTACTTGCACTTGTAATGCTACTATTTTTCTGTCCCATGCATCGGGACCTAGTGGTGGTGGTCATGGTGCCTGTTGGTGTGGTTGTGTTGATGGCCTCTGTCCAATGGGCGACACTAGCGGTGGAATATGTCCATCATGCCCATCATTCCTTGCACCTCTACCCTATCCATATTGTGGCTGGTGGCTTAGTTGTTGAGGAACCTGTCCAATCCAAGGTCCTTTGAATTATCCTCTACTATCTATTGGCATCACTGGTAATGTCAACCAAATTTGAATGTGAGCTTGAAAGTAAGCATCATAGGCTTGTGCATTGCTCACATATGTGGGAACGTCAAAATACACCCATGACATCATCACAAGCTATTTGAAATTATTGATGGCCTGTTGGGGAGGGATTCTCTACCCCCATGCTATCTCTTAGGTCCTTCACACAAATATAGCTCTTTGTCCATCATCGAGGGCATCTTGTAGCTCTTCAAACTGGCTAGCAACCCTATCTAAGAGGTACCACTCTATCATATAATGCTCTCATCCCTATAAATATTTAGACTACAAACAGTAGAAAAGATGGGCATCAAAATCATGCAACCTATGAAAATGGATCCATGGTCTCCACCGAAACACTGTCATCTTGTCAATAACCTGCCTCCAGTGTAGGATGCATGCAATTCTTGTATAATGGAGGGTGGTCATCCCCCCATACTTGTAAACTGTAGGATCATCATGGTTTGTTTGGAAATCTACAATTGTGGGCCTCAAAATGGATATGTGCTCATATGCCCACACATGGAGAAGTGTAACACCTGCTCCAATTCTATGAGCCCCAGTACATGACTTGTTGCATATCATGATATAACAATGCCAGGATGACTAGCCCCAAGGTTAAGACGACCATCTCCTCCATTATGCGAGACCAAATGACCCTCCATCCAACGCTACATCCTCTTTCTCTCCGGTTGGGAACAAGGACTCCCGAGATTAGTGCTTTGACAAACAACATCAAATCAAGGGAAATCCCCCCATATCAGTGGAGCTCAATATGGCCATTGTCGGTCACATACTAGTCAACATCAAATAACTAAAAATTCATGTCATCTCTGGCCTCCACATCATAAATAATGCACTCACTATGTATGGGGATTTGCAGGATCCACCATACGTCCTCTAGGGTAACTATAGCCTCGCTGGTTAGTAAATGGAATGAGGAGGTATCCCTCCTCCATCTCTCCTCTAATGCAATCATCATCACTAGGTGTGTCCTTACCTTGGGAATTTGAGCTACGTGGCCAAATCCGATCACACCAAGAAAGAACTACTCATCATCTATTAGGTGTCTCACTCTATGCAAAATTTGTCTCTTGTGCTCCTTTGAGTGGAGCACTGGCAGGAGCTTCTGCATCCAAAACTCCCACAATGTCAAAATTCATCAATCTAGTGCACTTTCAAAAATTAAAAATAGCCTAAAAAGAAAAGGTGACCCAAATTTTGAAAAGGAAACGCTTAGTCATTTGCAAAAGAGACCCCATAATCAAAAGCAACACTCCATGTCAAAGGCGAGTCGACATTAAGGGGGCAACACCAGAATCTTTTTGGGCCGCATAGTTCAATATTGCAAAGGCGAGTCAACATCTTCTTGGTGACCCCAGGACCCTTTAGTGTTGCATGATGCTCTACCTGCAAACACAGGTTGGCATGCTCAAAGGTGATACTGACCATAACAAATGTGATTCCCTAGGGGATCACTTTTCATTGACCTAAATGGACCCTAATAAATGCATCAAAATCATGTAAAATGAGAAAAGTTTCGAAAGGTGTATTGGGGGTCCTGCATCCTGAGGCCAATGGAACTTGCAAACCCGATCTATCCGATGTCTAGGGAGCACAAGAGATGCCATTCCATCAATACCTTAGAGTAAAAGGTCAATATTTCTAAAGGCTAGGAGTGTAAATGATTTGAAAATGACCCTCCTAACCCTATTTATGCAATTTTTTTAGGGTTTTTGAGCCCTTTTAATCCTTTTCTACCAAATGAAGCCTGAATTTTGATCATGGTAGTGATATTCTTTGAATCGATACAATAGGTACTTCACTTCAAAGAGGGGAAAATGTAGACACCGAAAAGTTCTTGATTAATACTATGCATATGATTTTGATAAATTAAAACTGCTTCTTCCTAAATCACTTCAAATTCATCAATTAATTAAATAATCAACATTATTTAGTTAAATTCAACAAATTCATCTATTAATCAAATAATTAAATTTATTGATTAATTCACCCTTCTTCTAACTAATATTCATCATATTTAATTAAATCCCCTCTTAAATCCTCTCATTTGATTAAATCAATCAAATCAAATGTCACAATCTCCTAATCCTCTCCAACTAATTAATTTTGGATTAATTAATCATAAATCAACTTCCTAATCATCATTAATAATTCCTCCAACTTTTAACTCTTCAAGAGTTAAATCAACCCATGGTCAACTAACTAGGTTGCACATGAAAATAATTTCAATTAATTATTTAATTCCTCTATTTTCCCTCACCAAGGCATATTCCAAGGAATATTCCTCTCAACAACCTCTCATTCAATTTCCCTCTGAAGGTTTTCAAAATCCTATCACATCCTCTTACATTTGCAATAAATTCTCATACATCCTCTCACATCTCAACCAATTTCATTCAATTCCTCTTATAGCCTTTCAAATCCTCAACCAATTTCATTTAGTTCTCTTCCATCCTCCCCCACTCACACATTTCCCAAAATGTGCTCCACCTTCCTCCAATAGGATTGTGACAAGTCTCACATTCCTATTGGCTCTCATTTCATCCCATATTCATCAAATCCTCTCATTCTTCAAAACTTGGCTTCTATAAATAGAGGCATCCTTTTCATAATATGGATCCACAAATTTATGCATTATCATTATAGTCATTTGAGTTCATAGCAATAGCCATCTTCATGTTATTTTGAGTCCATGTTCATTACTTAGAATCATTTCAACACTTGGATCATCTCCAAATCATCAAGATTAGCAATTTTGATTGGGAAAGGGCTTCTTTCCACATCAAAGGAGCACCAATCCCCCTATGAGATTGAGGTTTGGTTAACTTAGTTGATTACATGCTTCATTTGTGTTCATTTTATATCTTAGCTTCATGTTTTCATCTTTGTTCTTCCAAGAATTTCATAGGGAACACTAGATCGAGCTTTCTAGCATGTTTAACAATGTTTTTTTGATATTGTGTTAGTTTTTCCAAGTTTGGTGTTCACAAATTGAACATAATGTTTCCTTGATTTAGTATTGTAGTGTGTTTAACACATTCACATTAGGTCTTGGGCCCTTGTGATCTAAATGAACTTAATGGTACCTTGTTTAAAATGTTGTAAAGTGTTGTACTACACTTTCATGCTTTTCTAGGGTTTTCATAAATAATTGGTCTTATTTATGCCTTATTTGGCCTTATTTTTCATCCACAAGCCTTAATTAATGCATCCTTTTGAGGATAATCCCAACATGAATCAACATCCAATCATAATTCAAGTGTTTTTAGGTTGTGTGGCCCAAGTTTAGTGATTTGGAACTCATACACCACCTTGGGTGTATGAGTCCCACCTAGGTTTTTGGGTCCCAATCTTGATTTCACATCATTCTAAGTATTTTTGAAAATGTGTTCCATAGTTAAGCCTAATGGGACTCATACACCACTTGTGGCGTATGAGTCCCATGTAGCCCAAAATCAAATTTAATTCAAATTCTTGGTGAGATTTTATTCTCCTACATCTAATGTTGGATTGTAGTGTTGTAATTTTGGGAAATTTGACATAAACACGTATAAATACAAGTTTCTTTCACTCATTTTTTGCCTAGAAAAAGCTAAGACTTTCATGAGAGTGTTCCTAATAGAAAATTTAATTTCACAAGAACATTTAAGAGTTTACAAGAGCATTCAAAGGATGATTATCAGGTATTTTTTAGCATCATTTAAGTATCAAGTGTCATGTCAAAGTCATCATGCATCAAGTTTTTTTTTGAGCTAACAATTGTGGTATAGGGTTTCATGATTCAAGCTAGCATTCAATTCAAGATTTATAACATTCAAGCAAGAGTCAAGATCTACATCGATTGGATCCACTTCATAATTGTTTGTAGCACTTTATTGCTAGGATTTGGTGAGTTGCAACATTACATTTTGTTCATTCATCATTCTTCTTTCCTATTTCATTTCATTACAAGGTTTGATTGCCAAAACGGGGTTTGACCAAGGAAAACCCCTTTCCACTAACAAAACAACATTTTCCCCTCTATTTAATGTGTAATTTGCAGATCTAGGTTGAATAAATATTGAAGAGAAAGTTTGGAGAAAATTTTCAAGTGTTCAAAGTTGTCAAAGTTGTCACCTTGCATTGGAGATAATTGAGAGACACTTACGGATTGTAAATCAGAGATTTGAATCCAAAAATTAGGTGGAAAGGATAGAGCATAAATTGAAGAGAAAATTCAAATGTTGAATTTCTAGAAAACCCTAACTAGATTGATACACCATTTTTTGGCATATGAGTCCCAGTATAGGAAATTTTGTAGATTTCAAAAGTTCCAAACATCGCCTAGAAAACCTAATTTGGGAATAAATCACCCAGATTGGCATATGAGTCTGATTAGGCATTAATTTTAATGTTTTCAGCATTTCAAGTCTTCATCTAATCCTCTTTAGGTTTTACATGCATTTTTAGGTCATTTAGTGAAGCCTTGCATTACAATAGGTTTCAGCATTAGGACTTTCATTTCATTAGTCTTTCCAAGCTCTAGCTTGGTGGTGAACCCTTCTTTAGTTTACAGTCAGACCCTAGGAAAGCCCTATTGCAAGATTGATTTCTCCTTTGCATATCTCAGATTGGGATCTCTAGGGTTTTCCTTGAATGAGAAGTGTAGAAGAAAGTTATTCTATCTCCCAAGTATAGAGAGGCCAATTTTTTTTTTCTTTTTAGAAATGAAAAATTAAAAGGAAATTAGATTAAATTTAGAAATCCATATCTAAATAGAGAAAATATGCCAAAATAAAATCAAGTGGTTTGAGAGTGCATCCCTATAAATTTTAAGATAAATCTAAGAAACTATATAATTGGGTGCTTCTACTTGAATTGAGATGCTTGTCTCTAGTGTCTTTGAGTTTGTCATTTCCCAATACTTTTTAGGATGCATAGCTAATTTTTCTTATGCCTTGTGTTCTTTTAGAATTTTGACTTTATTTACTAGAAAAATATTTTTACTATAAAGTAAAATACCTAAGCCAATCCCCTATTTATCTTATTCTAACCTCCAAACAATTAATTTGGGAAGTTGGGAGTGTGTGTTTTCCTAGTGAAGTTAAAATGGTGGTGTGTATAGAGATATTGTGTGTAAGAAATCAAAAATAGTTGGATTTTTATAGAATAGCTAGTATGTGGTTGCAATGGAAAGAATATAAGAGATGGAAATAAAAATCATAGTGAAGGGAGAGGTTTGGAATAAGGAAAAGGTTTAAATTTTTAACAAAATGGCAGTGAAATTTTTTTTAAATAAGGAACTAAGGGGATAAATGGAGGACACTAAAACTTCATTGAAAAAAGGATATCTATAGAGAGGCAATGGGGAGATAAGATAAATTAAAGATATATCTATTATTTTAGCACATGAGATTTATATCTTTAATATTCAATTGAGAAGCTTTCTACTTTGTAAATAATGGAGTACCTTTTAAAAACTAGCAATAGAGGAATATTGTGAGAGCACTTGTATGATTTTAAAAGAGACAACCCTAATGAATGAGATTAAAAATAAATTTATATGTGTGATAGGTCGAATGTGAGCATTAGAAAACAAGCAACAAGTGAAATAGTGCAAATAAACACCAAAACAACCTACACCTCAAGATTAGCCTAAGTTGGAAACAACACAAAGCAAAAGCAACAAAATGGAACTTTATACCTTGCATCGAATTGATCCTTTGGTTGGCCCTTCGATCTTTGGTGTGTATGCTCCTTGGATGGCACAAGATGCAAGCTAAGTGATGTTGTGAGGATGAGTGCAAGTGGATGAAAACATGAAAATGGCTAAGTGTAAGTTGAGAAACAAAATTGCAAGAGTTTGGCTAGCAAAATGATCTCCTCCAAATGAGAGAAAAGAGGGGGTATTTATAGGATTTTTGAGAATTCGTAGGGGAAATGGAGGGTCAAGATTGAGCCACCAAATATCAAGATGTAGGGCTAAGGTGAGTTGAGAATTCACAAGCCCTCACATCTTGACATGTGGCATGTGAGATAGCCCTAAAAGGTGAAGTGGACATGAGGTGGAAGGAGAAGGACATGACATGGAGGGGGGTACAAAGTACCTTGGGATTGGACAAGATCTCCCCATAAAGGAGGTCCTTGTCCCCATGTGGGTGAGAAGACATATGAGGAATTAAAAATTCCTCAAATATTCTCATGGGGAGCTGGGAAAGAATAAAGAATAAGTGAAGGACATGTGGGGAGAAGTGAAGGAATTAAAAATTCCTTTTGGGTGCCTTGGGGGATTAAAATGAATTAAAAATTCACATAGGGAAGTGGAGTGCCTTGTCCAAAAGGAGAAATCCTTTAATAAGGTTGACTCAAGGACATATGCCATAAATAGGATGAGGATTAGGTTAGGCTAATCAAATGATTAAGGTTGTGCAAGTACTCAGTTAGATGGACTAATGACTCATTAGAAGCAAGTGGGAAATTATGGAATATGTGACCTTAATGATGATTAAGGGTGTGCACATGCTAACACTTATTAATTAGAAGAGGATGAAGTAATTAAAATGGATTAGGGGCCAACTTGCAAAAGTTGGAGGATGTGACCATGAGAGAGAAAAGATGGAAAAAAAGAATTTTAATTTAAAAGGGGAATATAACTAAATTAAATAAAAGGGTATATTTATTTAATTTAGAGGAAGAAGAGGGGTAAAGTATTAAATTAAACACTTTAGGACCTTTGTGCAAGATGCAAGGTATTAATTAAACAACTGGTTTAATTGATATTGACAGAGGGGATGAGCAACCGGATGAATAAGGAAATGCATTTGATCATATGGAAGTGATCAAATTGGATGTCTAAAATATGTGAATATGCAAAAAAGGATTATTGGAAATATTCTAAATCTTAGTGTTATAATGGTTTCAAGGCTTACACTTAAATTTTGAATACAAACATGAGCATCTAGAGTTCTTAGTATTTAGAAATGAATGCATGGGGCATTGGTATCCTAATTGATTTAGGTGTCCAAACTTTAGGGACAAGCTAGGGATGAGTATCCTAATTTATTTAGGTGTCCAAACCTTAGGGATAGGCTAGGGACAAGTTCTTAAGGAATTTTCTCTAGTTTTTCACATACTTATGATTGGTAGAAAGGCCAAAAAATGGTTTAAATGATCATTAAACATGACTAGGAGAATGGATGCTAAAATATTTACAAAAATGTAAGCTTGAGATTATCAACTATATAATTTTTGACCTTTCATAACCTTTAGAGTCATCTTGTAATAATTATTCCCATAAATAAATACTATCATTATGCAATGTAACAAAAAGTAAATTATCATCAAAAAGATCCATTAGACATGGTATTTATCAATCAAAATCTAAATAGAGAGAAAGAAAATTACTCTAGAGTAATTCATCATCTTCATATCACTAACACCAAGCATAGGCATAGGAAAATAAATGCCTCCATAGCTCATAAGCAAATTGGGTGAGAGTATACAAGAGAGAAGGATGAATAATCACCAAATCATTAAATATAGAATATTAACCACATGATGAAGTAATGTAATCATATAATACACATTTCCATCTCTATAATATGACATAAGAGTATCTAGGATAAAATGATGACACAATAAATTCATAAAATTCAACAAGGTGTGTATGTATCCTATCAAGAGATAATGACGCATGAGAATCCATAATAATGATCATGCAATATACTTGAAGTAAAAGGGGTGGGTAAGTAAAGTTGAAAG
Organism: Sequoia sempervirens; assembly: GCA_007258455.2. NCBI lineage: Eukaryota > Viridiplantae > Streptophyta > Pinopsida > Cupressales > Cupressaceae > Sequoia > Sequoia sempervirens. Next base: position 26,034,874 of record VDFB02000002.1, on the reverse strand, counting down.
AATGAAAAAAAAACCCAAAGAAATAATTTAGCAATGATATAGAATGAAGTGTGTGTGTAAACCCTAAATAGATTTGTAATAGATGATATATAATTAGAAAATTAATATTTGAATAAAAAGGGTAAAAAATTTATTGAAATCTAGAAATTAATAGTACATTTTCAGAAAGCTCCCAAGAAAAGAAAGAAGAATAGATCCCAACTAGGACAAAAACCACCACCTACACTACAAAAAACACCTCAACCGACCAAATCATAAAAAATAGCCCTCTCTAAATCATGATAATAGTTAGGGGATAACTACCCCCAACCCTCAATCTTCCAATCCTCATCATGCTCTGAAGCCCAATTGGCCAAAAAATCAACAATCCTATTCCATTCGCATAGGATGTGGGTAAAGGACACCACTTCCAACATAGAGAACATCTAAAGAATCTAATGAAAAACCAAAGCCAACTACCAATTAAACTCAATCAAATTTTTCTTATTCAACAAATAAACAATAATCTGTGAATCAGATTCAAAGATTATCTTATGCAACCCAAAGCACAAGCACACTCAATAGCCCAGAGAATCGCAACTCCTCGATAGAGTTATTAGAATTCTCCCCTTTATGAATGGAGAAAAAGAAAATAACCAATCCAAAATAGTCTCTTCCAACACCCTCAATCCCAGTAGGCCTAGGATTACCCCTAGAAGAACCATCAATATTGATCTTCAAAATACCCTCTAGAGGAGGGAGCCACCTTCCAACCCTTAAACCTTCTATTTAGCCTACCTACCTCTTCTAACAAAAGTGGATTTACAAGTTAACCCATGTAAGCCCAATCTATTCAAAATCTCATCCTCACTCCTTTCCAAAGGATACACTACTTCACATTTAGCCTCCACTGTCTCTTGGATCATACCAACAATTCTTTACCAAATCTATTGGACCATCATCTTATCCCCACAAAAAATCATATGATTCCTTTCTAGCTAGATTTTCCAAAGGATGAAGGTAGGACCAATGCACCCCACAATATGGAGGAAAGAGGTTTGAGTATGTGACCTTCCCAGACTGTTCTAGAACTCAACAAGGGAAGAAGCATGAACACAAGGATGATTCCCCACACCCCACCAAAAATGTCAAAGTAGCATAGAAAAGGAATAACAAAAGAAGAAATGGGAATAATCCTCCTCACTACACCTGCATAGAACACAAACATAATGGCCTTGGAATCCCATCTTCTAAAGATTATCCCAAGTTAAACATCTATTCCATGCTAGAGTCCACACAAAGCTGTTACACTTCAGCTAGGAGAACTTGTTCCACACATGCTTCCACCAAAGAACCTCCACCCCACCATACTTACTAGCTAGTAACTCTTGATACCCAGTAGCCATAGTGAAGGCACCTTTAGGATTCAGAATCCAAGCAAGAATATCCTATCCCTTAAGAGAGATGCATTGCCAACCATTCAAAATATTTTGAAGCTCGATATAGTTCTTAGCCAATCCAATGATAGGCCAATCACTAGGATATTCCACCTAGCCACCACTGACTGCCCACAAGGGAAAGAGGTCTTAAAATAAATCACCCTTGACCAGCCAATTTCTACAAAGCGCTAGGTAAGATTCAATAAATTAGGATATTGGTGCAGAATGGGGGCGAAATCATCCCAATAATTAGACCAAAAGAGCACCTCAACCCCCTATTACAAACCCAAAAGAACACCTCCTTGATTAGCACATCCCATTTCTTAAGTGTACTCCAAATCACAGAACCCTTCCCCACCAAAGGATAACGAGGTACCTCCTCCTTCAACACCCCCAAAAGGTACATTTTGTGAGATAAAAGCCTAGCCCAGATATGATCATGTTCCAAACACCATCACCAATAAAGCTTCATAGCCAATGGCAACCCAGTCAGAGTCGACTTTTGCAACCCAAGACCCCCAAACTACTTCAGGCTACACACAATATCTCACTTCACAAGGCTCCACTTAGACTAGGGCAAGCTGCCTGCCCATAAGAATTATCTAGCCAAAGAATCTAGATCCTTAGCAAACCCAACTTGAGCCACCTGTAGCATACATCTATAAATGGGAAGAGCTTGCACCATAGATTTAAGCAACTAAACTCGCCCAACAAAGGAAATCCATCTATGAGTCTAATGACTAACCTTCACATGAAACTTGTCAAGAATATTCTACCAAGACTCACTAGGAAGATTACCAGGAGAGATAGGAATGTCAAGATAGATTAAAGGAAGAGACCCAATTTGAAATCTCAAGATACAAGAAATACTTTGCTGAATGATCCATAGAGTGTTGAAGAAGAAAATAGAAAATTTCTCTTCATTAATAATTTGACCAGAAGCAACAAGATAAGTTTCCAAAGCCTTGTGAAAATTAGTAGCTTCTCTAAGCTTATGCATACCAATCAAAGCAGTATCATCTACAAATTACAAGTGAGACTGAGGAGGAAAACCATTTCTCCACACCCATCCTTGAATAAGACCCAACTCCATGTTATGCTTCAACAATATCCCCAAACCTTCAACAAGGAGAATAAAAAAATAAGGAGAGAGAGCATCTCCTTGTCTAAGGCCTCTAGAAGCACAAAATAGAGAAGAAGGCTCACCATTTACTAGAACTAAAAAGGAAGTGGAAGTAACACAACACATAACCCACTGAATCCACTCTTTAGCAAATCCAAAGGCAATAAGAACTTTGCACAAGAAGGGCCACTTAACTCTACCATAGGCCTTTGCCATATCCGACTTGATGAACATAGCCTTTTATTTGGAGGATTCCATAGAGTGAATAGTTTCAGTAGCAAAGACCACCCCATCCAAAAAAATTTGATCCTCCACAAATCCACTTTGTTCCTTAGAGATAAGCCATCTAAGCCATCACTTCAACTTTTCAACAATCAACTTGGAAATTATTTTATAAGCCACATTACAAAAGGAGATAGGGAAAAACTGACTTAGCTGATCCACCCTCACATTTGGGAATGAGATCCAGGAAGGTAGAATTCAAAGCCCTCAACATCTACTTATTCCTTTGAGACTCGCAAACCACTTCCAATAAGTTCAGCTTAATGATATCCCATAACTCCTGAAAGAATTCAACTGGTAATCCATTAGGGCATGAAGCTTTCCCTTTCTTCATCTGAAAGATAGTAGCCTCTAATTATTCCAACGAAATGAAGCCAAAAAGGTTCTCATTCATCTCCCTCATAGCCAAAGATGGGATACAAGATAGAACATGGTTTTCTTATGCCAAAAGATCTCGAGAATCCTCTCTGAATAAAGAAGAAAAGCATTGCAAAGCTTCTCTAGACACATCTTTCCAAGAATGTAATTGCTCACCCCTTCCATTCACAAGAACAAGAATATAATTACCATGTCTCTAAGCTTTAACTGAATTGAAGAAGACTACATTATTTATGTTCCTCTCCTGTAACCACTTGACCCGAGCCTTTTGTTTCCAATAAATCTCCTCACGTAGCTCACACTCCTCTAGAGGTTTCAAAGATCTCACCTCCCTAAGTAAATCCTATGAAAGGCCCAACTCCTTGATCTCTTAGGTAATGACATATAGGTTAGCTTGAGCAGCAATCTTAGCATGAAAAATGTGTTTTACGCATTGCTTCAAAGAATTTTGAAATTTGCCCCAGATGTTGACTGTCAAAATAATGATATGTATATGCCCCCGCGAACGATGAATCGATCAAATTTTGAGTTTTCGTGATTTTTTTTTATTTTTTTTATGATTTTTAATTTTTTTCAATTTTTATGATTTTGAAGATGTCGATTCATCGTTCGAAACTAATGATTTGAAGAAATTGACCTGAAAAGATATGAAATGAGAATTTGATGAAGAAATTGCCCCTGCTATGTGAAAATATGATAAAATTCCCCAATTTTGTGTATTGAGATGCCCTAATTTGATGATGTTTGTCTGATAAATTTGTTCCCAAGGTTGTTGGAAAACAAATATAGCTGATAAATTTGCTTTTAAAGTTGTTAAAAACAAATAGTTGTCGATAAATTTGCTTTTCATGATGATGAAAATCAAACAGTTGATATTCAGATTTGGTTGATGAGTTTGTTTCTAAAGTTGTTAAAAACAAACAAAATTGTGATAAATTTGTTTTCAAAGTTGTTAAAAACAAATAGTCGAATGATGTATTCTGATTGGATTGATTTGATTGATTTGATGATCCATTTTGATTTGAATGATGGTTTGATCTTCTGATGTTATTGACGATTTGATCTTCTGATGTAGGAACAAGTGGTGTGAGACCAACAACATCTGGGGGTAGCACCTCATAGTGTTGTCATGTGATCAGCTTTGATTTTTTTATTCAGACATTGTATACTTTGCCAGCTTTTTAGAAATCTATAAATGCAAAATGCAGATTCTAACATGAATGCAATCTATACTAACCATGCAGGACATTCATACAATATTGCCATTTGGAGAGCTTATACATGCTTCTTGTATCATCATAGAGCTTTTAAATGTTGAAAGTTAATACAAGCATCAAAGGGTATGTTAGCACTAGTGATGTCCTGAGTATTGCTTTCATGATTTTTAATATAGCAAGTTAATACAAGCATCTAGGTATAATTGAACCGAGATGACCTGAGTATTGCTTGCATAAACAGACAAGAGTTAATCCTTTTCCCATGCAAATTCTGAAATGTCATCCATGATACATAGTAGAGCATGTCTCGCGACCAATTTGCATAGTACTAATGATTTCCTCGCAAACACAGACAAAGAAAAATCATACTCCTTCCTTGCTTTTCTAGTTCAGTACATCATCGAATTGCTCCAGAGATATGATAGAAAATCAAACAACCATTCCATTCTTGCTTAAACTATTTCAAACATTTATTTAGATTAAGATCATCCAAGTTTTAGTTATCATTATTGATATTCTCACTTCGATAGTTGTTTGGATCATGTTGTTTTGATTTTCATTGGCATGAATATGTTTGTGATCGATTTGATACGACAATGTTTATTTTGTTTTGTCAAACTGTTTAATATCTATTTTGGAATATTCTGAAAGCTCGTTGCCCCTCTCTTGTATGTTTCTGCGTTTTTCCCCCAGTGTAAACACAACCTAAAGATAAAAGATATGTACAAATTCATCAAGCCATGATGAAACCTAAAGATTCCCACTACATGATATGGATAATGAAAGATATATACAGATGATTGACATGGATGGATGATGCCGAAAGACATAAACTAATAAATGAAGGAACCCATTTTTATCACAAGTAGCGCTTGTTTGCCAAGTTTTCACCACTTATTTTTATTGCACTTTTTCAAGATTTTTCTAATTTTTTTTTTTTTTTAGGACTTTTTATGATTTTTTTGATTTTTTCAGGACTTTTTAGACATAGAACTTCTTGAGATGAATACTATTGATTGGCTCTTCAAACAGGTCCCCCTCTGATGTGGATAACTGATATGCTCCAGAACCATATGCTGCTACGATAACAAATGGACCAAGCCAATTAGGTTCAAATTTGCCTTTCTTTTCTCTGTCTTGCTGATTACGTGGATTTTCTCTCAAAACTAAGTCACCCACTTGAAATGCCCGTGGTTTAACTCTGTGGTTATAACTACGAGACATGACTTGTTGATAACCTTTCAAGTGATCAGCTGCATGTTGGCGTCTTTCATCTAACAGTTCAAGCTCTTGGAGACGAGAAACCCTGTAGTCTTCATCAGTTATCAATCCCTTAAGTGAAACCCTAAGTGAAGGTATTTCAACTTCTAATGGTAAAATTGCTTCTGCTCCATAGACTAAAGCATATGGTGTGGCTCCTGTTGGTGTGCGAACACTGGTTCTATATGCCCACAAAGCTGGGTTGAGTTGAACATGCCAATCACGTCCAGCATCATTTACTGTCTTCTTCAATATCTTCAAAATGGTTTTGTTAGAAGCTTCTGCTTGACCATTACCCTATGGATAATAAGGTGTAGAGAACCTGTGTTGGATATGAAATCTTTCACAAAGTTCATCAACATCTTGATTCTTAAAAGGTCTTCCATTATCCGTAACAATAGAATTAGGAATTCCATATCTACAAATAATGTAATTCAGGATAAATGAAGATATCTGTTTACCAGTCACTGTTGTTAGAGGAACAGCTTCAATCCATTTTGTAAAATACTAGCATGTAGCTGTAATGATAAATTTATGACCATTTGATGATGAAGGATGTATTTTACCAACAAGATCTAATCCCCACTGAGAAAAAGGCCATGTCAAAATGAAAGGTTGCAGTTCTTGTGCAAGGTGCATGAATAAGATTCCCGTGGATCTGGCATTTAGAACACTTCTTGACAAAAGTAAAAGAATCTTGCTCCATGGTAGGCCAATAGTATCCCATTCTGACAAGTTTCTTGGCTAAGGTCAAACCACTCGAATGAGTTCCACAAATACCACCGTGAACCTCTTGTAAGGCTTTTTCAGATTCATCGCGTTCAAGACATCTAAGGAGTGTACCATCAAGACCATGCCGATAAAGGATATTGGCAATTAAGGTATAACGGGATGATTGGCGAATGAAATTCTGTTTTTGGTTGTGGGATAAATCTAAAGGTAAGATGTTATCTTTCAAATAGGTATAAGTTTTGCCATATAAAGGTGAATCTGAACCAGTCAAATGACATATAACTTGGGTTTCAGGATTATCATATGCGGGAGAAAACAATTGTTCCACCAAGAATTCATACTTGGTTTGATCTTCAGATATTTGTAATAAAGAAGCAATGGTAGCCATTGCATCTACAGCTTTATTATCAATCCTTGATATTTGTGAAAACTTGATTGACACAAAATATTTCTTATAATCATCCACCATGTTCTTATATGGTAGCAACTTATCATCTTTAGTTTGATAATCATCATTAATTTGATTAATGACAAGTTGTGAATCACCATAAACTTCCAGCTCTGTAATTTTCCATTCCAAAGCTATTTTCAATCCTATGAGTAATGCCTCATATTCTACTATGTTATTTGTGCAAGGAAACATCAACCGATATGATCGTGAGATGGTATGTCCTTCAGGTGTAACAAAAAGAATCCCTGCCCCCAAGCCATATTGTGTATAAGATCCATCAAAGTACAATGCCCACGGTCTCTGAATTGTTGCTGTAAAGACATCTGCATCAGGAAACTCAATGTGAATTGGATTGTCTTCTTGTAAAGGAGCTTCAGCCAACTGATCTGCAATGACCTGTCCTTTAATGGCTTTTCGATCTACATAGTGAATGTCAAACTTACTTAAGATCATTACCCATTTTGCAAGTCTTCCTGTTAAAGTAGCTCTGCTTAATAGGTATTTCAATGGGTCTATCTTTGTTATCAGCTTAACTGTATGAGCCAACATATAATGTCACCACTTTTGAGAAGCAAACACTACTGCAAGACAAGCTTTTTCAATGAAACTGTAGTTTAACTCATGTCTTGTTAAGGTTCTGCTGATATAATATATAGCCCTTTCTTTACCTATAGAGTCTTCTTGTGCTAGCAATGCGCCCAAAGATACTTCTGTTGCTGAAATATAGAGTATGAGTGGCTCTCCTGGAATAGGTGGAATTAAAACTGGTGGATGCGTAAGATATTGCTTGATCTGATTGAATGCTGCTTCACATTTGTCATCCCATTTAAATGGAACATTTTTATGCAATAAATGTGTAAATGGAAAGCTTTTGTCTGCCAGTTGAGCTATAAACCTTCTGATGGACTGTAATCTTCCTTGCAATGATCTTAATTGACTGATATTTTGTGGTGGAGGCATGTCCATTATAGCTTGTACCTTTTCTGGATCAACTTCTATACCCTTTTCTGAAACAATGTACCCTAGGAGTTTTCCAGATGTAACACCGAAGACACATTTCTTTGGATTTAGTCGAACATTGAACTTCTCCATTCTGATAAAGATTTTTGACAAGATTTCCAGGTGTTCATCTCGTGTATGAGATTTGGCAAGTAAATCATCAACATAATCTTCCATGAATGTATGCATCATATCATGAAAAATAGCTGTCATTGCTCTTTGATAAGTAGCTCGTTTCTTAACCCAAATGGCATTACATTCCAGCAATAGGTACCCCAAGGACATGTGAACAACTGTTTTATCTTTGATCTTCCGGGTGTAATTTTTTATCCGGTTGTATCCTCAAAATCCATCCATTAATGAATATATTGCATGGCTGGCAGCGTTAAGTCAACAATCATGTCTATGGTAGAGGGAAAACACCTTAGCAAGCTTTATTTAAATCTGTACAAACTAAACTTGATCCTTCCATCCGGCTTTGAAATAGGTACAATGTTTGGAAATCCACTCAGCATAGTCAATAGATTGAATGAATCCAACATCCAAAAGCTTCTTTAATTCTTCTTTGACCAATAATGCAACATGTGGATGCATCTTTCTAAGCTTTTGCTTTGAGGTTTTATCCCAGGTTTGATAGATAAATGATGCATTATCAGATTAGGATCTAACCCTGGCATATCAGCATATGACCAAGCAAAGTTAATTTGATTATCCTTCAAGAATTGCATGAATTTCTGGACTTCTTCAACTGTTAATGATGCTGCAATTTGCAAAACTTTTGGCTTCTCTGCTGTAATTATGTTGATTGATTTTGTTGGTTCGATCAAAATAGAAGATCTTTCATGATAATACTTGGGAAGAGTGTCAAGTTTCTCATCCTTCAGTGCCTCAAAAATGTTTTCACTGTCAGATTCGCTCTTTACTTTTCTCTTGTTTTGATCTATCACTGCCATTTTTTAGTTTTCACCAATAGATCCATCTTTTATTTCATTTATTTTGCAGCTAAGAGACTTGACACTCTCCTTGTCAAACTCATGAGTATAAGATTCTTGAATGAAACAATTGTTTTTCTTCATTTGAGGAACAAAGGAAAGTTATAACATCTTCATCATTACTGAATGTAGGAATATGGATAGGTGCGTCAATGTCCCAATCTATAAGTTCTGGATAAACTAAGGGCATAGGATCATTAGGTTGGGTAAGGTCTTGAATTGTCAAAGTCATGATATGGTTATCATCCTCATGGTAGACAAGGTCTGTGATAGTATTCTCCTGTTGATTATCAATCTCGTTAGAATCTGATTCTTCCTCACTTGAGTCATGATCGCTTTGTAAAACATAATCGAGTGGAGGCCTTGAGCCTTCTCCTTGTATAAGAACAGGTGCATATTTGTGTATAGTATCAACTTGTTTATCCCTCCAAAATTCATCATTATAAATGGTGTCCCATTCATATTCATTAGAATCAGTATCTGAACTATTTTGCAATTGGTAAACTGATTCATGAGATTTATCTGACACGGATCCTCCTTCATGAATTAATGATGTCTGCTGTGAAGTAGGTTCTTCTTTATCTTTACCATATCCAAGTCCTGTTTTATCACTTGAATGCTTTGAAATAGGTTGAATTGGTTCCACAATTCCTTCTCTTCGTTTTCCTATAGGACCATTCCCTTCATAACCCATCTTTTGCATGATAGCGTACCCCTTACCATATTGTTCTTTAGGCAACTTAATGTGCAAGAGAGATTCATCTTCATCTTTGTATAGCCAATTTAGGATATCCCTATCTTCAGCTTCTTCTTCAGTGGTATTGCTCTAATGAATTTTCCATCAAACTTTGTGATTGGCACGGAAGCTTGAGATGTAGAAGCGGTTGCAATCTTTTGATTTGATAAAGTTGGTAAACCATGTGATCTTGGAGAAGGAGGTAAAGTAGAAAGAGATAGTGAATATTCACCTACCCCTTTGTCTTTAAACTTCAGCTTAGTATCAAGATTCTTTGTCAATTCTTGCAATTGAACTTGTAAATTGGAAGAAGAAACGACAAGAGCTTCTCTATTGTGTGGCACAAAGACATCTTGAGTTACTCTAAGATTTGAACAAGTTTGGGTACTATTGTAATCAGCTTGTATAGTTATTTCTTGTCCATCATATGGAAACTTGATACATTGATGATATGTTGATGGTACTGCTTGCATATCATGGATCCACGGACGACCCAAAAGTATATTATAAGACAGATCTCGATCTAGAACCTGACAAAAGGTATTCTTCACAACAGGTCCCACTCTGATAGGTAGTAATATTAATCCTTTAGAAGCTCTTTCTTCATCATCATATGCCTTGATGGTTATCTTCCTTCGTGGATCAATTTCATTTTCTGAAATTCCTAAGGCATTTATTAATTTTAAGGTACAAATATTCAAACCGGCTCCTCCATCTATTAAGACACGTCTAATTCGATGTTTATGGATCATGACTTCAAGATAGAGCGAGGAATTATGTGGATGTGTCATAGAAGCATCATCTTTATCGGAAAATGAAAGACAAGTGGGGGAAGACAAATGTCCCACCATGGCTTGAAATTTGTTTGCATCTAGATCAGTATCAACAGTTGTGTTTACAAGAGCTTCTTCTAAAATATTCTTGTGTATGGGGGATATTTTAAGAAGTTCAAGAATGGATATTTGAGCTGATGTTTTTCTCAATTGATCAACTAGATTATACTGAGTTGGAGAAGAAATAGTTGTTTTAGATGAACTTCCTTTTAAAACAACCTTTGCTTGACCTCTTGTTGTTACATTAACCTGTTGATATTCTTGTTTTCCTTTGATTTTGATAACATTAATCCGATTATCATCTGTGTGAATGTGACGGATTATATTGTCTTCAATATTATGTATACTTTTGGCTTTGGTATCCGATGTTTCCCCCTTTTGGTAGTTTGGCAAAGGATCTTTGAATGCTTGATGATCATCATTGGTATGATGTCCCTCAATTGTAATAGTACCATTGTCAATTAAATCTTGTACTAGATTTTTCAAAGCTTGACAATTGTTTGTTCTATGACCTTTACATCGATGATAATTGCAATAATACGAGTCATTCCATGATGGTGGTTTAACTCGTGGCTCATAATCTCTTTGTGGTGGTAAGGTGATAACCTTATTATCAAGAAGCTCCTTGAGAGCAGACTCAAGAGATTGACCCAAAGCAGTAAAAGTCCGTCGATTTGAAAAGAACGAAGGTCTAGACGGATTTGATGTTTGGGTATTGCCAAGATTATTATTGAAATTACCACGATTTTGATTGGTATTTTGATTGGTCATGTTCTCTTGCTTGGAAATTTGTCCTTGTTGATTGTTGTTTCCTTGTGGAATTGTATTTCCTTGTGGATTGTTTCGTGGAGCACTTGATAGATTGAAAACAGATGGTCTTGTTCATAAATTATTTGCATCCACTATACCATCATTAACAACATTTTTGTTTCTATTCCAAAACCTTGTTTTATCGTTGTTGTTTTGATTGATGTACTTGGATTATCAAGTTTTATCACTCCCCTTTTAACCAAGGCCCCTTCAATGGTGATTGCGTTTTCAATCAGTTTTTCAAAGTTATGAGGACAATGAAGGTTAAGCCTATAGCTTAATTCTGGATCAAGGCTATTGATAAAGATATCCATCTTTTCCTTTTCAGGAATAGGACGAGAATATCGTGCAAATAACCTTCTCCACCTTTGTAAAAATGTAGTAAAGGGTTCTCCTACTTTTTGTTTCACTTTACAAAGATCAAGCATTGTTATTTGGTGTTGAATGTTGTAGGAGTATTGTGAGATAAACTGATTTATCAACTCCTCAAAAGTTTTGATAGGTGGAGTGATTTTTGAAAGCCACTCCATGGATTGTACACCTAGACTTCATGGAAATAATCGCATCAAGTAAGTATCGTCATAGGCGAATTCAAGACTCATGTTTCGGAAATCCCTAACATGGTCAATGGGATCAGTTTTTCCATTATACCTATCATACTTAGGAATTTCGCAATGTTTTGGAAATGAGATCATTTGAAGACTCCTATCAAATGGATAAGGAGATATGTCTTCCAAAACATATTTCTTTGTTGTACCTCCTTGCATTTCCTTTATTTGCCCTTGTAATTCTTTTATCTGTTGGTTAAGAGCACTAAAGTCATTAGGAGGAGTTTCAGGATTTTGTTTAATCCCTTCTATGTCAAAGGTGTGAGGCAACTTAGCTCCTTGATTAGCTAATGAAAGAAAATATTTTTCTTTGTTACGTTCTAGAATTCTTTCCATAAGAGTATGGAATTGGGGATCTTGTTCTGCTTCTTGAAGCTTTTCTTCTGTTAAATCATCAAGATTAAATGTTTCCTCTTCTTTTTCATTTCGGTCACCCATTTTACTAGTTGTGGTTTCTCCCTCATCTTTTTCCATTTGTTTTTGAGATCTCGTGAAGACAGGCATAGATTTGTGTCCAAATTTTACTCACTTTTGATCAAAAGAGTGAAATAGTGCAATTTATGTGATATATATGAAAGTCAAGATAGAATGAAGATTCTATGACTTACACAAAATTTCTAATCTTATAGCTTGTGTTGTTCCCTAAGTGAAAGGATGAAAATCCTGTTAGCGGGAATATAAGCAAAAGATCAAGAAAAGGATGGTTTTTCACTTTATGAAATTTTGATCATGGCTTTGTAAAATGATGGATTTTATGATAGATGTATAATGTATTCTAAGTTCTCTATTGCAAAATTTGATTTGGACGAGTAGAATATTCGATTGCGGGTTGGGGAATATAACTGAAACGGATGTGTTGACTATGGTTATGCCTTTGAGAAAGGGCTCTTCTTTGAAAATAAGCTTGTGAATACAAGGGCTCTATGGCATAATCATCTGAAAGACCTCTAACACAATCATGATACCTATGAAGAAAAGTTCTATATTTGAGTAAGACTTTTCGACTTTGATATAGGAATCGTTGCTTCTTCAATAATTTCTTGTGGTTGAGGGGTTTCTTTGGCTTCTTAATCCTTTTGGAAACGGATTTCTTTACAAATTTTGTGGATTTCCAATCTCGTAACATGAGATTGATCAATATGATAATGAGTGTTTTGGATGATCTTTATCTAAATTAATGTAGTGAAAACACATCAAACAAATTTAAAACAGTTGTTTTAAGTCCTATGCTAAACATCAAGTGTATAACCAAAATGTTTTTCAAAAAGTGTTTTAATGGGTTTTACACATGACAAGCACTTCAAACAGACTCACTCTTAGTTCTCAAGTAGGTCATCATAGCAATCAACAGCCCACATCTTAGAACTGCGTCGACTCACACAGCCGTGTCACCCCCGAAAGGGCGCCCGTGTTTTTGTCTTTTCCAGGTGCGTACTCAGAGTGACGGAAGTGGATACCAGATCCCCTGAGCAAACAATCCTTGGCAGTTATATGGTGAGTATCTTGGGGGTAGATTCTTCCCTCCCCTGCACTGTGATTGAAACAATGTTTGGAAACTGACTCGGTTAGTTACTACACTAGGTTCGTAGTAAGGGTTTCCGTTCGGTGCGGCAAATGATAGACTCCCTCGAGAGACCTCCCTACCTTTAGAACAAAGGCTTTGGGGATGGTTATCAATGCACACTACCGTCAAAAGAGGGTTTCCCCAATTTTGCTTTAAATTTTAGAGTGGGGTGGAATAGCCTGGCTTTGGCTTGAACCCACTTGAGTCGTTCCTCTTGGGTGAGTACTTTTTCCCACAAGAGCAGGCTCTCTACAAGGTTTTAACAAAGCTGTAAAATGCATAAAAAGAAAAAGGTGAGTTTGGCATTTTGATCACCCAGTTAAGGGGAGAGCATAGGCCTATCACCGAAGACAAAGCAAACAAAGGTTCAATTGTTAAGCACCAAATGAAAATTTTCTAAACTAAGTGAAGATGTTGCTTCACATAAACAGAAAATTCATTTTAAGCCTAAATTGAAAAATGAAGTGTCTATCCTAGGATTGCTTCGTTTTACCTTAGATGACTACCCTAGGATTGGTTAATTTTATGCTTAAATGACTACCCTAGGATTGGTTAATTTTATGCATTTAAATGACTACCCTAGGATTGGTTCTTTTTATCCTTTTAGATTATTAACTGTCTGCGGCTGCGTCGGAATCAGTTAGATTTTTTTTTTTTACAATTACAAATTACAAAGCTGCCTTTTAAAAGTTGCGCTGCAACAGACATTATTGGCGCTGCAAAAACAGTTAAGGGCGCTGCAAAAACAGTTAAGGGCGCTGCAAAAATAGTTAAGGGTGCTGCAAAAACAGTTAATGGCGCTGCAAAAACATTTAAGGGCGCTGCAAAAATAGTTAAGGGCGCTACAAAAATAGTTAAGAGCGCTGCAAAAACAGTTAAGGGCGCTGCAACAGTCTTCAAATGCGCTAATCTGGAGATGACCTTCCCGAAACGTGTTGTTTGCGCTATTCCGCTGTTTTTTTCCTGTAATCAGTCAAAAGAAGCAGCAAAAAGATGTTAAAAAGGGGGCAAGAGCCCCACGGTGGGCGCCAAAAATGTGTAATGTTTATTAATGGTTAATCTAATTGAAAATAAAAACACCAAATGAAACATTAATCTAAAGAAAACTAACTAAAATTAAGCAAACCAGTATTCTTCAGAGCCGTCCCATTTTCTCTATCTACAGTGATTCTTTTGAAGCTATTGCTCTTAGATTATGTAAGCTAGGCTTCCTTCAAATGGCAACTTGTAGAACGAGTATACAAATAAAAATGCTTTACTATTCTATATGCTGATGAAGATGAGATTGATGATACGGATATGGACAGGGGCTGTGGATTATGCACAGGGGCTGTGAATAAGAGATATCATGATTCTATTGCTATTGCTATGATTCTATGCTATTTATGCTATGAAAGTACTCTATGAATGCTATGGATGCTATGAAATTTTCCTATAGTTTACTTGCTTAAACTTCTATATGATTTGGAGCTCCCGGCAGCTGTATTTATAGATTTTTGCAGGCTCCATCCCGGCTGGCAAGAATCTACGGCTGTGAGATTGTCTGGTAAGTTTGAATGGTGAGAGATGGAGAGGTTGAGGAAATGGGGGAGGTTGAGAGGTTGGAGAAGGATGATTCTCGTCAACCCACGGAACAGCCTCACGGTAAAACAAGTAGAAATTTAACTTTCCGTTTAACCGCTATTTCCCTAGAGTTGAAGATAAATCCAAATTAAATAAATTAAAATTTATTTATCAAATGTAAGTGCAGAAGCCCATGACTGATTTTTGATTTTTGAAACTATATGTTTAATTAAATATTTTTAATATTTAATTACATGTGACTTTAGAAGAATTTGAAATATTTAAAAGATTTAATTAAATATTTTTTGGAAATATTTAATTATGAATAGATTTTTGAATCTAATTAGAGGAATTTTGAAATGATTTTAAGAATGAATATCTAAATTGGATTAGAGGAAATAATTAAATATTTTGGGATATTTAATTGTAAATGATATTTAGAAGAAGAATAATATTTTAATCTTTATTTGAATAAGATATTCAAACAAAGATTGGGCGGGGCCTTAGCTCAAGTTGGCTAAGTAATCTGCTAAGGGCCTCACTGTCATTTAGTTCTAGTCTCCGCCTACGGTATCGAGGCTTGTCACAACGCCCGCCTTGGCCATTAAAAAGTTTACCAGTGCAATCATAGCTTATAGGGGTCAAGCACGATTCCTCGTAGTCTAAAAAAAAAAAAAAACAAAGATTTTCATGGATAATTAATAAAATAAAATTGTAATGTTTATTTAATTAATAAGAATGAATGAAAGATGATTAAATAAACTTATTTATTTAATCTAAACAAAGAATAAAGAAATATAAATAAATTATTTATATTTATTTATACAAGCAGATAGAATTGAAGATTTTAATTAAATATTAAAAATATTTAATTACTAATGTATAATATGATGTAATTCATTTAAGGTGTGTATACATTTACCAATATAGAAATGACCACCAAAATTTTATAAATTAGATTATTTAAAAATGGGTATATGCCAACTTCCTCCAAATATCTATTACAAGGGAACTTGACCATGGAACTCATTAACTTGTGTGTTGCGGTGTTATATTTAAGGATAAACCCTATTCAATATGACACATGATCTAAAAATTATTAGAGATATATGTTACATCTTGTGCATTATCATAAGAGCACAACATCAATTCAATTAGACATGTCTAAAAATATTGCATGATTGTATTTTTGTCTTCAATCATTTTTCCTTACAATTGACTTAGTAATAAGGGTTTGAACAAAGGAGATTAACCCTACCCTTGCAAAATCCTAAATAATATTTATTGACACCACTCTTTTCTATACATGTTACATACATTAAAATGAACAAACTTCAAACATTCAAAATAGTGAAGTTCAAATATGTGAAAAAGGTTCAGTTTAGTAGGCACAAAGCTCAATTCCATAGTCATGGGAATGAAACAAAGTAATAGACAAAATAATTCTTATTCTTAAGGCAATAGTTTGACAAGTCCTAATTTTATAACACATTGACTAATTATTCAACAATATTTGTCACAATCTAATCAACATTGGATCTAGAGCTAAATATCATTATTTTCTTTATTTGAAATTTGTATACATTTAATGAACGTGATTAGTCCTACCTCTTTGTTCTAATTTAGATTTCTTATTAGATATAATTGCAAGGGATCTATAGGAGCCCTTATCCTCGATAAAAATCTTACAAACATATATTATAAGAACAATCCATATAATAGCATATGCAAAATATCATTGAGAGGATAAAACTACAACCAAGTAGAACCAACTCCATATATCTCAATATCGAAGACCAAAAATTAGATTCCATCCTAACTACATCCTAGAAACCAACCCTAGACAAGTCCCTAATGTTCCTTCAAAACTTGAGAAGCATGCACTATATCTACCACCTCTTCCACCCATTGTTCTCCATTACGTACATGTCTACCGATATGATGAACTACAAGAGATGAAGATCTAACATTGTAAAAAATATCCCTATAGTGGTCATACCTTTTCATGGAGGGGCCATAAAACATAAGAATTGTGAAACCAGTGCCAACTTCAAGGCATCCTCGATGGTGGTGAACATGTAAACCTACCAATACTATGCCCATATTATTGCAAAATACAAGGAAAAATCCAATCTATTTCCTCACTTGTATGAGTTCATCATCATTTCCCAAACCTTGGGTTGGTGGGGAAGCAAAGTCTTCATCCTTTACACCTATAACTATTGCTTTCTTCTCAAACTCTACCTTCACTTAGCATTATCCAAAGTTGTATCTAAAAATTGATTTCATTGGAATAGTTGTTAAAGTCATAATTGCATGATTACATCTAGAATAAAATATGCAATGTTAGTGGTAAAATCACCACAAGATGTAGTCTTTCATCACCTCTTTGTACAAAGTTCACTCTCCAAATATGTGATTGATAAATTCTAAGATTGCTAACTCATAACAAGTAAATACACGTTGTAGATATCTAGATCTAAACTTTTTCTCAATCCCCAACATTCATCTAACAAATCAATTAAAAAACTATTACAATTAAATTAACATCAAACTTAAAATTAAACACTATATATATAATTAATCTTGTCTCTTTATTCTGATTTAAATTGTTATTCATTTTAATTTAATTAATTTATTTTCCTATGCAATACAATAATAGAGAGGCATTCACCATCGTTCTAACTCAAGTTATATCTTGTACGTGTAACTAGGGTTAATCTTCCCTCATCTCTCCAACATGCTTTCACAAAGATTTTATTACTACGTACAGTTTCAAACACTTCGGTCGTTGTAGTATAGTGGTGAGTATTCCCGCCTGTCACGCGGGTGACCCGGGTTCGATCCCCGGCAACGGCGCATTTTGTAAAAAATTTCTTCCGCCTTCTTACTTGACTCGTCCTTCGTTCTATGCATGCATAAAAATAGCTTTAAACACATACAAATTTATAAAATTGCATCACACACCATTGCAGTTAACTTATCGTTCTTCCTCAATCGAAACATTTCATTGTAGGTTAATTTCTATTAAACAGTATAAAAAAGATAGAATACAAATAAAGTATTTTTTAATTTAGATTTAAAGTATAAATTTAATATATAATAGTTGTGAGTTAATTTAATCTAACATTATTCATCAATTTTTGATTATTTTGACATCAGAATATGTATTTTTTGTTGCAAAGTGTTTGAAATTTTGCTTTCAATTTGTGCTCTCTCTAGTGTTGAGTGTTGTGTTTGCCTAGGTTAGTTCATGAAAATGTGTGTAGAAGATTGAAATAAATGGGCAAGCATCCTATAATAATGTATGTAGATCTATGACTCCTTTCAATGCACTAAATCAAAATGTTTGACTATTAATTGCTCCTTAAATGCCACGAGGATGAAAGAGGATGTATGAGAGATGAGAGATGAAATGAATGTTAAGGAATGCCTTTAAATACTAGCACATAACTTTGACTTTCAAAATTGTATACTTAGTTGGCTTAGGGTAGGAAAATGAAGGGTAGTACATGATTATAATTTGCATTTGAATTTTGAAAAGTAGTGTTCAAGTCTACAAACATGGGTTGATCATATGACCATAGGAATGACCCTATGTGGGAAAATAACTATATCTAGATGGATAATGGTTATATTTGGAAATGTGTAATAATTGTGTGGTCTAGATAAAATGAATAAGAATGTATGCCTATAAGAATAAGTTGGGGCTAGTTATATGAGAATTTATGTATAGGGATGGGCAAAGGCCAAGGGAATAAGCCCAACTCCACACAAGATTGTGTCATTTGTTGATATGTACATGCCAAGGCATTCCCTTAAAATGGGCACGAAACTAAATAGAAAATAACTCTAAATAGTGTTGCATTTGCCTAGTTTAGTTCATGAAAATGTGTATAGAAGAAGATTGAAACAAATAGGCAAGGATCCTAGAATATTGTATGTAGATCCTTGACTCCTTTCAATGCACTAAATCAAAGTGTTTGATTATTAAATACTCCTTAAATTCCACAAGGATGAAAGATGATGTATGAGAGATGAGAGATATGAAATGAATGTTAATGAATGCCTTTAAATACTAACTCATAACTTTGACTTTCATAGTTGTATACTTAGTTGTCTTAGAGTAGGAAAATGAAGGGTGGTACATGACTATAATTTGCATTTGAATTTTGAAAAGTAGTGTTCAAGTCCACAAACATGGGTTGACCATATGACCATAGGAATGATCCTATGTGGGAAAATAATCAAATCTAGATGGATAATGGTTATATTGTGACATGTGTAATAATTGTGTGGTCTAGATAAATGTATAAGAATGTATGCCTATAAGAATAAGGTGTGGCTAATTATATGAGAATTTGTGTACAGGGATGAGAAAGGCAAAGGTAATAAGCCCAACTCTACACAAGATTGTGTCATTTGTTGATATGTACATGTCAAGAAACTCACTTAAAATGGGCACAAACTAAATGGAAAATGGCATGGGTATGCAAATTTCACCACGAAATTTGTCCCACATGTTGAGGTACATGTGATTCCTAAAATGATCATGGATCAAAAGAATGCAACAATTTTAAACATGCATGCAAAGTAAATATTTAGAAATAAAAGCTTAGCAATAATGGACCCTACATGATGCCATCATGCAACTATGTCCTTTGTGTTGGTGTGAATTGTTGGAACTGTGGTAAACCAGGACATGTGAAGAAGGATTGTAAGAACAAGAAAAAGAGTTTTGATTCTTCTACAGAGGAATCCTTGGATGATGGTAATCATGCTTTGATCATTTCATGTAAAAATGTTAGTGATGACTCTTTGCTTGATGTTAAAGAGTGATTTTCATGAGGAGGATGGTAGTCATGATGTCATGTGTAGCTCGTACCACGGTTCAGTGGGAGTTGTTGGCAATGACGTGGATGCATCATTGGTAAGGTTATCTTCATGTGATTGGGGATATGGTTTTTTATTTTTTTAGAGTGGTTGCTATTATGTCATGGTTTATTCTTGATATGCATTTAGAGTTTGGCATGGTACTTGTTCTCTTGAGACTAGGATGTATATATGTTATGGTGCATGCGATCTCCTAGTAGGAGATGGTTAGATCATGTTGTCATGTTTATGTTCTTGATACATGATTGGAGCTTTGACATTGATCTTGTGTAGTTCTCTTAAGTATTGGGTACATTAATCATTTGCTTGATTACTTCATGATAGTGCTATGTTGCATTTGGAGTTTGGCATGGATTGGTTGGTTACAGGTCCTCATGGATACTTGGAGAAATAGGCGAGGCTTGAGTTCTCTTATGGTAAGAGATATATGTTGGAATGGTTACTTGCAAGAAAAGCTTTTTCAACAGTAAAGACTGAGAAGCCTACACCTTGGTTGGACGTGAGTTCAACACACTCGGCAGTTTCACATGCCTCCAAAGAGGCAATTTGGATACAAAGACTTGGGAAAGGTATTGGTTTTAATTGCAAGTAAGCTAAACTTGAATGTGATAGTCAAAGTCCTATGTGTTTAGCTAAAAAAATCATATGTATCATGCTTGTACTAAGCATGTTGTTGTTCAGTATCACTTTATGCGAGAAATGGTTGAGAGTGGGAAGGTATTAATTGAGAAAGTTGACACTTTAATTAATGTTGCAAATTATCTTATGAAACCAGTTCCTACAAATAAGTTATCTTGGTTTTAATCATTTGCTTGGAGCTTCATGATTATGCAAGTTGCATTTGAAGTTGGCATGGATTGATTAGTTGGTCCAGGAAGGCCATTGGCCTTGAGTCTTGTACTTGATTTATAATAATGATTCCTTGTTTAGAATAATTGCAATGTATAATGTCAAGTGGGAGAATGTTGGGAATAGGATGCCATTTAATTGCAATCCTAAACATATTTCATGTATCTCCTAAGTCCTTGGAAAGTGTTCCCCAACACTAGGATTAGAAAGAGATTAAATTAGAATGAAATGAACATGTTAATTGACATTTGTAATTAATTCTAAATGATAGGAACATGTGAGGATGTCCAAGAAGAGTTCCTAAATAATAGGAGCACATGGGGTGCCCACATGGAAGGTGGAACCCACCTTGAGTTAAGTTAATTGTTTGGAGAAAAAAATAACACTTCAGTAATGCATGTAAAGATCCTAGAAGTTAGGGATTGATGTTTACATGCATGGAGTTCAATTCAGTTTAGTTTAGATCAGTTTAGTTTAGTTTAGTTTAGTTTAGTTTAGTTCGTTTAGTTTAGTTTAGTTTAGTTTAGTTCAATTCAGTATCAGTTCAATTCAGTTTAGTTCAGTTATGGTTCAAGTATCTTTAGTTGCATGTAGTTAGTTTGAGTTGCATGTTAGTTGACTTCAGTTGACTTGAATTGCATGCTAATAACTTGAGTTGCATGACAGATAATAGGTGACTACTTACAGTTAATTGGGGATGATCAATCATGCATGATATTTGCATGAGTGGTGGAGAGATATGTTTTAGTTAACAGAGATTGACTTGGACCCACCTTGGGTGCCCAAATTGGCATCTTGGAGTTAACACTTTTGCATGATAAGATCTTTTATAAGGCTGAGTTAAGTGGGCCCATACTTAGGTGCCAACTTTGAGGATAATCTTACAAGATATCTTTAGAATCAATGTTGAGTTATGACTTCAGTTTGGGACGCCCAAGTGGATGAAAGACTTGTTTTGACATTGTTCTTCATGGTAGAACTCTACTTGCAAACAATAGGCGTGGGTTTTGTGAGATAAGCATTGTGCTTTGTAATTGTAAACTCTTTGGAGTTTACAAGGCTCATTATTGCCTATTTATTGTAGCAAGTTGAAGAGAGTTTATCAGATTTTATTGCAGGTTGTGAAGAATAATTGTTGAAGGAAAAAGAAGCATCTCAAGGAAGGATTGATAAAAAATTATTGTAATCTTGTTCTAAGGTTAAATAATACAAGAACTATTGATTCTTGGTGGAGTTTTTTCCCGAAAGGTTTTCTCCACGGTTTTATGTTGTGTAACTTCTATCTTCTGGTCTTATTCTTCTACAATCTTCTATCTATTCCTACAAATGGTAAATTTAATCTAAACAGATAATCATCCACAAAAAAATTGTAACAAATAATACTTAATTAGATCTATAGCCACAATAGTTTTAAAAAGTATTAAGCTACATAATTACCTCCATTTTCAACATTTGGTATCAGAGTTGAGGTTGGGTACAGAGTTTGGGACACCTTTCTCTTAAAAGTTTGAAGGTTTTTTTGGCTATAGTGGGAGCTTTTACTATTGTGTTATTGCTGATTTAGGAAAATAAGTTTGTTACAATGAGTTTTAATTCTCTTAGATATTGAAAGATTCAATGGATCTAATTATGAGATGTGGAAACTAAAAATGGAGGATCTCCTTGAAGAGAGAGATCAGTGGTTAGTTGCTGGTAATGAGACAAAGTCGCCTACAATGATGTCAGATGAGGATTGGGCTAAGCTTGATAAGAAAGAAAGAGGGACCATAATATTATGTCTTGTTGATGTTGTTCTCTTGAATGTTTCAGAAGAAACTACTGCATATAAGTTGTGGAAGAGAATAGGTGATATCTATCAAACCAAAAGTCTTACTAATAAGTTGTATTTGAAAAGATAGTTGTATTCTTTAAAGATGAAAGATGGTGATTCTTTTGCAAATCATTTGAATGATTTTAATTTGATTCTAAGTCAGTTAGCATCTGTAGATGTAAAGCTTGAAGATGAAGATAAATGCATATTGTTACTTTGTTCTTTACCAAAATCTTGGAAAAATCTAATTGTTGCTATCAGTGGTAGTGGTGCAGATCCAAAGATGGAAAATATAATTCCTACACTCCTATCATAGGAGATGAGGAGGAAGTCTAAAACGGAAATCCAAGATGCCTTTTTTGTAAAAGGTAGGCCTGAGAAAAAGGAACCTAAGGGAGACAAGGAAGGGAAGGGTAAGTTAGAAGGACGAAGTAAGGTTAAAGAGTGATCTTCATGAGGAGGATGGTAGTCATGATTACCGTCATCCGAGGATTCTCTGTAGAAGAATCAAAACTCTTTTTCTTGTTCTTATAATCCTTCTTCCTTGTCTCCCTTAGGTTCCTTTTTCTTGGGTCTACCTTTTACAAACAAGGCATCTTGGATTTCCATTTTAGACTTCCTCCTCATCTCCTTTGATAGGAGAGTAGGAATTATATTGTCCATCTTCGGATCTACACCACTACCACTGATAGCAACAATTATATTTTCCCAAGATTCTGGTAAAGAACAAAGTAACAATATGTATTTATCTTCATCTTCTAGCTTTACATCTACATATGCTAACTGACTTAGAATCAAATTAAAATCACTCAAATGATTTGCAACAAAATCACCATCTTTCATCTTTAAAGAATACAACTATCTATTTCTACAAATGGTAAAATGAATCTAAACAGATAATCATCCACAAAAAAATTGTAACAAATAATACTTAATTAGATCTACAACTACAATAATTTTACAAAGTATTAGGCTATATAATTACCCCCATTTTCAACATGAATAAGGTGTTTTACCTAGCTAGTTCACCTAGTAGGTCCATTGTATTTATCAATAACCATTAAGTGAAGTACAAACAAATAGGTGTAAAAGTAATCATTAAAGGAAAGCATATATATGCTTGTTGAAATCATTTGCTAACGTTAGAAAATAAAATACACTTACTTCCAAGTGGCTTATCTAGCTCCACACGTGACATGATATTTATTTTGCATCAAAACATGTTAAGTTTACTTAGGTGCTAGGAATCTTTCTAGAAGTTTTAGTTTTCATGTGATCTTATCTTATCTTATTTTTAGTTTATCTCGTGTCATAGGAGTAAGATACTTGTTATGATATTTTCTAATCATATCTCTCACCTTGACTATATAAGCAAGGCCTCTTGTATGTTTTTAATCATAGGGGATGTACAATCATTGATCCATTATTGATCATTGTACATTCTAACATCAATACTTGGTTTTATTTCTTCCCAAGGGGATGAATGTTTTTTGTAGACATTGGATCATGTTTTTTCTTCAAGCATCTACCATTTCTATAGGAGATTACACATTGTGGGGGAGTTACATAATCTCCCTCTATCCCTCTTATGGAGGGGATATTAATTATATATTTTTTATGGATGTATTCCTTGGGTGGTCGTGTTGATTCCTCCATGAACATTACTTCTTTTATCACTTGTACATGATTGTTTTAATGTATTCTCTCTTTTGGAGATGGGTTTTATCCCATGTATATTTTCTCTTTTTCTTTGTTTGTGAGAGATCTTTCATAAATGGGTACTTAACAAGGCCTCGTAAAAAAAAAAAATTCCTTGCATTCTTGCATCATTTACATTTGTTTATTTCTTCCTAAGTTGAACTCAAGGGGAGGTATTGGTGTGAATAAGGTGTTATACATAAGTAGTTCACCAAGTAGGTCATATTCACATGTTAAGTTTACTTAGGTCCTAGGAATATTTCTAAAAGTATTAGTTGTCATGTGATCTTATCTTATTTTTAGTTATCTCATGTCATAGGATTAAGACACTTTTCATGATCTTATCTAATCATATCTTCACCTTGCCTATATAAGCAAGACCTCATATACATTTATAATCACAAAGGATGTAGTATCATTGATTCATTATTGATCATTGTACATTATTGCATCAATATCAAGAAAGGTATTCTCTTGCCATTAACTCTTATGGAATGTGTATCTTTTGTTTTTCAAGTGATCCTAGGTTGTGGGAGTTCACTATTAGATCCTTGGACTTCACTATCAATTCCTACACTTTGGAACACACTCTCAATGGAAACCTATAAAATAAAGGAAAAATATTCAATAAGTAGCTTGTATCTCACAAATGAAAATTAAGTGAAGAATACAATATTTTTTAATTGTCTAAGAAATAAGATTAGAAGAAATGAGTAAAGTTAAGGATGTAACACTTGCAAACATGCATGTAAAGTAAAAATTTTAAAATAAAAGGTTACCATAAGGATCCATTAAAAGTAATGGACCCTACATGATGTCATCATGCAAGTGAATCTTTTGGAATAAACTCTCCATGGAAACCTAAAAAATAAATGAAAACTATTCAATGAGTACATTCTATCTCACATATGAAAAATAAAGTAAAGAACATAAGCTTGCTTAGCCATCTAATAAATAAGAAAATAAGAAATGAATTAAGTTAAGGAGTTTCCTCTATTAAAAAATTAATAATATCATGTTTAGCTTGATGGCCATGGGATGACAAGGTACACTAAATTCAAATCATGTCATGTGATAATGTGAGTTTGTTTAGTCATTATTCTATGTTTTTGTGTAGAACCTATCACTACCTAAAATTTCAACATAGGAATGTGTAGTGAAAATATATGCCCCCTTCAATTGGCTACATTAGGACGAGGTAAGAGATTGAAGGAGAGAGAAAAAATTACATGAAAGTAAATATAATCTATAGATAATAATGTAAGTATATGAATCATGCAAAGGAATAACAATATTGAATACATCATGTGATAATCAAGTGTAACATGTAAAATGATAAAGGATAGTAAGTACATATGATTTGGAGACGAATCTCTAAGTAGAAGGTTTTCCCTTGTTGGGTTTATAGTAAATGGTGTTGTGGCCCTCAATGGCTAGGAAAACCTATGTAAGTGAGAAATTCGTAAGACCCAATGGTATAGTATGAGCATGCAATGGTATACATAAGGTGATAGATCCCTACTGGTAACGTGAATCTAGGTAGGAATAATGTGAAACTAGGAGACATGATTTCCTTAATAAGAAGGATGTCACTAAGAGTGGTGTAGGTATTTAATGTTAAGGAGGGGACTTGGCATGGTGTTCTTGATATAAAGATGTATCAATGAGAGTATAATGTGTAGGTGGAATGCGTAATGCCTCCAATATAGGTATAAATGCTAAAGATATTAGAATAAAAGTGATTGAGGTGTGGGAGGATATGATGCCACAATATAAGGATGTGCCAACTCTAAAAGTGTTATGCCAATATTGTTAGGATAGTGTGATACCTAATTGCTATGCTATTGTATATTTGTATGCATCTCCAACAATCACAAAATGGGTACTTGGACACCCATGTTGTTGAGAGATTATTATTTTATTATGGATTCTTCTCGTTTCCTTGAAATATTAGTTGTAATGGAATTCATGAAGGAGGTGGAGTTGTCACTAACAATTACAAGCTAAATTTAGTATATTCCTCAACATGGGAACTATAATTGAGTAGTGGAGCATCTTGCATTATTAGTGGGTTCCACATACATACATGGAGGTGAATTTATACATCTACCTTGTAATGTGTGTCATTATGAAGGAGTTGCAAGTCAAATATGGTATCTATTATTAACATAGAGGTTACTTAAATAACTATAGAGGGCATTCTAAAGGTATAGGTGAAGTCTAAGCTATAGGTTTATAGGTATATATGTTATACTAATGCTTGTGTTAGAGCATAATATTTATTTGGTGATCACACTTATTTATAAGTGTTCCTAATATCATTATTAATAAGGATTTTATTATAATTATAAGGTTTATATTTTTAATATAAAAATATGGCATTGGGGCATGTGCATGAAAATGGGGGACCAAAGAGGGGTCTAAAGTGACCACTTTTTTCTTCTAAAATTAGTAAAAACTAATATTAGAGGAGAAATTGAATATAGTTATGCTCAAAATTTGAAGATACAATGAAAACAAGAGTCATAGTGCTTTGAATCTACTTTCTAAACTAATATTTTTTAACGATGGAGATTAAGGGGTTCAAATAGGGGGAGCACACAAAGTGCTCATATTTTTTCATAAAAAAGATAACATAACATCTAGTGTGCTCCCCCTAAAATGTTAACTTTTTTTTAGTATTTCAAATAGCATTTTAGTGAAAAATTAGCTAACACCATGTAGTTTATGCCTGATTTTTTCTTATTTTAAATGAATACATGATTTTTAACTAATTTTCAAAGTGGACACATTTTGAAAAATAAAAAAATTGAGTGTGTACTCCCCCTATTGTTTAGAAACTAATCAAAAGTAAAAAAATATAATGTGTATAGAATAGATTTTAGAATATAAAATATAATTTGTTTCATATTTGAATGAAAAGATAAAATTGACACCAAAAATATTGTGCATAGGATTTCAACAAGAAAGAAAGATAAAAAAAAGGAGGAAATCTTTTAGAAACAAAAGTCAAGGGTCCAATGGTTGACAAAAGGGGATAGGAACACTAAATTTTTCCACCAATCAACTTTGGAACATAGAAGCAAAAACATAATAAGATCGTTGGTGAAAGAGGATGGCTCTATTGTGACCAATGAAAAAGATATTGCTAGGGAAGCTGTTAACTTCTTCTCCTCCTATCAAATGAATCTTGGCAATGCTCTTCAGGTAAATGCTAACTTTCTTGAAGTGATCCCTAATGTAATTTCAGATTTAGACTTGGTGCAGGGGCACCTACAACCATGGTGCAAGATTCAACTTGGTAGCAGACTGTCCTAAGGGACTTTAGGTGAGTCTCAAAGTTTTAGGTGCTTTATCTTAGTAGGTTTTAAAAATAAGGTCTAAGTAGACCACTCTTTTATGTATTTAAGGATTTTTGGAGTTTGGTGGTCAAATGTGCAAACATGCACTCTTCCTTCAATATTGTCAACTTTTCCATGAAGGAAAACTATTCAAATTGTAAATGGGAGTGCAAGAAAAGAGTTTAGAAGTTATATTAGGGACAAAATAAAGGTGTTTAAGTGGTCTTAGGTGTCTTGAACAACAAAATTGCATAATGATGCTTATTTAGCAAACAATTGTTAATGTTAGCACTTTTAAGGCAAATGAAGGTTTTGGTGGTTAAAGGGTGGTTATAGGAATTGGGGGAGGGTTGTATTGATTTGAAAATGTATAAAGGCCTTTGAAAGGAATGAGGATCTATTGATGGTTCAGTGGTGGTGAACATTCTTTGAATAAAGCAACATTTCTCTGTTAGTTCATTGATTTTCTTCTATTATCTCTGAATTTTTGTGTTTCCCTTGCACTACACAGACCGTAAATGTAATTTAAGGTTCTAATTTCTTGTCTCCTATAGGGAATGGGAATAACTCACCTTTGAATCCATATTGAAGTCTTAATAATAAATTTGGAGAGTGTTTTTTTTTTTGTAGTCTACTTGTGTAAAGTAGTGACGACACCGTTTGAGGTTCTAATATGTCTTAAGCCATTCCCACTTACTGTTTCAGCTTGTTACTCAGTGGGATGGCATGAAATTAGGTTAGACTATGTTTCTTTGTATTCTAGAGTGGAAATAAGGAGAGTTATAGGATGTGGAGTGTCACCATAGGGTGCAATGGTGTATTTTTCATG
This sequence comes from Sequoia sempervirens, assembly GCA_007258455.2. Lineage (NCBI taxonomy): Eukaryota > Viridiplantae > Streptophyta > Pinopsida > Cupressales > Cupressaceae > Sequoia > Sequoia sempervirens. Next base: position 26,006,488 of record VDFB02000002.1, on the reverse strand, counting down.
CAAGGATTGGTGGAACAATGATGAGTCTTGATGAATTGTTGATGGTATTATCTAGGAAATAGTATGAAATGTCTATGCAAACCCTAATAAAGTAGTTTTATGTCTTGGTTGGGCTTGGAAAGCGTTGGAAGGGTGAAATATTGAAAACCCTAGGTATTTGTGAGTAAGTTGAGGGTTTTGGAGAACGATGGCTTAGAGGGTGTGAAATTGTCAAAGACCCCTGGATTTGGGTGTTTTGAGACACATTTAAGAACTATCCAAGAGATTGAGGGGTTAGGAGATGTTTAAAGGGTACTTTGTAAAATATGGCTAATTATTGTAGCCTTTTTGTAGGGAAGTTTGATGATTCTCCATAATGTTGCAAAGAAACCTTGTGTGATTGGTTTGAGAATTGTGTCGGGGTCTGAAAGGATGCTTAAATGATGTTGAGTTGGTCTTTTTGTGGCCTTCTCTAAAAGATAAGCCCAATTGTTGAGTTTTGGAGTCTATAACATGTTGGTGTCAGTTGATTCAATGTGAATGATTGTGGTTTCAAGGGTTGATGTCTTATTGAGGTCTATTAGTTTTGAGTCTTCTCCACCTTGGCTCTGCATCATAGTGGTATTAGAGAATCAGGGAGTATATTTGTTTGCATTTAGCAGGTTGTGAAGAGCAAGGAAGAAGTGAAGAATTTGGTATTCAAGGATGCCTCCAAAGAACAAAGATATGGCTAAAGAGATGAAGGAGATGAAAGAAAGAAAAGCTAGAGAAATCAGAGAGTTGGAGGAAAGAATCATAACCTTGGAGACAAACAAAAGAAGGGATGTGGAAGAGAGTGAGTTAGATGAAGAGGAAGAGGATGAGTTTGAAGACATGGAAGAAGAACTTGATCCAGAGGACCAAAGAATTGCAAAGTTGGTGAAGGCAGTCAGGAATGACAAGCCTAAGGTAAAAATTGATGTTCCTAAATATGGTGGAAGATTAAATGATGAAGAATTACTTGACTGGATTGCTGCATTAGATAACCATTTTGAATGTGATGAGGTTCTTGAGGAGCAGAGAGTAAAGATTGCAAAAAACAAAGTTGCAAGGCCATGCTTTGGTATGGTGGGACTACTTTCAATCAGAGAAGAGAAAACAAGGAAAGTCCAAAATCATCTCATGGGACAAGATGGTATCCAAACTCAAAGGTAAATTCTTACCCAAGGATCATTAAGTTCAAATGTTTAAGAAATTGAAAAGCTTAAGACAAAAGGAAATGGATATTAAGTCTTATACTGAGGAATTTTATAAACTAAGTTTAAGGTTTGGTCATCATGAGAATGAAGATGAGAAAGTTGCAAGATATATGGGTGGTTTGAGGTTAAGCATACAAGATGAATTGGTTTGGCTAACCCTAGGAATGTAGAGGAATGCGATCAAATGGCAATCAGGGTGGAGGAAAAAATGAAGAGAAGGCAAGATAAAGAAACTAGGGGCAGAGGTAATGCATCTAGAGGTAGAGGATCTATGCCTAAAAGCCAAACAATGACAATCAAGAAGATGTCATGAAAGGACAAGAGCAATATGATTTCAAAGGTGGATGGAGAGGCACAAGGGGCAGATTTAGAGGAGGTAGGAGTTCTAATGTGTTTTTCAGGTAGATGTTACACTTGCAATGAATTTTTCCATCCATCCTACAAGTGTCTTGAGAAGATTTGTGCTTCATCAAGTGGAAGTAAAGGTGATAAAAGAGTTTAACTTGTGCAAGAGGATCAAGAGGAGAGCACTGGTTCATCAAGCCGTCCTACAAACCCTGAAGTTGGAGAAGCTTTGATGCTGCACAAACAACTTTTGAAGACTTCCAAAGAAGTGGAATCATTGCATAGGAAGAGGCTTTTCAAAACCACTTGCAAGAGTAAGGGAAAGGTATGTAAAATTGTGGTTGATTCTGGTTCAACTGAAAATATGGTGTCATGTGAAATGGTGAACAAGTTAAACTTGAAAAGGATTCCTCATGGATTTCCTTACAAGGTACCTTAGCTAAGTGATGGTCAATCTTTGTTAGTAAATGAGAAGGCTATTGTAGATTTCCAGATTGATGATTATAAATACATTGTTGTTTGTGACATTATTCCAATGGACTGCTGCATATACTCCTAGGAAGACCTTGGTAGTATGATATGTGTGCCATGTATGATGGAAGAGAAAATGAGTACACTATCATGAAGGATGGTCATAAGTTTGTCTTGACTCCACTTGTAGAAGATGTGAAAGGTAAAGCCAAAGTGATCATGTGTGGGAGCAAGGAACCTATAAATGTTGTGAAAGAAATCAAAAATTATGATGTTGTGAACAATTCTACATCTGATAATGCAAGGACAATAGGCGTGAAGGAAAAAATAGGGGTAAACTATGATTTACTAGAGAGTAAACAAGAAGGTGTAGTGATTGGGACCATTATATGTCCTTTGGTGGGTCATAAAGGAGAAGGTACATTTGCAAAGGTTGTCAAATTAGGAGTACAAAAGTTTGACAGAGGCAAGGGATTGGTGACAAAGGTGCAAGGATAGTGTGGATAGAGTGCACAACAAAGCAGACAAAAACAAAAAGATGGGACTAAGTTGAGGGCAGTTCATGGTAATGGTTTTGTTGACCTTTGTTTATGTGCAGGTATAGGTGATAGGAGACAAGTAGATTCTGAACCAAGAATACAGAAAGAGCAGACCTTAGGTCTAAATGTGCAAACATAGTCCTATGCAAGTGTAAGCACACTTCCAAGTGCAAGACAATTTTGTGTGCAAGGAATGATATAGTGGGAGAAGATTATTGATCCAAGAAGCATGTATGGTGGATGGTGGGGTTGGTATCAGCCTCCACTCATGGGACATGAGTTTCTTCTAGGGGGGTTTTATGGTGCAGAGGCACTTACAACCATGGCGAAAAATTCACCTTAGTAGCAGACTGTCTTGAGGGACTTTAGGTGAGTCTTGGAGTTTTAGGTGCTTTATCTTAGTAGGTTTTGAAAATAAGGTCTAAGTAGACCACTCTTTTATGTATTTAAGGATTTTTGTAGTTTGGTGGTCAAATGTGCAAAAATGCACTCTTCCTTCAATATTGTCAACTTTTCCGTGAAGGAAAACTATTCAAATTGTAAATGGGAGTGCAAGAAAAGAGTTTAGAAGTTATATGAGGGATAAATAAAATAAAGGTGTTTAAGTGGTCTTAGGTGTCTTGAACAACAAAATTGCATAATGATGCTTATTTAGCAAACAATTGTCAATGTTAGCACTTTTAAGCCAAATGAAGGTTTTGGTGGTTAAAGGGTGGTTATAGGCGTAGGGGGAAGGTTGTCCTGATTTGAAAATGTATAAAGTCCTTTGAAAGGCATGAGGATTTGTTGATGGTTCGGTGATGGTGAACATTCTTTGAATAAATCAACATTTCTCTGTTAGTTAATTGATTTTCTTCTATTATCTTTGAATTTTTGTATTTCCCTTGCACTGTATAGACTGTACATGTAATTTAAGGCTCTAATTTCTTTTTTCTCCTATAGGGAATGAGAATAACTCACCTTTGAATCCATATTGAATTCTTAATAATAAATTTGGAGAGTGTGTTGTTTATTTTCTGTAGTCTACCTGTGTAAAGTAGTGAGGGCATCATTTGAGGTTCTAATATGTCTTAAGCCATTCCCACTTATTGTTTCGGCCTATTACTTAGTGGGATGTCATGAAATTAGGTTAGAATATGTTTCTTTGTATTCTAGAGTGGAAATAAGGTGAGTTACAGGATGTGGAGTGTCACCATAGGGTGCAATGATGTATTTTTCATGCAAGGATTGGTGGGATAGTGATGAGTCTTGATGAATTGTTGATGGTATTGTCTAGGAAACAGTATGAAATGTTCGTGCAGACCCTAATAAAGTAGTTTGATGTCTTGGTTGGGCTTGCAAAGCCTTGGAAGGGTGAAATACTGAAAACCCTAGGTATTTGTGAGTAAGTTGAGGGTTTTGGAGAACAATGGCTTAGATGGTGTGAAATTGTCAAAGACTTGTGTATTTGGGTGTTTTGAGACACATTTAAGGACTATCCAAGAGATTGAGGGGTTAGGAGAAGTTTAAAGGGTACTTTGTTTGTAAAATAGGGCTAATTCTTGTAGCCTTTTTGTAGGGCAGTTTGATGATTCTCCATAATGTTGCAAAGAAACCTTGTGTGATTGGTTTGGGAATTGTGTTGGGGTCTGAAAGGATGCTTAAGTGATGTTGAGTTGGTGTTTTGGTGGCCTTATCTAAAATATGAGCCCAATTGTTGAGTTTTGGAGTCTATAACCTATTGGTGTCAGTTGATTCAATGTGAATGATTGTGGTTTCTAGGGTTGATGTCTTATTGAGGTTTGATTAGTTTTGAGTCCTCTCCACCTTGGCTCTACATCAAGACTTAAAGATGATGACTAATGTTGTTTCTATGGAAGAAGCTAGAAAGGTTTTCTCTTTTGGTGCCTTCAAAGCCCTTGGCCCTGATGGGTTTCCTCCTGCGTTTTTCCAAATGTATTGGGATATTGTTAAAACAGATCTTTTTAATGCTGCCAGGGATTTCTTTAGGTCGGGTAGGTTGCTGAACCATTTGAATGCTACCTTGATAGCTCTTATTCCTAAATCTGATGATTCCTTAGCAATGAAAGATTATAGACCTATTAGTCTTTGCAACATAGTCTATAAAATTTTCTCCAAAATTTTGGTGTTTAGACTCAAACTGGTGCTTGGAAAAATGATTGCCTCAAATCAAAAGGGTTTTGTTCAAGGTAGAAATATTCTTTATGTTGTTATTTCTACCTGTTAAAATAAATATTCAAACAGCTCCCTTCGGGTTTCTTTTGTGTTGTGTGTGCGTCGGCCTGTGCATCACCGAGTTTATTCGGCTTTCCATCAAATTTTGATCTGCCACTTTGCGCATCTCCTCTTCGCAACTTCGGGCAACGGCTTCCCTTTCGGGTCCTGAGGAGCTACGCTGGGCATCCACGTGTCACGCTTGCAGAGGATTTTATTTCTTATTTTCTTAAAGGTCTCTTCGGGTTGAGAAAGGTTTCTGCGGGCCCATCATTTCTAAAGATGGTCAGCGGGTCCTACATCTTACTTCGTGGCGGCAGATCGCAAGGTTTTCATGAGCAGATGAAACAAACAACCACAGGCTGCGAATTGCTTCCACTGGGCTTCTTTTTATTTTCTAAAGGTGTTGGCAGGCCCCACCTTCTGCTAGGTGGCAACCCTTTGCATATCTTTCACGCAGTAAGGAAATGACCAGCCACGGGCAGCGAAACGTTGCCACGCGTCTTTCGCACCCGGCTTATGCAGCTTTCTCTCCACTGTGATAAGGATCTCGGCCCATCAGATACGTGTTGCATCTTTGTAATCTCTCAGTAGCAATGGGAGAAAGTTTCGAGTGAGCAACGAAAGGCTGCCACGTGCCTTACGCCTAATCTGTAGAGCAGACGATAGGTTGGCTGAGGGAGATGATGCTATTGGGTGTCGCTCATCATGGTCGTTTGCAGCGGTGGATGACACTTGTCGCCTCGAGCTGGCTGGGACCACTGCCATCATTACAAGGGATGCACTTGCACCTGGATGACCGGGTGCTGTGTTTTGGCTTGATGTTGTTGTAACGGCCTTGAGAATCTTCTGATTCAGGCATCATTGCAGGGGATTGTGGGATCTTTTCTGTTATGGTTCTCCAAAGCAGTGGGAGGTTTCTTTTCTTGCTATATATACTCTCTCGGTCGATGAGAAAAAGGTCCAAAAAATTTGAGAGAAAACACACTGGTTTTTAGCAAGAGACATCAGGCCTCTTTTACTATTTTTATTTGCAAGAAACTTTCAGACTGTGCCAACTGTTTGGCCTTTCTGTTTTTCATGTTCTGATTAAACTGTAAACTGTGCTCTATATTGTCTTAAGCATTTCATTTGAAGGGACTTTTATATGTTGAATACAACTTGCTTACCTAAATCACGTCTAATGACTCTTCTTAGTAGTAAGGATGTATGTAATACTATTTTATGTCAATAAATGAATTGTTTATGCTATAGCTTTAAATCTCTGACGTTTTGGAACATGACAACACCATTCAGGCCCCTAAATCTATGATTTATCGTGCCTATCAACAAATTTTGGCGCATCGCCTTAGATTAGATTTTGCTTCATTAGATCTGTTTCCTTTTCCCTTTCCAAAACTCATTATAGAAGAAGTCGACTTCTTTAAAATCTGGAGGTCACTCAGTTCGGCGCAAAGGGTCCCCCTTGAACTGAGTTTCCCATAAGGCACTGTTACCTCGTCAATTTTTGGCATCAACACTACCCATAAAATTATTCATTCAATGGATCATTCTAAAAAGCCTGGGATGGCCTTCAAAATTGATATTTCCAAGGCCTATGATAGGGTCTCCTAGCCTTTCCTTTTTGTTGTTCTTAGGAAGTCTGGGATTGATGGTAAATTCCTTAAGATGATCTATGCTTGTGTTATTGTGAATACAAAATTCACCATGCTCCCTTCGGGTTTTGTTTTTGGCTAAGTTGCGGCCCATACCTTCAAATGAATATCATCGGCCCCTTTTTGATAATCATCGTAGCCTCTGCCACTTGTTCGCTCATCACTCTCCGAAGGAATTTTATCCTTGCTCTTCTATTGGCCCCCGCTATGCTCCCACATGTCTTCACCACAGATTATTTTGATTGCTTCCTTTTACTTCCTCATCGGTCCCCACCCACGTGCCATGTAGCTCCCATTACATAAAGATTTGGTGGCCCCACAGGCAGCATCTATAGTGAACATTTTTGCTATGTGTCATCTCAGTGCAAGCTTTCAATGAAGGAAGGAAAAATCGAATGCGGGCAACAAAATGCTGCCACACGTCTCTTTAGTGCATGCTTCTTCAACGCAAGGGATGAAGCGAGCTATGGGCTGTGATATGCTGCCACGTGTTCTAACTTCTTATACGAGGAGGTGACACCAGGACCACTGCCATCATTCGCAGGGGATGCACCTGAATGGGGAGCGACTCACCATCATTGCTCAGGATTTTGAATCTTTTCAGTTGCTACTCACCAGCGGTGGGAGGCTTGCTATATATACTACTCTATGCTTTTAAAGAGGGGTTCCGAGTTTGAAGATTACATCTACATGTTTTTTAAGTTCCACTAGTTTTAAGAATTACAGGATTTTTGGAGGGACACCAGGCCTTTTTATTGTTTAGATTATTGCAATAACTCACAAACTATGTATTATGACATTGTGCCATTATTGTTTGAATGGTTTATTTGTTGTACTTCTATAATCTGAATGCAAGTTTACTTGTTTAGATCATGTCTTTTGACTCTTCTTTTCAGTAAATGGGTGTGATAATTATTTTTTGTCATTGAATGAGTTTTTCATGTTGCAATCCTTAAATTTTGTTATTCTAGGACTTGGTAAATTCCTAAGCGGGCCCTTAGATCATATCTAAAAGATAGGTGTGCCTTTATCCCCTTATTGCTTCTAAAACCCCAAACATTTCCGACAGTTTTCCATAAACTAAGATTCCCACAAACGGATGTTACCTTTCTAAAGGGCAAACTAATTTTCAGAAGGGTGTGAACTAGGTCCCAAACAACCAATAATCCTGGTTAGCAGAACGTTCCACTTCCTCCTCCCTTTCCACTAGCCACCATTGGGACACCAGAAGCCCTATTGTTGCACCAATAACGCCTGCCGTTTGGGTTGCTATCATGGTTTTTTCCCTAATGGATATACCTAAATTCACTGAAGATGGTTCAAGAACACCATCCGAACATCTGCAAGATGTTGTAGATGTATCTGCTAAGTGTGCTTGTAGCCTCTTTCAAAGGCAAGGCTCTAGATTGGTATCAGACACTACAAGCAAACACTATCAATACACCTGGGATGAGTTTGAAGATCCTTTTTACCAAAGATTCTCAAATGAAGGAGATCGATCTATTATCCGGGCCCTGCATGAAGCCATGTATGACTTGATACAAGCTGGTAGAGGATTCAAGTTGATCACCAACCACATTACCAGGTGCATATAGCGTCGCTATCAAAATGGAGAACAAGTCAGCCCATCATTCCTATATTCCTGGAAATATCACTTCCTGCTCAGGAGATGCCTTCTACCAGCACACCGAATCCTCCTCAAGAGCATGCCTTCATCTGGCTCTTCAAAGGAGGAGATGAGTGGAAATGTTGCAGACTATTGTTAATGAGATAATCATTATCAAGTGAAACCAGGCCGTACCTCCAAAGCCTACCTACCAAAATTATCAAGGCGGAAGGTCCTCTTACCAAAAGAACTAGTTCCAAGGAGGCACCTGCATAAATCTATCGACATAAACAACAAATAAAATAGTGTTGGTACCTACTTCGCTACAAGGCGCCAACCTAAGCTCGAGCAGAGAGTTGACTACGGGGAAGAACAATTTAGTGGATGACACCAACCCCTGGTGCTTCCCTTGCGACGATTCACACATTCCCTGAAACTATTCGCATGGAAACCTACAATAAAAGGTAGCAGAGCAGCACAACCAAGCCTTAATGTCAGAACCTAGAAGCTATGTGTATACCTCTTTGCAAATGGATAACACGATGCTCACTGCACAAATGCAAGGGATGTCACTAGAGCAAGAAGTAGACATTTCTCCCGATCACACACTCTTCTCATGGATGGAAGAAGAAGAAGCAATGTTTTCCAATGATGTATCCACATCACCGCAAGTACAGTGAGCGTATGCCTAGTACCTTGGCCATGGTGCCATAATGTCAGCCATGAAGGGAAGTTGTTATAACGAGAGCCTAATGTGTCTCTTTGGGATATATTAGCTATCCCAAAACATAAGACATTACTATAGAAGGCACTTCGGGAGGATTTAATTATGAAACCAAAGGAGAAATTTCTCAAAGGAAAGGTTGCTGATCAATCACCTCCAACCAAAGTTCTCACAAATAGCGCAGTGGAAGCTCCCGCTGAGGTAAGAGATAACCTAAAACCTAAACCCTTCTTCCTAATGCTTATTGTGGGAGAGAAGTTATTGCACAATTCCATGATTGACTCTGATGCTAGCACCATAGTTATGCCTAAATAGATAGCTGAACCTTTAGGGCTCAGTTATGAACCTTTAAAAAAAAGAGTGATGCAACTTGATGGAAACAAAGTCAAAACTCTTGGTCTCATCAAGGATCTTCCCTTGACTCTATTTGCCTGTCTTAGCATCACGGTGTCGCAAGATACTATGATCATTGATGTTCCCCCCATGTTTGGCCTCTGTCTATCTTGAGAATTTACTTCAAAGGTGAGTGGATACCTATCCCTGGATTGGTCACACATGATTATCAGGACCAAGTGCAATGCGAAAATGAAGATAGAATCTGAAGCTATACATTTGGAGCATGTGGCCAATGAGGCCATGATCAACTTTGAGGCTACTCATACTTCTATCACTAAGCAAGAAATGTATTGCGCTGAGCTACTGGAAGATGAAAACGTGACTGGAGATCAGACTGATCAAGAAGATATTCTACTGAGCGAACATATGGATACTGATCCTTTTAGCAACTACCATCCTATCGGGTTGGGCACCTATGTCATCTACGATGAAGATCTAGTGCTCCTGAAGGTCGTCAGAAAACCAGAGAACGATCAAGCCTCAAAGTTATGGATGTTGCATTTTGACGGAGCAAGATGCAAGAATGGTGTAGGATTTGGGATATGTTTATTGTCCCCACATAATGAAAAGACACTATGGTCTTTCCACTTCCAGTTCACTTGCTCAAACAATGAAGCTGAATATGAAGGACTAGTGCACGGTATCATCCTTGTGGAATGGATGGGTATAAAGCAATTAATGGTGTTCAAAGATTCTGAACTAGTAGTCAATCAAGTTAGAGGAATTTCTATGGCCAAAAATGTCTACATGCGATCCTATAGACACCGAGTTTGGGACCTGTTTGAGGGTTTTGAAGCCTTCAACATTCAAACGATGCCCCAAGAACAGAATATAGATGCAAATCGCATGGCATCAATCAGATCCTAGTTTGATCTTGCCTCCGATCTCATTCACAACAAACACTCTATACGAGTGATAGTCCGACCGACGATACCAGACAACGACCAAAGCTGGCAAGTGTTTGACAATGATGAACACATTGCCTTGTTCATCTAGCAATTGGGAGAATTTTCTAACCAACTCCAACCAAAGATTGATGAAGCTTATGAAGGACAAATTATTCAGCTGAAATCCAACAAGCTTCTGAAGGGATGGTCACTCTCGAGAATATTTTTGATTGTGACGATGAAATAAATGACAAACAAAAGTTTGTAATAGACAAAGGTGACTATGCGGACCTTCAGGTTGGAGATGGAAGAAAGCTCAAAGTCAGGAAGGATGACCTGCATCATGATAAAGAAATGCTTATCAACTTTTGTGAAAAATATGGAGTGGTGGCCTAGTTATACGATGACCTTAGGGGATATGATCCTGATATCATTCAACAAACAATAGAGTTGGCAGAAGGTGCAAAACCGGTTCACCAAAAATAGAGGCCAGTGAATCCCAAGATTGAAGTGCTAATGGTGCAAGAATTAACAAAGTTAATCCAGTTGTTGATTGTCTTCTCAATCAAGCATAGCACGTGGGTATCCAATTTGGTCCTGGTCCGAAAGAAGAATGGAGATATCTGCCTATGTGTGGACTTTCGAGACCTAAAAAGAGCATCCCTGAAGGATCATTACCCACTACCTTCAATGGAGTCAATCTTGTGAATGGTGGTAGGATCGAAGATGTTCTCCCAATTGGATGGATTCTCCGGTTACAATGAGATCTAGTTTAAAGAAGAGGATCAACATAAGATGATGTTCACTACCAAGTGGGGACATTTGCATATGCTAAGATTCCATTCAGCATCTCAAATGCAAGAGCCACCTTCCAATGGGCAATGGATATCACTTTTAGCAAACTAATCAACCAAATTATCCTAATCTATTTGGATGATTTGATGGTGTTCTCCAAATCCAAAGATGATCATTTTTATCACCTTGAGATGGTTTTCAAGAAATGCTAGGAGTTCAGTATATCCCTGAACTCAAAAAAATGTGTCTTCGGAGTGCCTCAAGGAAAGCTATTGGGGCACATGGTGTCCAAAGAAGGGATTTCAATTGATCCTGAGCAGGTGAAAGCAATAAAAAAGCTTCCTCTTTTGATCAACAAGAAAGGCATCCAATCCTTCTTGAGAAAGGTGAATTTTGTTAGCAAATTTATTTATGATTTTTCAGGAATAATTAGGCCAATTACCTTGATGCCAAAAGGGGGTCAAACATTTAAATGGACAAAGGAAGCCAACAAAGCCTTTGAGAGAGTCAAGGATGCTATTTCCTCCACTCTTGTTCTAGTCAATCCAGACTTATCAAAGGACTTCATAATGTATGTATTCAGTAGCAAGTCAAGCATTGCTACTGTCTTAACTCAGAAAGATGATGAGGGAAAGGGAGAACATCTGATAGCATTTCAGTCCTGGACCCTAATTGAATATGAGAAAAACTACAACTTTATAGAGATGCAAGCGCTTGCAATAGTTAAGGGGCTCAAGAAGTTCTGACACTTAATATCTTACAATAAGGTGATTATTCATGTTGTGCATTCTAGGATGTGCGAATACATCATGGAAGGAGAGATCACTGAGGAAAGAGCCAATTGGATCACCAAGATCCTCGAATATGACATTGTGGTTAAGCCTACCAAGACCGTTTGGGGAAGAGGGTTGTGTGAATACCTTGCGCATGATGAAGAAATGGCCACTGAAGAAGAGTAGCCAGAGTTAGTCCTAATGAATGAGTTAGAGTCCAAAGGTTGTTGGCTGGCGGATAGAGTAAGATTTATGCATATAAGAAATTATCTGCTAGGCCTTCATTCTCAGAAGAGAAGATTCTACCAACTGCAAACCAACGGATACACGCTCATTGAAGGGGTCATGTTCAAGAGAAATTTTAATGGCATTCTGTTGCAGTGTGTTACCACAGAGAAAGAAAAAAGGATCCTTGACACTTACCACAACAATTCCACAGGCGGGCATTTCTCCGTAAAGACATCTACCATCAAAATAATGTGCGTGAGGTACTTTTGTCCAACACTATTCAATGATTCCTACTTCTTGGTGAAAACTTACAAGGAATTTCAGTTCTTCACAGGAAGAAGAAAGAATTCCACAATGCCTCTCAATTCGATAGTGGTTGATGAGCCATTCACACAATGGAGTTTGGACTTCATCGGAATGATCAACCCAACCTTCAACGTAGGACATAAATGGATCTTGATAGCCACTGACTACTTCACAAGATGGACCGAAGCCATGCCACTAAAGAATGCAACAAAGGCAGAGATAGTGGATTTCCTAGAAGAATTGGTGACAAGATTCGGCCCGCCCAAAACTATCATCTCCGATAATGCTAAAGCTTTCTTGGGCTCTAAGGTAAGTCAATTTTCACTTACGCATGAAATATTCCTTAAAAATTTATCAAACTACTACCCATAGGGGAATGACTTAGCCGAGTCGACAAACAAGAATTTGGTCTGACTCCTCAAAAGAATCAGGTCAAAATACCAAAGGGAATGGCATAAAAACCTCTGAATAACGCTCTGGGTGGACCGCATCACTCCTAAGCAAGTCCTTAAGACTTCACTATATGAGCTAGTATATGGAAAAGAGGCATTAATGCCTATCTTCAGGGAGATTCTGGTGATGCAATTGCTAAAATCTCTCGAGGTGGAACAAAACAACGCAATGGAGGTGCAATTAGCCGAGTTGCTAGAAGTACAAGAGAGAAGGGAAAAGTCCCTAATAGCCATGGCTAACTGTCAACAAGTGGTTAAAAGGTGGTTTGACAAGAACGCATTTGATCAAGGTCTAAAGTGCTGAGACTTAGTGCTAAAATTTAATGAAAGGGTTGCGAAGCTAGGTCAGCACGGGAAGTTTGACAGTTTTTGGGAAAGCCCGTTCAAAATAATTCAATGCAAAGAGCATAATACATATGAGTTAGAAACTATGGAAAAAGAAGTGCTGGGAATTCCAGTCAAGAGAATTCACTTGAAACTATTTAATTAAGCTTGCTACCCTACCAATGTAAATATGTCTATAATGTTTTTCCCTTCTTTCCCTTTTTGTTTTGTTCGTTGGTATTTTTATTTATTATGTGGTTCGAGGTGGAAAGGAATAGGTAACCCATTGATTGTAGAGAGTAAGGAAATAAACTCATAGCTGAAAGGAGCAAAAATTAAACACCCACATTCAAAATTGAATTCATACATATATGCTAAAAAAGGAAAAGATGACACAGTTGCAGAAGCCAAAGCAAACAACAAGATGGTTATATAAAGATATATTTTCATTATATATGTGCTTTGGTATTTACATTGTCAAAATGGCTCACACTTCTAAAAGCATATAGTTTTATTCTGCTTCTTTCATATATATATTATGAAAAGCCTTTTTTCAGGCATGTATACAAAAAACAGACTAATTGCTATGAGTTTTTAAAGGGAAAAAAGAAAAATGTGGAAGTCTTCAGTCCATAGCATGGGCAACAGCAATGGATGCATCAACAACAACGTCCATGATGTATTCATCCATAGGGGCATCATCATCAGCAACAACATCATTAGCAGGAGCAACGACCAGAGGCGAAGGGAACACAAGGTTCTTGAAGTCCATGTACCAGTTGATGTTGTAAAACAGCACCACGTTGTAGATGTGAAATAGGAAATGGAAAGCTCGAGTGAATTTCTATGGTGCCCATCTTGTGACTGGAGGTGAAAGCCACTCAGAAATGGCATCCACGACATAAACATGTCCTCTTCTATGAACCTCCATAGGTCACTTGTAGTCGGTATGCCTACGCCATATGCAACATTTGCCACTACATCTCCTAGGCCATTCAAGTAATTCTGAGGAAATATTTCTTTGACAAGACGAAGAATCAGAGGCTTGGGAATTCCTATATCTAGCATGGAGGTGACAAAGTGTGAGCACACATTAGTGTTAACTCGATACTTGTCCATGTATTCGAGGCAATCCCATCCCAAAACACATTTCTTGGCTATAATATCCAGTGAGTGCTTATTTTTCATCATCCTCTTCAAACGCTTAGTAGAAATACTACCTAGGAAGGTAGTCTGAGACTTGTGACACACTAGCCTAATTGGGGTATTCATGTTGGCAATCACTCTGCAACTAGCCTGGAACTATCTCTGCAAAGTGCCTAAGTCTAGCCTATGAAAACACTACGCACTGCAAATGCCAAACTGCTAAACCAATGACCTACTACCAAATTTTCTCTAATCACTAAGTGTGATTTTGCTACTTCTTAGATGCCTATTTATAGAAAAAGTGAGAAAATGCGTGGTAATTTGCTTACCATAAATGTGATGCTAATCAAGTACCAACTTGAAAGTTATGCTTGAGCTTGCTTGAATTTCCCACCCAGTTGCATATGTTGAGTATGGTTTGTTGCGTGCAAAAATAATAAGGGTTAATTAATTAGCCTAAGTTGGTGGAAACAATCGGCGGTGTTATGCATGGCCAAGGACTAAGGTGTCATTCTCTAGGTGTTTTGCTTATTCCGAGGCAGAGCTCATATCTTTTCCAATGCTAATCGCATCTTTGGTTTAATCATTCCTTTTGGGATATTAATTGCCAATGCATACAAATGCTTAAGCTACTAGCAAAGCGTCGACTCAAGTTCCAAGAAAATTGCGTTGTACAATACAGTTGCTAATTGAAATTATGAATTCTTGTCATATCAAAATGGCAAGTGATTCATCTCGCACAAGCCAAGAGTTGGCGGTACATGCCAAATTAAATGCAAAAAGGTAACTCCCGTCTACCACCTTGAGGAAAAATAGCTAAGTATTGCATGCAGAGTCTTTGAGCACTTAAAAGGTCTTTTCAAATACACTGCCTAGAGCAAGAGCCATTTCTAGTGCAGAGCCAGAGCCAAGAGAAAATTGCAGAAGATTTCAAGCTAGCAAAAATTTCCTGCAAAGAAAAATGGAAAAAAGTTCAAGCCAAGAATTATAGGGAGGGGCAACAAAAAGCTTATTTAGAGCCATGCGAGGGGTACCAGTTGTCGCTATTTTTGAAAACATTTCTTATGCCACGCTAGGTATTCCTGATAAACCAAGGTGGGAAAACACAAAAGAGTTGGACATGCCCAAAAGCTACAGAGACCAGAGCATTATTTAGGAAGACTGGGATAATATTCATGATCCCTTTCTTGCAAAGAACCCTAAAGGATTGAGGGAAACAACCTACAAAAGAATGAAGGTGTCCAGAAAGGAAATGTCGATGGTAGATAAAGTATGGTCCAGCGGGCTCCCTCAATATATGGTCCCATTTGTGCACTACTACCCAAAAATTGTCAATGTGGCAGTTAAACATTTCAACCCAAGCACTAACACCATCGAGGGTCAAACCCTGTCGGTTAACATCACTTCGGTAGCTATCCATAATATGCTGTGTATTCCTAATCATAAGAGCAGAGGGATACCAATGGAGGCATTTACTCCTACACAAGGGAATCATATATGGAGCACCAGGAATAAGGTTGTTGAGTTTTATAACGAAGAAACCTAAAGGATTGAAGTAGAGCAAGGGAAACCACCAATAATTCTGGCACAACACCGTGCTTTCCTAGAAGACCTGTAAGATGCCTTTTCAATGATGGCATTTATTTTTGGTCTAGACACTGACAAGGAGGTAAAAACGTTTCAATTGGGCCCTGGTTTCCAGTTTCATAGGAAACAATCTTATTTCTAGTATTATTTTGTAGAGTACCTTGCAAAGAAAATGATAGAGCAAATCAACAATTACCAGGATGAACAATTTCTTTCCTATCTCACCCATATGTTTTTGCATCAGAACCCAAATTTCATTGATAAGTAGGTGAAATTGTCTATTTTGAAAAAATGAACAGAAGAAAGCTAGTTTATGTCTAGACTCCTCTCCTCTCTTCCACTTTTGATTATTATGCATTTTTGGATTATTTCTTGACTCTGATTTTGCAAGATTTGCAAGGAGAGGATAGTATTAATCGACTCACTCTTACGCATATAGAGTATATGTAGAACTTCACTCTCAGATGTGATTGGTTCTTCGGAGTAGATTTTACATTCATCTGAATGTGAGGCTTCACCGATGAACCATTTCTCCTTCCAACATGTGTGACTAATCGAGTACTGGCCCTTGAATTGTTCTGACAATTGTGCATTATTGATATTACCTTTTGTAGTAGGAAAAAGGTCAAGAGGAAGGGATTCTTCACCTGTCCACAAAGGTTCAAAACAGTGGCCATGAAAAAGAAGCAGACACACCCATTGTTGCAGGATAAGCTGGCTCATTTAGGGTTGGTAATGATCTACGCCAAGTGGGATTAAAACCCTTTCAATGATATGCCATATGAGCATCTCAAGGTAACTCACAACCCTCAGCCTTATTGGGAGAGGAGGCACAACCTGCTAGATAATGAAGATGAATTATTGGTCGACCTGATTCATATTCCCACAGAAGACAATAGGTCACCATGGCATAAGTTCTATTTTGCCAAGGTGGAATATGATGAGAACACCAAAATGGGAAAAGCCATGTTTAATAAGCTTACCTGGGCCTCAAAAGCAATGAGGGGGTCCCAATGGCAACGACCGAAAATTATGGACATCAAAGACTCCTCACCCCCTAAAAGGAAACACATTGATGCTATTGTGGGAGAAGGATCACAAGGAGCAGCTGCAAGCCAAGTGCTCGCAGTGAGCCAGGAATTTGAAGTGAGTGAGCAACTAGTTACAAGCAGAGCACCACCAACGTCCAATCAGTAGGTAACATTCGCTCCTCCTTTTCTCACTTCTCAATCTTTAGTGTCCTTTGCCATTCCCTTAGTTCCCATTAATATAAGTGTTGGCCCTACCTTCTCTATCCCTACCACAATGTTTGTGTAAGGTTTCTCTCAATTCACCCAGACAAGGCCATCTATCTTAACGCCTCTGTGAACCTTAACCCTAGCTGTCACAGCTCAATCTCTCCTCGCCTCTCTTTCTGAAGGCTCAGGCACCATGGGTACCCCTATTGCTACTGCTACCTCGGGTCTGACCTAATTTTCCCACCAAACGAACTTGATTATGACTACCCCATCACCACAACAACTAATGAGCCCTTTCGCTGGTTCGCAAATCAAACAATGGAATGTTCCCTTTTTCTCCTAAAAAATTGTCAATCTCCCACCAAAGAAAATGTAGGGGCCTGCCACACTTATGTTCCCTTTTGCCCTACCTCCTAGTGCACCTATTGCAGGTAGGCTAGTTCAATCGCTAGGCCAATTCATAGCATAGGGTGATGCTACAAAGGAAGTGCGGGCCCTTAGGATCCAAAAGCAAAAAGAGAAGGATGACAAAAAGGAGGAAGAGTCTAAGGTGTATACAATTTACAATGAAGTGCAACAAATGCTAAATTTTGCCACCATGTACCCAAATGTTGTCAAACCACAGGGGGAGATGCTGTCGGGCGATTACGACATGTATGCCATGGGGCTTGATTTGGCCACAGCTCGGCTGCAGGATAAGGTAGAAATCATGGAGGAAATGTAGTAGGTGGTAACGACTAATTTCATTCGCTCTAGCTGTCAATTGAAGAAAAAAGAGGAGCAGCTAAAGCTTGTGAAGGAAAGGGTCAATTTTTTGGAAATGAAGGAGAAATCACTAGAAGCAGAAGTTGCATGCTTGTATGAGAAAGTACGAGCAGAAGAGTTGGAACAGAGAAAACTCCAAGAGGAACTCAATAAGTCCCAATCCATTGACCCCACACTGATCAACGAGCTACAGGGAAGGAACCAGAAATATCAGAGCCAATTGACCCTGGCGGAGAAAAATCTGCAAAAAAAGGATAAAGAGTTAGCAACTCAACATGATGTATATGAGCATGAATTAGAAAATAATCATAGGGACTTTGAGGGCTGAAAGGCCCAGTTAGAAAAGGAGCTCCAAGAGATAAAGTCCTCGCTTGAAAAAGAATTGGTGAACCACGCTCGAGTCGAGGAGAACTAGCATAAAGAGCTAAGAAGCTTTAGGGAGCAACTGGCATCCGCAAAAAAGAGAACTGTGAAATTAACAGAGGATTTCAATTTAAAGGATACAAAGATTTCCCTTCTAAGGAGCTCTCTCCAAGCCTTCGCTGTGCAGCTGGACCTCATCCCATTAGCTCGACAGCTATATATTTCTTATTGGGAAAAGGTTAAAGCCTTCTACCTAACACTGCAACCAATGCTCTGGTTCATCTTGAAGGAAACAAAATTGAGCCAGGAGGTTCATGGAACAATCGAGCAATTCCCACAGTTCATCACAAAGAAGACTCCTAAAGCAAAGAGTTTGCTTAGCAAGCTATAAATGGTCTCTGATGAAGACCTGGCCAAGGCAGGAATCAAAGATTGGGATATTACTGCCCAGAAAGAAAACAAGTTCATCCATTGCCACTCGGACTTCCAACGAACTAAAGCTGCCATAACTACTTTGACCCAAACAATGGATGGCATGCAGAAAAATTTCTCCCAGCTGAGCGAGATGGGTTTGCCGTCCTCGTTTCTTGAAGATGGGTCGATCGCTACAACCGAGCAGATTGCAGAAAGAATTGAAGAAAAGGAGCAAGGCCCTTGAACTGCTTTCTAGAGTTTCATCCATCCTCCTACATAGCAGACATTGAAGGTGTTATTCATCCTCTTACACAGCTACTTTTCCATTGCGAGATGGGGGTCGGTTTACGTAAGGTATTTCCTTATAAAGAAACGCTCGACCTAGGCGGAGCACATGAAAATTTGTGCAATATAGCGAGACCATCTAAAGATGACTGGTTGCCCCTGTAGGCTGCCCTTTCCAAGCTCTAATTCTATTGCCAATGGATGGAACTCTGGTCTATGAACCAGAAATTTTTGGGGTTCCAAGTTCCTCAAAGTGAAACACCCTTGATAGTCACCACAAGTTGTGAATACAAAATTCACCATGCTCCCTTCGGGTTTTGTTTTTGGCTAAGTACCGGTCCATGCCTTCAAATGAATATCATTGACCCCTTTTTGATAATCACCACGACCTCTACCATTTGTCTGCTCATCGCTCTCCGAAGGAATTTTCTCCTCACTCTTCTATTGGCCCTCGCTATGCTCCCACGTGTCTTCACCATGGGTTATTTTTATTGCTTCCTTTCACTTCCTCGTCTGTCCCCACCCACATGCCACGTAGCTCCCATTCGCATAAAGATTTGGTGGCCCCATAGGCGACATCTATAGTGAAAATTTTTGCTACATGTCATCTCAGCACAAGCTTTCAACGAAGGAAGGAAAAATTGGCTGTAAGTAGCAAAATGCTACCACACGTCTCTTTAGCACATGCTTCTTCAACGCAAGGGATGAAGCAAACTATGGGTTGTGATATGCTGCCACATGTTCTAACTACCTATACGAGGAGGTGATACTTGTTTGCGCGGGACCACTGCCATCATTCGCAAGGGACGCACTTGAATGGGGAGCGACCAAATTCTATGGCCCAAACTTTTTTTGTTGCAACTGTTGAGGGTAATCATTGCCACTACATCATTGCTCAGGATTCTGAATCTTTTTAGTTGCTGCTCACCAGTGGTGGGAGGCTTGCTATATATACTACTCTATGCTTTTAAAGAGGGGTTCCGAGTTCGAAGATTACATGCTACATGTCTTTTAAGTTCCACTAGTTTTAAGAATTACAGGATTTTTGGAGGGACACAAGGCCTTTTTATTGTTTAGATTATTGCAAGAACTCACAGACTATGCCATTGTTCAATCTCTCTATTTTCTTATGCTATTGATAAAATTTACACCGTGCCATTTGTTTGAATGGTTTATTTGTCGTACTTATATAATTTGAATGAAAGTTTATTGGTTTAGATCATGTCTTTTGACTCTTCTTTTCAATAAATGGGTGTGATAATTATTTTATGTCATTGAATGAGTTGTTCATGCTGTAATCCATAAATTCTGTTATTCTAGGACTTGGTAAATTTCTAAGTGGGCCCTTAGATCATATCCAAAAGATAGGTTTATCATGCCTTTTATCTAAATTTTGACTCATCACCTTAGTTAGATTCCTTCTTTTTATATCTGCTTCCTTTTCCCATTCTAAAACCCCAATTACAAAATAAGCCAACTTCTTTAAAAATATGGAGGTCACTCAGTTTAGCGCAATAAGTCTCCCATAAACTGAGTTTCCCACAAAGGGCTGCTACCTTGCCAATTTTTGGCATCAACAGTTACTTCCCCCATGTGTTCTGTTCTGGTCAATGGTGTTCCTCAAGGTTTCTTCTCCTATTGTTGTGGGCTTAGGTAGGGTGGTCCTCTTTCTCCCTACTTGTTTATCATTGTTGCTGAAGTTCTAGGAAGGAATATTCAAAATTTGGTGGATTCACAAGCTCTCAAAGGTGTAAAAGTTGCCTCCTCTCTTAGGCCCGATTCCCATTAACAGTTTGTTGATGATGCTCTAATGTTTGGGGAAGCTTCGATTGGGGAAGTAGGTCTATGGAAACATGTCCTGAATGATTATGCTGTTGTTTTTGGTCAGTGTATAAACATATGAAAAAAGAAAAGTTTACTTCTTCAACATTGATCAACAGATAAAGGATAGAGTGAAAATAATTTTGGGTTGTTAGGAAGCTGAATTGCCTGATGCCTATCTATTCCTCACTTTGATCTCTAAGAAATTAGAGAATAATTATTGGAACCAATTGATAGAATGAATCAAAAAAAAACTAGCTAGGTGGAAGGGGAAGCTTCTTAGCTTGGTAGGAAAAATTCAACTCCTTAAAGCCTCTCTTTAGAATATTCCAGTTTATTACCTATCCCTATTTAGAATCCCAGCTCATATTGGGGAAAAGATTGAACAAATTCAACAAAAAAATTGTGGTCAGGAACGAAAGAAAAAAATAGACTATCCCTGGCCAGTTGGGATAAAGTGTGTATGCTTAAAAGATGTGGGGTTTGGGGATGAGAAGAGTTTCAATGCTAAATAAATCTTTAACGACTAAAATTGGCTAGAATCTTCTAGAGGGCTCAAAAGATTGGGTAAAAAATTTCCAAGCTAAGTACTTAAGGAACATGAATCCTAGCTGTTTTCTCTCACAATCAAATTTTTCTCTTGATTCAACCTTATGGAACCATCTTGTGAGGTTGAGGAATGTGTTGAAGATGGGGGCAAGGAAGAGAATAGGCAACGAGAATAATACTAATTTTTGGAAGGATCCTTGGATAGAGAATTCCACTCTGCCTGCCTTTGATGATTTGAATCCTCTCAAGCTTAGCTTAAACATGATTTGTGGCAAAAAGGTGTGATTATATTATCTAGGACATGGAGGAACCCAAATGGAAGGAGTTCAGCATATTACCAAGGAGGAACAATTTGAGAGGTCAAAGATAGGTGAATTGGGATCCAATCCTCATGAATCTACATAATTTGATAGGGGAGGCTAAGTGGTTCGATAGAGATAGGGAAGATGAGTGGCTCTAGAAAAGAAACTCGTCTAGCTATTTATTGGTTAAAAAGACCTATGAAGATCTAGTGAGGGACCAGATCATTGTTCTTGATCACTTCTAGGATAGGGTGTGGCTAAAGAAGCTTGTTCCCAAAATTAATTATTTTTGGTGGACTGTTGTTAATGGAAAAATTCTCACTATTGAAAATTTGGTTAAAAGAGGCTTTCAACTGGTAAATAGGTGTTCACTCTGTAAACAGGAAGAGGAGTCAATAATTCATATTTTCTTTCAATGTCAATATGCGAGGGAAGTGTGGTCTTGCTTTGTGTTGTTATTTTCTTCTGATTAAGTGTTTCCTAATTCATTGAACCTTTTTATTGAAGATTGGTCAAATTATCCTTTTCACACAACATTATTGTGGACTTTTGGAATCAAGTTCCTCCTTTTGTTACCTGGGGTTTATGGAAGGAGATGAATAATAGAATTTTCAGAGATGTGGAGAAAACCAGCTGGGAGGTAAGTCAGATTATTAAAACCAAAATTAAGGAAAATATTGAGGCAAGAAGATACAACTTTTCTAATACCCGGCCTAATTACAAAGAAATGAGGATAAAACAAAATTGGGGAATAAGGAGGGAATTAACCAAACTTAATTGGTCAAAGATGCTTAACAAAATGGGTATTGTTTGGAATCCTCCGCTGAAAGATTGGGTTAAGTGTAATTTTGATGGGTGCTCAAAAGGAAACCTGGGACAAGCAAGGGCTACGGGTCTGGTAAGAAATCATAAAGGTGACTGTATTATGGGTTTTGGAGTGAATTTGGGTGTTTTCTCAAACAACAAAGCTGAAGCAATGGACGCTCTTAGGGGTTTCAATTTTCTAAAGGAGTTGGGGTTCAAAAATGTCATTATTGAAGGGGATTCTAAACTAATTGTGGACATCCTAAATGAACAAGCTACTCCTCCTTGGGAAATAAAAAGTATAATAGACAGATGCAAAGCTATTAAAAAGTTTTTAAACATCTTTCGAATACAACATGTGTATAGGGAAGGAAACAAAGCTGTCGATTGTGTGACCAATGTGGTGCTAAGATATAGGGGATGGACACATTGGACCAATGGAAACATGCCAATGCCTTTAAGAGATGTAATTCTTAATGAAAGATTTGAAAATGAATATCACATGTAAAATTGATGGGTTAGTTCTATGCAGGACTAACGAGTACCAAGTGGTGCCATTTAGCTTTATGTGTAATGATGGTATATGGAGTACGGGGTGGTATACGAGGATCTTCGAAGGATATAATTTTAATAATTTCCCTCTAAAGATGGTGTTCAATAATCACATGAAGTTATTGAATTTGATAAAAGTTGTCATTTCTATGCATTCCAAAAAGCCTTCTGTCAGTAATCCCCATATTTCTATAGTGGGAAAAAGAATGTATTTAATTAAGGATTTAAATGCTTGCAAAATTAATGATGAGTTTTGGGTTTTGGGAAATGTGAAGTTGGATTTCCTAATAAGAAACTTCTCGAATTGTCATTCTATATTGGCTCTGAATAGTGCTTGGCATTTGAGTGTTGGTTTCATTTAGGGAAGAAAGTAGATTGTGTGGGTGAGTATGAAGAAAAGCCCGATGCAACAAAAGAATTTGTAGAGGAGTAAAATGGGTGGACCAAGGAAAAGAAAAGAGCCACCAAATTTCCAAACCCTCAAACAAAATGTCGACTTATGGAGGATGTTTGAGAATGCGGGTATGGTCCCGTTCTTCCAATCTCTCAAAGGATACAAGAAGAATTTAACTTCTAAATTCACCAACTCCTGGAGGATGACCAGTGTCACTATAGGTGCAGTGAAGTTCAAGGTCACCACTCATTTCATTACAAAAGCTACAAGTTTATAGAATAATGGGCTAAAAGTTGCTAAGAAAAGTGGAGCAGACTAGCAAAGGTTTGTTGATAAATTCCTCCATGAAGGTGAAAATCTCAAGAGATTCCAGAATGGGTATGCCAGACTTGAACTCCCTCCTTTTGCTTTAGTAAGTCTATTTTTCATGTGTTATTTTACTCTTGAGGGTAGGTACATGTCAGTTCATGCGTGCCACTTCCCTCTGTTAAACAATATTAGGCATGGGGAGCATATCAATTTTCCATTTTACCTATTGTCCTCCCTATGGCTTAACATTGAAAAAGGAACTAGCCCTCCCCTCCACCAAGGTCTTATGCTCACATTGTACAAATATTCAATAGCCCTGAATCCTCATGGAAATCCTTTAAATGCAAGAAATGAAAACCCAAACTGGTTTGATGAAGAAAATGTGGAACAATCAGAGGAGGAAAACCCTAATGCAAATGAATTCCCAGTTGATGAACAAATTCCCTACTACCCTCCTATAATTACTGCTAGGCGTGTGCTAATCCCTGCAAAAAAAAACTCCCTTGTAGCTAATGTGTCTAATCTCTCTACTCCTTTGTCGCAAAAGAGTGAGGAATTGAAAAGCTTTGAATTAGAGCTCATTAGAGCAATGCCTGAAAAAAGGAAACACTCCCCTCTGTTATTGGAACCCCTGAAAGCTAAGAAAACCAGATGGGATATTAATCCTAGAGATGTTATACATATCACTGAGGAAGGGCACCAAATGGAGGAGGCTAAAGAAATTTTACAAGGGAAAGGGAGTGGTGGTAGTGGGGGAAGAAGGTCAGAAAGACTGGCTAAGGTTGCCTCAAAAGAGAAAAAGGGAAAACAAAAATTGTTTGTGAATGAGGAGGAGGACCTGGGGTATGAAGATTTTGAAGCTCAGGAAGAAGAGGACTCTGAAGACCTGGATTTTGAGACACTGACTATGAGATGGGGGAGGATGGTTCAGAGGAGGAGAAAGAGGAGGAAGAGGAGGAGCAAGTGGAGCCTTTTGAGGATAAGATGGAGGTCGGGAATGAGCAGGATGTTGGGTTCTCTGGAATGGAGAACAAAGTTGAGGATCTTAGTAATGAGTTTTTAAAAAGCATACTAACTTTCTTGTAGGTATAGTTTGAAGACATGGAGAAGGAATTAGTTACTCTCATGAAAGTAACTAATAGGTTGATGAGAGGAGCGATGCTTGGAGTAGCTTTTGGTGAAATGAAGATTACCAGGAAACTTAAGAAATAGGGGAAACCTAATACCCTAAAGAAGTTGGATGAGACAGAGGGCCCTGACTGGCGTTAATACTTTGCTCTCATGGGAGAGTATGGGGACCGATTAAATAAAGCTAGTTAATGGCTTGTGTTACTACTCTGCTAATTTTTGATGAGTTTTTTGTCTTTTTATCATATCTGGGATTGTTCTGTTAATTTCTATAGGTTATGGTAGAATACCACCTGGGATATTGTTGACTTTAATTAATGGTCTTCGTAGTTTGAAGTATGCTGGAAAAAACTTAATGTTTTTGATTGATAATGGCTGGACAATGGTTACTATTTTAAATATTGGTCTGCGTGCTAAATCTGATGTTGTTTTTTGGTTAGTTGGTGGTGTTGTTTCCCACCTCTCTTTTCTTCTTTTTGGTCTATTATTGTAACTATTGGATAAGGGCCCTTCCCTGCTTATCTAATAAAAAACAAGAAAGAAAGACACTAACAAAAGAAATAAAAGACTAAAACCTTATCATGTTTGAAATTTTACACTTAAAAAGTCTTGATTGATATTATGCATCTGATTCCAGGATAAATTAACATCAGTTTTTCCTAAATCACTTCGGATTAACCAATTAATTAAATAATCAACATTATTTAATTAAATTAATCAATTTCTACTATTAATCAAATAATTGACTTTATTAGATTAATTCACCTTTCTTCTGACTAATGTTCATCATATTTAATTAAATCAAATCATTTAATTAAATCCCCCTAAAATCCTCTTATTTGATTAAATAAATCAAATCAAATGTCATAATCTCCTAACCCATCCAAGTTAATTAATTCTTTATTAATTAACCCTAAGCTACTTGCTAATCATCATTAACAAATCCTCTAGCTTTTAACTCCCCAAGAGTTAAATCAACCCATGGTTAACTAACCAGGTTGCACATGAAATTCATTTCTTTTAATTATCTAATTACCCTATTTATCCTCACAATGGCATATTCCTAAGAATATTCCTCTCAACTACCTCCTCATTAGATTTCCCTCCAAAGGTTTTAAATAGCCTCTTACACATCCATAAATAACTCTTACATTCATTTACTTCTTCTTAGATCCTTTCAAATCTTCAACCACATTCATTTACTTCTTACATCCTTTCAAATCCTCAACCATTTTCATTTATTTATCTTACATCTCCTTTACTCTACACATTCCCCAAAATGTGCTCCACCCTCATCCAATAGAATTGTGACAAGTGTCACATTCCTATTGGATCCCCTTTTATCCCACATTCACCTATTTCTCTCATTATTCAACCCTTGAGTCCTATTAGTAGAGGCTTCCTCTACACAATATGGATCCACAATCTCAAGCAACTTTACTATACACATTTTTCACTCATTTCATCATATCATTAGCTAGTTGTTATCATACTTTGGCATCATTTCATACTTGGAATCATCTACATTATTGAATATTATCAAAGGGATTGGGAAAGGGATTCTTTCCACATCAAAGGAGCACCAATCCCCCTATGGGGTGAAGGTTTGGTTGATTTAGTTGATTACATGTTTATCATTTGCCTTCTTTTATGCTTTCATTTCATGTTTTCATCTTTGTTTAACCAATAATCTCATAGGGAATTCTTTGTTTATGTTTATAACTTGACTAACCATTGTTTGTGTATCTCTTGTTAGTTAATTACAGATTAGGCATTCACAGAAATGCATAATAAAAATTACATGGTTAGAAAGGTAACAAAGAGATTGACAATATTGTGGTATTTTTTATATCAACATTAAAAGATGTACAAACTTGATGTAAAATCATGGTCAACATATAGGTGTTTGGAAGCAAATGCTATATCAGAAGAGATGATGAAAACTTAGGAAAGTTTGATGCAAGGTCTGACGAAGAAATTTTCCTTCGATATTCTACTAAAAGAAAACCTTACATATGTTACAATAAAAGATTGAGAAAGACTGTTGAGAGTGCAAGTGTCAAAGTGGATGAAGATATGGAAACTTTAGTGGTGATAGATGCATATGAATTAGATGAACCTACCTACAAATAAGAAGAAGAAAAATCTAAGGAACAAGAAGTACATGATGAAGAGGAAGAAGCTTCAAAATAGACCCCTAGAACGCCTAAGTATGTAAATAGAAATCATTCCAAAGAACAAATCATTGGAGACAAAAGAAAAGGAGTGTTGACAAGAAGGAAAGCTACTGAAGAAGAGGTAAATCTATGTTTACTTTCTAAATTTGAACCTAAAACAGTGATTGAGGCATGCAAGGATGAATGTTGGATGAAAGCAATGAAAGAAGAGCTTATGCAGGTTGAGAAGAATCCAACTTGGGAACTTGTCTGAGAACCAACAAATAAAAACATTATTGGTACTAAGTGGGTATTTAGAAACAAACTAAATGAGAATGGAGAAGTGGTAAGAAACAAGGAAAGGCTTGTGTGTAAGGGATATGCACAAGTTAAAGTAATAGAATTTGAGGAGACATTTGATCTGGTGGATGGAATGGAAGAAATCAGGATGTTTTTGGCATTTACAACACATAAGGATCTCAAAGTTTATTAGATGGATGTGAAATCTGATTTCTTGAATGGAGATTTGAAAGAAGAAGTATACATGGAACAACTGGAAGGATTTCAGTTATCAGATAAACATAGTATGGTTTGCAGATTGAAGAAGGATTTATATGGATTGAAGCAAGCTCCTAGAGCTTGGTATGCAAGGTTGGATAAGTATTTGATACAACAACTATTCAATAAAGGCACTGCAAATAGAAAACTTTACTTTAAGGTTGAAAAAGATCAAATATTGATTGTAGTTGTGTATTTCGATGACATAATTTTTGGAGGTAATGAAGCTATGTGTAAGAAGTTTGCATAAGAGATCCAAAAAGAGTTTGAGATGTCTATGTTTGGGAAGATGAATTTCTTCCTTGGGCTATAAATCAACCAAACAGATAAAGGCATATTCATTTCACAATCAGAGTATGTCAAAGAGATGTTGAAGAAGTTTGGAATGAAAGACTCCAAGCTAGTATGTACTCCTATGGTTACTGGTTAAAAATTGAGCAAGGATGATGAATCCCCTAAGGCTGATCAGAGCAAGTATAGATCTATGATTGGTGGACTACTATATCTAACTGCTACTAGATCAAATATCATGCATGTAATTTGTCTTGTGGCTAGATTTCAAGAAGATCCTAGAGAGTCACATGTTGGAGTAGTAGAGAGGATATTCATATACCTAAAGGGAACTTTGGATCATGGCCCGTGGTATCCGAAAGATACTAATTTCACATTGAGTGCTTACACAGATGCAAATTGGGCTGGTTGTGTGGATGATAGAAAAAGTACAAGTGGTGGTGCATTCTTTCTTGGATGTAGATTGGTTCCATGGCTAAGTAAGAAACAAGATTCAGTTTCTTTATCTATTGCAGAGGATGAATATATTGTAGTTGTATCCTACTACACACAAGTGTTATGGATGAGGTAAATATTGAAGGATATCATAGTGGTGTATGATGAGCCCATTTATATCTTTTGTGACAATACAAGTGTAATAAACATCAAATAATCCAATGATGCATTTAAGGAGAAAACATATTTCAATAAAATATCACTTTTTGAGAGAGAAGGTTGTGGAGAATGAAGTGAAGCTTGAATATGTGCCTACAAAGGATTAGATTGCTGACATATTCACTAAGGATCTTCCTAAGGATACTTTTGAGTATCTTCGAGAGAAGTTGGGGGTTATTGGGCCCCTCCTTTGAACTAGATGCATAAGGAGATGCATTAGTCTAGTGGATCTCAAGATCTATCCTTTATTCTAGACTGATTGGTGGTTACCTCTCAAGGGGAGTAGGTAGTGGTATTATAAATTGTTGTAGATTGGTATGTGCTCCTAAGGAGGGGTATTTAGAGCAATAATGAAAAAATTTGCAGAGTAGTTGTGTAATCTCAAAGGGGGAGAATAATGCAAAACATTTTCTCCTTTTCCATTGATGTCAAAGAGGGAGAGAGTATCATGTGAAAAAGAGCAATTCATTAGGGGGAGAAGAGTCGCATGAAAAATAATAAGTAGAAAGGGGGAGAGAGAATAGGTACTAGGTCAGAATCATGTAAGGAGGAGAGTGAGTAAAGAGAAAAGAGAAATGAAAATAGGTATGTTCAGATTTGTTGTGTCTTTGATGGTTTTTCACATCATTTGTTGCCATCAATGATAAAGGGGGAGATTGTTGTAAGTATGTGCAGATTGGTGTTGTCATTGATGCCAACAAGCTTGTGTCGGTATTGGTGTCAAATTTGTAGTGGTTAAGGGATATTTTTGAAGGGGAGATTATTGCTAAATATGAGAAATTGTATGTGATGGAGATTGTTGTAAGTGTTTGTGGCAGATGGTTTTGTCTATGCTTTGAGTTTTTGCATTATGTTGTTATCAGTTAAGCTACTGGTGTTAACCTCTAGTGTTTCTTTGGTAAGCTTATGTCTATGGTTGTGGTAGTGTTGAAGATGTTATTGATATGTTTTTGGTGCTTGGTTTCCAAGTGCTTTTGAGAAAATTTGATAAAAAGAGGAAACAAAGTGTTACAGTGCTGTTTTGGGTTACAAAGAGTTGTTATGGATTTTCTCCGCATTTCTTCTAGGTTGAAGATCTACCTATGCAATTCATATATGTTGGTGAGAGGTGTTAAAAGATGTTATATTCAACAGATGGTATGCTAGATTGTTGTATAACATAAGTTGTGTTCACTAGTGTGTGATTATGCATTAGAAGGGTGTTTGGGAGAAATGTTTTGGCTTTGCATTTCTCTATAGTTATGCCTAAGGTCTTGCAATTTTGAAGGTGTGTTGATGGTGTTGACAGTTTACCTCAGTCAAGAGGATTTGAGGTTTGGTGCTTTAGAAAATAGTTTTTCAGTGTATTGTAGAGTTGTTTGAGTGTACTGGGTTTGTACATTCTTTAGGTGAAAGTTGTTGTGAAGGAGTTTGATGGATTTTAGGATGTTGAAGGAGTATTCTAGATTGTGTTCAAGCATGGATTGTGGTTTGCAATTCATCTTGAGTTTGATGAAGCGTGTACTTTATTGAGTAATGGTGTTTGCATAGGTAGCGACTGACCTGGTGTTTACACTACATACGAAGGATAAATATTATTTGTGGTAGTGTGTGTTTAAGTGGTGTTGTTGATTTAGGTTCCAATTAAGTTTTGATGTGGTCCACATTCAGTTCTACCCACCAAAAAAGTATTTTGGCACCAACCTAATTTGAATTTGCATGTTTGAGGTGTATTGCCGACCTTAGAAAGGGTTTCAAGGTTGAGGATGGTATATTAATGAGTTGAATTGTTGAAGGAGGTCAAGATAGATGAAAGTGTGAAGTGTATGATGCGAGTGATGTGAAATTGAGTAGAGCAGTGCAAGATTTCAAGTGTTGGATTACCGGATGCAGTGAGAAGAAGGTATTTGCAATCATTGAAATAGATTATGAAAGTGTTGGAGCTATTGTGTTGGAATATTTATTGCATTGAGATCATGTTCTCTATGTAACATTTCTTCTCTATCTTCTTTTTCATTCTAGTAGTGAGCCTTGGATGTGAGCCTTTATGGACAGTGTGTCCTATTCTGGCAGTTAGCCCTTGTAACTAGTTTTGCAAATACTTATATTGTGAGCTAATCTTCATTGTGGCTTTTACACATAAATATGGCGTTCTCTTTTGCATGGTGTAAAGTCATTTTAGTTCTTGTTATTTTCTTTTCATGTTAAATCATCATAATAAATTAAGGGTTTAATGAATGTGTTGGATCTCAAAAATGTAGGTTACAAATCCTAAGAGGATGTTAGGCTCTATGATCAAATTTGCAACATTTTTGAACTAGTGAATGGAGTTAACCTATGTGGTTGATGACTCCCTACACTTCAGGCTCTGCTAGACCTAGGTGGGTAGACCTTGACAACTAAAGCAGATTTAGAGTTGTATGACTCAGTTGAATTTATGGATCTATCACAGTGGCATAAAGTGTAATGGATGAAAGCTTACTGACTACTCCTACTCCTAGTATTGAATTTGAAATGTGAATGTTTTAAATAATATTTTATGAAATTCTACAATGGAATTGGTATGACCAGTGCCTACTTCTGTTGGGTTAATGGAGTCAAGAGGTGAACGATATGTGACTTATTAACTGGCTATAGTTCTAATTTTTTGACACTTGTGACTATTTATACCTTGTATAAACATGCAAGAATGTAACTACTAGACTCTTCTTATTGATCCAAATGATCCTTACCAGGTTACTGTGATTAATTAAAAGGAAATTTTAATCCTTCTTTAAAGGAACCAGTTAATTGAACCACACAAAAGCAACAAGTGTGCCCTAACAAATCAAATATTTCTGATTTGAATAACAAGATAGAACCAAACTGGAGACAGTGTGATAATTTTATCGATTATAGGGCTCTTCTTATCGATCCAAATAACACTTCCAGATTACTGTGATTGACAAAATGATTTTAATTCTTTTAAAGAAACCAATTAATCCCACCACACAAGAACAAAAAATGTGCCTTGGTAAATTGAATATATCCTTGATACACCAATTTAAATAATAAGGAAACTATTAAATTGGAGACAACCAAATAATCATATATTTTCAATAAACAATTGACACCAGATTTTAGCCACCAGATTAAAACTTCTCCATTTGCATTATTTCAAAATATTTTGCAATACACATCATAATGTTTTGTTTGAGCAACTCATCAACCTATCCAACTACTGATGATTTCCTAACCTACTACTTCTTCATTTGATTTCATCAGGTACATATATATTACATATTCTAGGGTTATGACCCTTCGTATCTATTTGCTGCATCTCTTTAGCATTCTCTTTCTTTGAAAAAGATATTTAATTAATTTCCTTCAACAAATTAAATATTTAAATCTTCATCATCTCTGTGAAATTTAATTCAATAATAATCTCCTTTTGCTGGAAATTTCCACTTCACTTTCTACATGTATATATTTCGGGTAAAAATATTTTTTCCCTTTTAACTCCCTTTAAATTTGCCTCCTTGTAAAAATAAATTATTTGAAAATACTTTAATTTTAATTCTCTTTCCCGCAATTCCTTTCTTATATTTTGGTAGAAATGTCTTATTCTCAATTTGATACATTTTCACATAAAAATATTCATTGGGTAAAATAATTTCCCATCTTATAACCTCCTTGGTGAAAATGCGAAGTTTATATTTCTCAAAGTAATATTGTTCTCCATTATAATCACATTTTATTTAATCTTTTATTTGCACTTTTGATCATATGTAATCACGTATCAAGGTGACACAGTGCATCGAAGAGACTTATTTTATCTCAACCAATTTCATACCTCTCGCTGATGAAGTAAGCATAGTTTGGATATCGATAGGACTTTGAGGCTCGAAATGACTCCCACTGATGGCATTTATTTTTAGGGTTTATGCCCTGGCTCTGCGAGAGTGAGTTATCTTCTAGTTGACCTGCCATCCATAAATTGAGCTTTTATCCATTTTCACATAGGAACTTCCTTTGGCCAATTTTCTTTGTCCAACCCATTCTGAAATTCTATCAAGTTGTGCTTTTATTCCCCACACAATCGATGTATCAGATATGTTCTCAATTTGGTAGGGGCCATATGCTACCTGGATTTGACTCAAGTTCGTAGGGGAAAACTAACACTAATTCTAAATTTCCTCTGTGCATTATCTGATTGATCATGTGAATATTTTCAATCACCATTACCTTTTCTTCATATTTCCATGAATTATTTTGTGATCATTTCTTCTATCCTCCTCTTTAAAGTCTGACTTAAACTTGTGTTTTGGTTGATCGACATACTCTTCTCTATGGTTGCTAATGGTGCAATTCTTTGCGAGTTATCATGTATTTTGAATCAAAAGAAATTTTGACCACGCCATAAACTCTATCCTTCTTAAATCTCATTGTGAAACAACTACGAAATGACTCCAATCTCCAAGTGAAATATCACATAAGAATTCCTTGCATCTTGTTCATATGTGTACTAGTTGTGTCGGTATTCTCCATTCTCAGGCAATCCATTAGATGAACCAATAATTCTATGGATTTTTATGAAGTCTGAGGGTCATGGCTCACGCATTCATTTTTCCCTTTTAAGTGCACAAGAGTTCCCTGTTACTATAGAAGAGGTCTGTGCAATGACCATCAGATATTATCCAAACATTCACGTTATGTACATGTTGAGTTTCAAATCCCTTCAGATATTCTCTCCATTTCCTCATCATCAAGCTCCAATATAGTTTCGAGCATTTGATTGTTCTAAGGACAGATCAAAAAGATTGGCTAGAATGTATTCATACAACTTTGCACCTAGTTCTTCCCCCTTGTGCACCGCTGAGAATTACTTCTTTAGCTGATAGGCATTATTATGCATGAGCTTTTGGCCTAAAACAAGTCTCATGCCCTCAAACTACCATGGTTTTAGGCCAAGCTTTAGTGGATTGGTGGTCAAGTTCATCGTCGGCCGTACTGTCAGAGCCAACTTGCAGCACTTGGGGAAGTGTTTTCAATCTTTAGCCGATACTTTTCATTTATTGTGAGATTGAAGCGTGGCTATTTAATATTTCTTCTGACCTTTATCTTCCTTCTTGTACAGTCAAGGATCAAATCAAATGAAATTTGGATTTTTGAATCAAATCAGTTTTTAAGTCAGTGATCATTAATTGGCAACCAATATTTTGTTTAGGTCAGAAAGAGGACTTGATCACCAGTTTGGAGTCCTGCAATAGAATCGACAGCCTGAAGGCATTTGAAGGAGTGGTAGAGACTAAGGAATGCAGAGGAATTGTAATGGGTGGTAGAGCGGTGTATACAACTACAACAAGTGCACACAGTCCATGGTTTTGACGATCAACCAGTTGAACAAACAGGACCCGAGGCCGGCAAATTAGACTGCGTGCACTTTGTAATGATGTACATCAGGGTGGTTGTGAATTCATTTCAGGATTTGGAGCCCGATGCCCTTTCCTGATGGTTGCAATTAATTTTTCAGCATTGGCACCGATGGCGAGCTGTCGCTGAACAACCGAGTGTGTCTGATGCACAAGACGAGCATTCTGAAACGAAAAGAGGCATGCTAGTGGTCGTGCCGGTAGTTACAACAGTTCTGTTTGTGCTACTTTTCTACGAATGTCTATCGCAGAGTAAGGCGTACCGACTGGGGATGCGGTGGATCAAGCTGTGGCGGTAGCACAACTACCAAGGGAAAGTGTCGACGCTAGAACAGGGTTCGTGATTTTCAGGCTCGAGCAGATTAAGTCCGCCAGGGGGAACTTCTCGGTGTCCAACGTTATTCGAGGAGAGTGTTCAACATGATTTACAGAGGCAACCTGTCAAACGGGTCACAGATAGTTATGAAGTGGTTCAAGGATTTCTTTGAATAGTCTCATCAAGAGGACCATTTTGAGCATACCCAGTAATTATAGGAATGAATGAAACCATTTGTATTCCTTCATTCTCTCCGCTGTCTCCATATCTACTCAATTTTCTCATGCATGTGAGATTTCATTTCTCTCCAGTTCAATCCTATTTCAGTTATTCTTCCAACTCTCTGCCGTAGGACAAACTAAAATGATAATTTATATGCATAATCTCCTTCCCTAGATTTTCACATATACAATAGAATTAAAAGTAAGTGTTTTATTTTCTGGCTATTATTGTCCAGCCATATAAGTTGTATGAAGACCATTTTTTTATGTATGCTTTGAAATAGAAAAAAATAGTCAATACTAAACATTGAAGCGTATTTTTGAGCAGCCAACGAACAGGGCATTCTATTTTCTGGTAATCAAAGAGCAACAGCTCTATGTCTATGTTTGAGTTTAATCATTGTAGTTTTGAAATATAAATCATTTTTCGTTCATCTCTGTGTTCTATTACTATTATTTCTCCTCTCTATTCAGTTTCTATGCTCCTCTGTCTCTCTCCTTCAAACCCAAGAACAACAATACATATGCTTTGGAAAGGAAAGAAAAATTCACACAGATTCTCTATACTTGACAATGATTAGATCTTTTCATCGTTTGCTGTAATCGATTCATTCCACCTCTTGTCTCTCTTCATGTTGAAATTTCTACTGGCACCAGCTTCTCCACAGCCTGACAGATACCAGGTTTTATCCAAGGCAATCCGCACCACATCCCTTCACGCTTGTTGAAGGACACATTCCCTATGAAACACCCATTTGAGTAGTTTGAACTGAATGACTACTCGAAACCCTACGTATCCCTCCCAACCTTTAAATATCATCCCATGCAGAGTCTGGAAAATATCATTTTGGGCATAACGAGTCCCTGAGTTGACCTTTCAGTAGCTCTTATGTTATGTATTCAGCTCAAGCAATTGTGAACATGTTGAAGCATTCGTTGTAGGATTCCTGATAAACATTCCATTGGAAACGCCAAAATGATGAAAGACCCAAAGGCACTTTTTCTCTCAACTGTGTCTACCCCCAGTGAGGCCACGACGGTGACGGTGATGGCAGTGTTGGAGCTTTTTTCCAAGCATTCGATGGATGAAGTGTATATGGGGCAGGTGAAGGGGTCCCTTCCTGAATGGACTGATGATTAGGGCATTGAAAAAGCCTTCGAGTGATTCTTTGCAACTCTGGAAAGCGTGGAGAAGAATGTGTCAGAGAGGAACGTGAATAGAAAGCTAAAGAATAGGTATGGGCCCTCCCAAGTTCCATACAAGCTACTCTACAAAGTTTAGTAAGGTGTCTCTTACTTTATGATAAAGTTTTTGTATCAATAAATATATCAGTAATGCTGAATTGTTGCTCTGTGCCACACATACATGTTGGACTTACCTATTTTCGTTTAATAGTACAACTTTCCTTTCCTTGCTGGTGACTTATCTACTGGGTTTATTTATTATGAATATAAATGAAATCAAATGATCTTGTAAAATTTTCTGGTTTGTTCGACCTTTGTCATTCTTCCAAACTCTACCCACATTTCTCATCAACATCATTGACCATGCCTTTTTCCTTGATGGGATTCTTGTGTTCTAACTCATGAGTTATCTTCTTCAATCTAAGACTTTCTTTCCTCCTCTTTCTAATTGGGGCATCTTGGATGCATTTTTGGCTGTTAGAGCTTCCACATATGCCTTGAATTTATCTTTGCATGATCATAAGTACATGGTTGAGCCACTGCCTTAGTATAGTTGTTCTTTCTTAAAGGAAAATACTTTAGAGTACAGTTCTCATTCTTCTAGTGTTCACTTTGTAGTGTAGTTCTTTTCTACTGATTGCAATATGTATATTTCTGTTCACATTATCCTTTGGTTGCAATATGCATACTTGATAAAGATGAATCTGGTCTCATGCATATACACCATTATATGTTGATGTTGTAAAAAAATGTTTAAGAATTCCTTTACACATTCCAGCTAACATGATAAGTTACTGTGGATATATGTCTATTCTAATTAATTTATGATCTATTGTACATTTTGATTTTGTTAATTTTGTTGTATGTAGATACTATTGGATTTTACATATTTTGGAAGTGTCAAAGGTCTCTCACTCTCTTTTTCTCTGTGTGTGTTTGACATTGACTACTTTTTATCGGCAAGGAGACTTTATACAGGTTCTAAACAGTTCAGCGGACTCTATAGGGTTGTAGTTCTTCCTCATCCTGTTCATCCCAAAATAAATGATGCCTTTGAACTCTTTTCTTTGTTCTTACAAATAAATGACCACCAAGGAACTTCAGCATCCTTCCACCTGTGTCACTTAGAAGAGACAAGGCAATGGTTATTTGTGATCATACCCTGAATACGCGTGAAAGACATATTGATGGAAGTTGGGATTTTTGAATTCAGCATACGGTGTCAATCGGTTCTTCAAACGAAGAACTATGTTTTGGCAAAGAGTCGGCCCCTGAAAGAGGTCTTGTAATTCCATCAAGCACTGCGCACCCAGCATCCACTTTGGAACTGAAAATCTGTGAAAAAGGGAAATCTTTGATTGCAGGGGTTGCAAGTCCTCTATTTTGGAGTAAATGACGTCATATAACAACACAATTAGCAAACTACTAAGGAAAAAATGCTTTAATAGCAATATGAGCTGTAATACCCTAGGTTGTGTTTGTGATGAATTTATTAAGTAGACCTTTGAACAGTATTCTACTTCAAAATAAAAACAGAGTTGTATTTCAAGCCATAATTCAAAGATAGAATGAATTATTGAATTGAAATCCCACAAATGATATTGTGTAGAATAACCTGCTTGGAGTGGACCATCCTTTGATTCTATTTGAAGTCATAAACATGCTAAAAGATATGGCTCCCATTTTGCGTAAAATATCATAGTGGTTACAATGTTATCCTATATTGCTGCATGCATTGGTGGTCATATAGTTCCTTAAATCATCTATTTATGCTTGAGTTCAGTGTCCCTTCATGTATCAAGGGCACCTAAAGGTGATGGAGGCAAAGAGAACCATTTATTTGTCTCTGAATGTGTAAGAGCATTATTTTTTGATTGTCAGCCTTCAAGTTGTTATGTTTTGATTGCTTTTTAATATATACGTTGTTATTTATAAATTCATGTGGATCATATCTCTTCAATTAGGAGGAATTTGGTCCTCTATAGTTTGATTTTTTAGAAGGCTAGGAGAGAGATCCATCACTTTCTCCTTCAAATACCATTTCACTTTGGTTGGTGTTTTTGTCTTTTGAGCCCAACCGTTAAATTTTTTGTCTCCTCTTCTCGTGCTTCTCATTTTCATATTCAACACTATGCTCTCTTCCAATTCCACTTGCACATACATGGAAAATTATTTATGTTTTATATGTATTTATTATTTTTATGATTGATCTCACTAGCTTGAAATGTGTTTTTTTTTTACATTTTTTGCATCAGGGGATGCTCATATTTTTGAGGCTGTGGGATTCAAACTAGAATTTTTTTATATTTATAACATGTATCACTAAACAAATAAGAGCACCCACATCAACTCAAGTCCTTTCTAGTCAATGGAAAATCAATAAACCATACAAATAATGTGGGTGACAAGAACT
Source organism: Sequoia sempervirens (assembly GCA_007258455.2). NCBI lineage: Eukaryota > Viridiplantae > Streptophyta > Pinopsida > Cupressales > Cupressaceae > Sequoia > Sequoia sempervirens. Next base: position 25,968,715 of record VDFB02000002.1, on the reverse strand, counting down.
TTTTTCACTCTTACTAGAAAACCCAATTATATTCTTACCAAGCTCCACTAAAGTCAAAAGCTCGGGGCCTCTTAACCTAAGAAAAACTGAGCATGTTCTGGTAGAAATTAATGGATTCCTCAAGTCACTTATGTCAATTATTCTTTTTGGATATGTTGTTTAAGACTTTTCTTTGCATGGACTATAGGGTGTGATTTTTTTCACCCATATTTTATTGAATATGATATTATTATCTGCATACAAAATAATAGAAATGACATTTGAGTCATACAACACTTGCTAGGATAGTAACACTAAATTGACCTAATCTTAGGTAAAACTTTATGGTTAAGCATCCTTGAGTCAGATTAGTACGAAGATAAATGACCTATAGAGAGACTGAAATGCTTCATCTTTATAAACATCATCTACACATAATTAATTATAATTAAACTATTTATACTCATAAAATGGATAGCCATGGACGCAAAACATTTATTTAATAATAACCTTCATACTTATTGTCCTCTTATATTCAATTAGTATTTTAAATTTTCAAATAGAGATTTAATAAGGTTGAAGTTTTTAAATTAAATTGTCAAAGTCAAAAACAAGAGGAATACTAAGATAAACCCCAATTTACAAGTTTTTCAGAGTCATTCTTGTAAGTGTATATATACCCAAACGACTTCTTACTCATACCCACTCCTGGGGTGCTAGGCGTATGAACAATCAAAGACAAATCCTAGGAAGATATCCTTTCTCAGCTAGAGCAGCATATCTATTCACCACCTCCAAATTCAAAAGCACCTCTGCCACAACTTACCATTTCATTTTATTCAAAGTATTTTTTCTTCTTTTCTTTTCTGCTTCATTACTTCTTTCCTTCTCCATGTACAACTTGTGTTTGGGTTTCCTTTACTACATTTGAGTTTCTTTTCATGCATTGATTAATAAGAGATTTGATCCAAGGGCCCAATTTATCATAAACCTAATGTGTGGATTTTTGTTGTGTTGCAGGGTCTAAATAGAAACCATCTAAAAGAGAGACCATAGTTATAGGAAAAGGTGCCAAATGCCTGCTTATTGGGAAATCCTCCACCCCTACTCTCGTTTCTGCTAATAATGGTAGCAAATCTATTAGCCATGGAAAGGTTGAAAAGAAGAAGCACATATGTCGTTCATCTCAGACAGTAATGCCATTTATGGTCAGCTGTTGGTTCAATTAGGTAGGGAAAATAATTTGAAAATTTTGGATGTACACATTTGGACATGCCATTCCAGCTTGCAACAAAACTCTCAAACTAGACTCCCAAATTCAATTTTCACAATACACCCAATTTTAGTTTTCGTTCTAAACAAACTAGCCAAAGTAAGACCATCTCAATAGAAACAAAAGCCACCCATATAATTAAAACTATAGACCTCAATCCCATATATAATCAAATTTAGTTTCCCAGTATAAACAAAGTAACCAAAGTAAAACCACTGATACAGAGATGGAAACCCACTATATAATTAATAAACCACAAAGCTCAAGCCAATGGACACCCAATTTATGTTCCCACCATAAACAAACTAGCCAACGTAAAATCATCGACATAGAAACATAAACCATCAATATTATTAGACTTGGACAACACAAACCAGTAAAATCTCGATTTCAAAGTTTTATTTAAATTTTATAAGGTGTTGTAACTCCCCCTAGCCTTAGTAAATTTAAATCACCTAGATGAGGAAAATTGGGCCCAATTTCAGTTTTCATTAAAGATGAGCAAGTAAATATAAATTCATCTAAATTGAAATTAAAATTTCCCAAAAACTATAGGACTTTGACCAACATACATGTAGTGTCAGGTCCCACTTTGAATAAACCAGCCAAAGAAAAACTAACTACAAAAAAAGAGAAACATCTCTATTAAAAACATACAGGGTTCAATCTAATAACCACCCAATATCATTTCCCACTACGAGTTTTAAACAAAGCATCCAAAATAAACCATTCACTCAAAAACAAACCACACATTAAAACTATAACTGCAGTGGTTGATCCAATAAACATCCACTTAAAGCACAAATACCATCCATTAGAATTGTAGAGCCACAATTGTAGAGCTTAACTCAGATGAGATCACAACACCACACCCAAAGAGGATTGGTAAGAGAGCTGGCCCATCTTGATCATTGACACAACAAAGTTGTTCAAGAACAAACATTGGTTCTTTGCAAATCTTTTCACAATGTTACGAGTTCGAGAATCAATGATCTCTTCCTTAAGACTCTTCATCACATCTGCTCTTCCTTTGCATCTTCCAGAATGTGCATACACTCCTCTGCTTCAAGGGAAAGCCAACAAAATCATTTGCAGAGAGAAGAGTCTTCTGATTCACTTTTTTTCTTCAGAATTGAATCAAATCAAACATAAAAGAAAATAATTGAAGACAACATTGGAAGGAATGCTCTTATATTTGGCACAACCTCAACATAGAGCGTAACAGATTTTAGGCAAGAACAAATACAATGTTGCATTCCATAAATTTAACAAATCTTTCTTTTAAGGTATTGTAGAATCATTGTTTACAATATAATGAAAGGACATTCTTAATTTATTTCTGAGTGCACTGATGTATATTATTGTGTTAATATTGAGATAATGTTGTTAATAAAATTGTATATATTTTAAACTACACTTTCCATGTTTACTTCTATATATTTTTCTATCGGCGTAACCCTTGCACCCCCTTTGGTGCAAGTGCTAGTTGATATGAATTGTGATTGAGAAAATGCAATGAGAACGACTGCTTTGTTTATTTGATAAATTTTTTGCAGTTTGTTCATTGGAAGGCCCTCTTTCTAATAGGGTATATATTTTGTTTCGTCTCCCATTAGAACAATTAGCTTCTTAAATTTTATTGTCATAGGGTCTTGGGAATTCATCTAGAGCCAACAAATCTATTATTTCTTCATTATATATTTTTGGGCATGTATCTTTCATACTGTACTCAACATTTGTCTTCATTTGTCACATCGGATTGAGCCTTGCGAATGTTGGCCCCCCAAACTTGTTTTGTAAGGTTTTATATAGCATTTTAAGTAGTATCATCTAATCTTGAATGTGTTATCACATTGTCACTTGTTTAAAAATATTTTGCAAGGGTTCATCTTAGACTTTCAGAGGAACTTCTAATAAGTACATCATGAGGCATTTCCATCGACCCATCTATAACTCTTATTCTGTAGTTTGAAGAATAATGTTGTTTATTTTGAGAACAAGTAACGAGTTCCTGGTTCAATTCCCATATTGAATGATAGTACCGCGTGGCTCTATCTTCCATATATTTCCTGCTATAGGTCCTGAATAGATTGCATGCAATGTAGATCATGTATCTTTAGGGATCATGTATACATCTGGATAATTATGAGAATGACATTTTACTTTCACTACCCTTATTTACATCTTGAAAATTCATGCCTATGAAGATTGTCAAGATAAAAGTGAATCCAATCATCTGAAGAACTTTAGAATCATGTATGCACTATATCTAAGAAATTTCAATCAAGGATGAATCTTCTCTTTCTATGTCATGATTTTAGGATTCAAGATTGTGCCAATACTCTATGTATTCCAATGCAGTCATCTCCACCTTAGGTATAGTTATTGTAAGCAACCCCTTCGTAGAAACAGTCCTTAATTCAACCAAAGGTATAACTTCCACTCTTAACTCAACTATCTTATGTTGATTTTTGTATTGTGTGACTTTTTCTTCAGTAATGGCACATACAAACATCCTCCACAAGCACTTTCCACATGCACGAGTTTGTGTGCCCCATTTTCCAAATCATAGCCAATACTAAGAATCTTTTAAATTTACCATTTGTTGCTCATATTTGCTTATGATGTTCTGATGGTAACATTTTAAACGTTAATCTTTATCCCTGTTCATCGAATGCCTTTCTTTTGAGTAATCAGATGATTTGGGAGATGATGCACTAGATTCACATCTCCTAATAGTCAAATATCATGACACCCAATGTCTTGTAAATATTGCATTAAAATTTTTAACGCATTCAAGACTGAAGTGGGTAGTCCTCAAAATTTGAATATGATATTTTTCACTGTGATCAAAACAAGACATGTAGCCTCCGAAGTTGCTTCAAAAAAGTGATCAAACAATCTCCAAAAGCCATGAAAATGCACCAGAATGTTGATTTATGATAGGGGAGTATGGTTGAAAAAATGGTTTGGCATGAGATGATCAAGATTGAAAAATGTTAATGCTCAACGTTTCCTATTTAGTCATTTCTGAAAACTGCCACCTGTCAAACTCAATTGAAAACCACCAACTCGCCTTTTCGAAAAAATATCAAACTTGATCCTAAGAAGCTATAACTTTTAAGATTAGTTCATTTAGGATCCATGAACATGTGTTTACAATGGTTTTTCATCAAAATTCTTCCTTTGCAAAATATGGGGTGTCAAAGTTGACCTTTGTGTAGCTGTTTTGGAAATGTAGTGTTCAAACTCGGTAAAATCCATTTGGATTTAGTTTTGAAAAAAATACTAAATGATGTCCTGAAATTTTGAAAATTGACATGGATGCACATTGAGATGGGGGGAATCAAAACCACCAATTGATTTTTCTTGACACTCTTCTAGTTGCATAATATTATCCTCCAAAGTTGCCCACTTCGACAGATTTTACTGTGTAGACAACAAACCCTTGCAGAACCCTTCAACTTGGCCTTTTGAAATCTTGTCAAAACTGATCATACAAAGCTAAAATTGGCGTGCACACTCATATATGTCAAATAAACATGTTTGCAAGGTGGTTTTGCATGGAATTTCTTTGGCTTCAAATTATGATTTTTTAAAGCGGGCATTTTGAGTAGATTTTTCAACTGTACTTCTAAGTGCTGAAATCAAATTTTACACATGGGAACCTAAAATTTGCATGAAATTTTAGGCTCCAACAGAATGCATGTGGATTTGTATGTTAATGAGGGTTTTTATGTTTTGATAAGATACAACTGATTCAACCCCCCTCTAAATTTTCTTCTTCATTCAACACATGCAACCTTGAACTTGTGGCGCATACCTTCAACATACCCTAGTCATCTAGGTAAAAGCATAACCCAACAACACCTTCATTCTAGACCACAACCTATTCTAGAGAAACTAGAAAATATATTGCAAAGAAACAAAATATATCACATGATACACATGAACACTCTCATACAACCATCTCACAACTTCATTTAGCAACAAGTTAGCGTAAGCCAACAAACATTGAAACCAATCACCAGACAACACAATCCTAAACTTTGTCCCCTTCAACTTTCTTTGAGGAATGACTAATGACATGAAACTTTGGATATAGCACCTTGATAAGATTGTGAACTTAAATTTTGAATTGCATAACCATATCAATAAACATGGAGGAATACAACACCAACCTTTACACCTCTAAAAGAAAAAAACATAGTCATTAAATGATCACCCACAAACACATCTTTATAGAACCCAAATAAATAAAAAATTGGATCACACATGCCTTGACACACTAGAAAGTGGTCTTCCAAAGCTTAAGAGCTAATCATCGCCAGTGGAGAAATGCATATAATTTCTCAGAGACTTTGGCAACCAATTAGCTAGAATGCAACTCACTTTTTGACATCAACAATTCTCTTACATCAATGACAACCAAACTCCAAAAATATCATAAATACTTTTGACATCAATGAAAACTAAGCTTATCAAGATGCAACAGTAAGAATCATGAAAATTTGAGAAAGTGGTTAAAATTTGTGAGCTTAGGAGTGAAAACAACGCATTTGATTTTGACAGACTGAAGAATGCAAAAAAAGAAAAAAAATAGTGATGAGACTCATACCACTAGAAAGTACAAAAAACTAGCTTTCCGATGATATCTCATTCACCCAATTTTGATATTGTATGTCCAAGTTATGACCAAAAAGAAAAAAATAATTCTTTAGGGCACAAAGGGAGCTTGGAGGGGCCTTGTTAGATTTGTATCAATGATGTCATGCTAATGGCAACATGGCATCAATGGAATATTCCAAGAATATTCTCCTCATAAAAAATCCACTGAAATATGTTGGAACACAACAATCTACTGAGAGGGGGGGTGAATTAGTAGATCTTAAACAATTCTTTTAAACACTTTGTGCAGATTTAGACTTAACATGTAAATGAAATGATAAGAACACACTAACAAAGGATGTACGTGGAAAACCCAAGATGGGAAAAACCATGATGAAAAATGTTGCTAAGAGCTACTGTCCTAATCTAGCCTCACAAGCTTGAAGTTCAGTTACAATGCTTTAAGGGCACCAAACCTAAGGAGACACCAACCCCGATTTAGGAGAACCCACTCCAAGGAAGCACCCACTCCCTAATCTGAGCACCTACCCAGATATCTAATGGAACCCACCAATTAGATTTACAGTGCAAGATATTACAATTTTGATGACATTTCTATGTTGGAACTTATTTGCAACTACATATACATGTATGTTGCACACTCTGCAACTCTTCCTCTATTCTGCATCTCTTTATTCCACTCTACATTTACTTATTTTTCTGCACCCCTGTTCTCTACATCTACTGCTTACTTAGCAACACATCCTCTTTTCTATAATACACCAAATTGAATGAGCATAACACAAACAAAAAGCACTAGTACAATCAAGGGGTTTATCTTGAACGTAAATCCATATTTGAATTCCTTATTTTTATTTGGTTCAACTTATTCAGGCACAGTGCATTCTTTTTCTACAATAGCATTCTCTACACTCTACCACTCTAGACCCTTCTTTCTCCACACTTCTCTCCAATACTTGTAGAGTCCTCTACACCCCAACAACTTCTAAATTATCTTTTTTTTTTAAATTTTCTGACTAGTGGACCCTTCCTCAAGTTGTGCACCACTGAACAATGCACCTCCATTCTTTTATTAGGGTTTTCATTCTTTCTTCTTGAGGAAGCATAATCTGCATCAAGCCATACCCACATTAATTTCTATTGCAAAAAACTTCTAAGATTGGTGGTTTGTAAACCCTATTAATGTATTCTTCTAATCATAAGATTTGAACCTAATCTCTGTTAACTTAGCACTCAATGTCACCATTTTGCACCTCAAATCACCAATTAAATCAATTGTTGAAGTAGGTAGAACAATTAATTTCATTCTTCTAGTCAGTTTCCAGTCAGAAGCCTCTCACATGGACTTAACCGTTTGAAGCCACCACCTTCAAATTTTGACTGATGATTTTGTCTCTATGCGCCATGATCCATGGTTCTCCAATCATTGTCAACCTTTAAAACACTACTGTCAGATGAGCCTTCCCTTACATCTCAGCCATCAATCTAATTCTTCTATCACTCATCACCACATTGAAGAGACCGAACAACCACTCACTTTGAAGTTATAGGTCACTTTGATGAGATTCTATCAGACTATCGAAGATCCTGCACACTCGGTCTTGCCAATATTTTACCTTCTCCTAGACCTACTGCTTGTTTTCCATATGCGAGATCCACTTGACCAAGTCATCACCATGCAATTCACAACAAGGATGTGGATTTCCAAGATTATCAATCACCTTTCACCGCTTGTTGTTACACATCACCAACTACTGGATCGTCTTCTGCCATATGTCGTAGGCTTATTTGATCATCATCACATATATCTGCCACATCACTTCCAACTGTCATCCATTTTATCATTGTATCAAAAGGACTCATTGAAGAGTCACTTTGAAATTCATACTTTTCCATAATGATGAGCCATCTGAATATCGAGGGGACTCCAAAATGCCTCTCTCCAAATAGGCATTGTCTCATCGATACAACTCCATCGTTCTTCATATGCCACCATCGTAGTGTCTAAGTGACACTAAAGAGACTCATACCAACATGTAGATATTTCTCTAATCAAGCTCCTATGTATTATGCTCTACATACACACCCCAAATTTTTTCTTGGAAAAGTCAGGGACCCCCTCTATTATCTTTCTTTTTGTTGGTATCAAGCTAGGGGATGGAATCGACACCTGGCACCTTTCAGGGTTTCAAGTTCTGGTTCCGCCTGACTTTGATTCCTGCTTCATCTTTGGGTGTTGTTCTGGTTCGTGTTCCTTGTTTGGTCACGTCTCGTCCCTGTATTATTCTCCGACCCATTTTTGCTTTGTCTCTTCTTTTGTCGTTGCTTTGTTCATTTTTTTTGGTCGTTTTCTTTTTGTCTTCAGTTTTGGCTATTTTTTCGTTTTCTCATTTCCATCTATCTTCGTCCTGTCCTTTTTGTCATCTTTTTTCCATGCTTTGTTCTTGTGTCATTTGTTTCTAGTTTCATGTTTGTTTGTTTTGTTCAGGAACAAGTGAACTGTCACCGTTCATTTTAGAGTCATTTTTTGAAAACACAAAAATTGAAAATTGAAAACTTAAAAAATAAAATAAATAAATAAATCTTTTTATTTAAAAGATTTAAAATGTAAAATAAAAATAAACCCTTTTTTATATTTTAAAACATTTGTGCTTATTTAAAATTAAAATTCCCCTTAAATTAAAATTTAAAAGATTAGAAATAAGAGATCTTTTATTTAAAAATATTTAGAATTTTTTAAAAAAAGAGGAAAACAAATTTAAAAGTGGAAAAATATTTAAAATGAAATAATTTAAAAGCAAAAAACTTTAAAACAAGTGAAAAGGTTTAAAAATAAGAAAATTAAAAAAATAAATAAATACAAAGTTGAAAAATATAAAAACTCCTTCGTTGGCGGGAGTGGAGCAAAACTAGGCGCTAGATATTTAATAATAAAGTTTTTGGTTCAAAATTGAACCTGACCCCACTTTAGTAAAGAGTCTCTTTGCGGACCTGAGGAGAATTAAGAATTGGGCACATAAAATATTCATATCCCAAAAATGGTTCCGCTTCCGTTCAGCCACAGTTTCGATTCCACATCAAAGGACTTGCTCTTTTCGGGCTCGGATCAGGAGCTAAACAACAATAATATGAAAGTTCCATGTTCAGGTGTCGATTTGACCCTGAACCCCACCATTTTCAAAATAAGGCAAATGAAAATAAATGATCAGAGTTGGGTCTATTTTGATCCTGCACCCGACATGGAAGCATCAAAGTGTAAACCGTTTCATCAAAATGCTTCAAGAAAGATCCTCTCATGTAATGCAATGTTGCAAGATATGAATAAAATGGATTTGTAGGATAGGCACAAAGTGAACTGGGTGAAGAGGCACTTGGAAACTTTCGTGCAGATGCTAACTCACAGTTGTAAGGAGGATTGTCATGGCCATTGCTAAACCATCCTCTCGGGCCATGCAAAATGAGGTAGCATAGACATCACAAAAGAACTGTTACACAAAATGCTTCAAAGAAATGTCATCACATGCATTAAAATGTTTCTAGGAAAGATACAAATGAAATTAATTTGATTAAATAGTTTTTAGAAATGTTTAGGCATATTTCATGACATATTCTTATTGCAAGATTTAGGGGTTTTTGAAGATTTTGAAGATGCAGCGGGGAAGGAAGTGGTACATGCGGCATGTGAGTTGTCAAGTGCATCACATCAAAGAGGGGGCATAATCCGGCCGGTTTATTGACTATAGAACATGGGTATGACCAAACGCGATCATTTGGGAAAAAACAAAGTTCGAGAAATGTGATTTGGCTGGAGTGCCATGATGGCAAGTCCAATGACACTAACAGTGGATGCATACAAGGCATGTGAACTATTTGAAAAAATGCCTTTAAGGAATACAGTCTATGAAATGGGGATGCATTCACAGTATTCGCACAAAATGGATCTGTTGTAACTGCCCTAGTTAACATACATGCAACACATGGAAACATCAATTTTGGCAGATATGAATACAAGAGAGAATGCAAATTGTTTGATAGATTGCTACGAAAAGAGAAGTCGCCCCATGGAATGTCTTGATTGCAAAATACACACAAAATGGAGGTGCAAGAATGTAATAACATGGAAGACGAGAAGGCATGAAGAACGTTGGACAAAGTACCAGAAATAAATTTTCTTTCTTGGGAAGTTTTAAGCTAGCTTTGTGAATTATTTGACCGAATCCGTCCACGAAGGGTGCCGTTAGGAAATGAAATCTCATGAAATAAAACAATTGTAGTTTTGAAACTAAATATATAATATGCCTCAAGGAAAAATTCCATTTCACGGAACATCATGGTCTCGGTTTATTCACAAAGTGGACTCATTGTAACTTCCCTGGTAAACATGTCACACTGGAATGGGAGCTTTGGAAATTCCTTTAAATGCCAGGTAAATAAGATTCACACAAAATGGATCGATTGAGAAAAAAAATAATGAGTTTCATTGAAAAAGGGATTTAGAAACTCTTAAGCATGTGTAATTGGTGGATGTAAGATCATTGCATTGAAAAGGTGTAATCTCATAGGTGTTAGAAACTTCTTAGTAAACACACAAATAGGGGGTAGGAAGTGTTTGACCAAGATCCTCACAATAGTGTGTTTTATTGAATAAAATGATGTAATCGTAGATCATGTACACAAAGGGGATTTGCTGAAAAGATTCAGAACCTCCAAACAAATATACAAGGCACATGAACTGTTTGAATGAACACCTCAAAGCGATCTCATGCCAAGAAGTGGAAGTTGAGATAGGGTCTGTAAAATTTTAACAGAAACCCGCGTAGAAGTGTCATTTTATATGATGCATAAAATGAATTATTGAGACATGTTTTGGAGATCTTTGTGCAAGTACAGTTAGCATCACAAGGCATATCCTTGCAATAGGATCAACCCTCAGATAGTGAGCATATTATGAAGGCTCTGTCAGAATTTCATCAATTATAATATCCAAACAAGGATTAAAACCTTAATTTCCTCTTTGAATGGAGTGCATGGAAATTTAGGTTGAGATTTAACGATTGGTTTTCAGTTTTCTTCTCACAATCAAATTTAGGCTTGATAATTGTAAATCTTGAAAACCTATTTAGTAATATTTCTTGAGCCAAAGGATCCAAATTTCTTGTTCAAGGTGATGCGTTATGCGAGTTCAATGAGGGGACATGGAAACTTTGAGATTCATATTGTCCTAATTTATTGATTCTTGTTAATTAATTGTGCATTTGTAGTGAAAATATTTAAATTGATGAACTAATTATTCATTTTGTGATTTTGCAGGTGCTTTTTGGGTTCAAAAAATGCAAACAATGCCAAGATTCTTAATGAGCATATTCTGTGATTAAATAATATTAATTTAAAAGGATTTAATTATTATTTTGATTTTAGAAATGAAAATTTTATTTGTATTTAATTGAAATAATTTAAAATCAAATTGTGTGAATTGGTTAATTTTGTAAATCAATTAATGCATGTTTATGTTTGCAGATGCTTTTGAAAGTGGGAATGATGATGACTTGAAAGAATTTGATGCTCGTGGGTGAAATGTGCAAAATATCTTGGAGATAATTTGTGAAGTAAACTAAGCGTTTGGTGGTGATTTCCTGAAAAGATGTTGATTTACATTACATCAAGAAGTGAACTCAAAATGGAACTTAAGTGTAATTGAAAGATGCAACTATCAATTGGAGCTCACTAAAGTCAACATGAGCCAAACTGGAGAGTGGAGTCTCAAACTAAAATCAACTGAGGTCAAACATGAGATGAAACAAAAAGTTGTCTTGGTGAAGAGTTGAATGCATATGAAGGCTACAAATTTTTGATGTATGAGTTTTGAGCAAAAACTATGTAAATGATTGAGCTATTAATTGTAAAATGGAGCTCATTTGAAGGTTAGAATTTTAGGAAAAGAGTTAGAAGTTTAACAAGTTAGCTGATTACAGTTTAGCAGTAGGATAGATTATACATTTTTCTAATTTTCTTATTTTAGATGAGGTAATTGGAGGATATTGGTTTCCGTACGCTGGTGAATTTTCCAAAATTGTAAATACTGTTTATCTATTTTATAGCAGTAGAAACAGTCATATTCAAACTTGTCTTGAGTTATGCTTTGGAATGATATTTGTTCTGTTAATTATTTGATTTGGAATCTTTCAAGGAATGAAGTTTTATATTTTCTTTTGTTCAAACTGTGATTTGTAATCTGCCATTAATATTTGCACTGTGAATGAATAACTTTGTATTGATTACAGGTCAATTTGTTCTGTAGTTTAGTTAGGGAATTCCTTGGAGAGTAACAAGTCTAGTTAATTAAATGAATCATCATTCTTTTCACTCTTTCATCCCTAATCTATCTTTTGCCTTTTTTTTATACCCCATAATTAGAGTAGGTTTAGATAGGAGTTCGATCTTGCAGCAATTGAAAAGCTCAATAACCAGTAGGCCCCTTGAACATTACATCCTCATTGACCACTCAACAAAACAACATAGTTGAGAACCAACTACAAAGGCCTTGGAAGATAGGTGGTTTTAGATCAATTATCTTTTTTAGGAGAAACAGAGTAGAAATATTCTGTTAAAATGTTGTTGCATGAATTTGACCATGAAAAAACTGGCGCTAGGAGGGAACTTGGGCAATTTTTCTTTGTTGTATGGGAGTGGGTTAGATCTTGGAAAACCCAGGTTTGATGGGTAGACCATTGTGTATACCTGGATTTATTCATGAAATCCCTAGTCACATGTATGATAGGATTCCTTTATTTTTCCCTAGCAGCGGAAAAATGCTTCTAAACATGTCAATATTTGTAGGGATTTAGTCATTTTTCTCCATATTCAACATGAGGATATCGTCTGTCAATTTTTTGTGAAAACCCTTCAAGGTACAACAAGGCAATGGCATGTTAATATGCCACTAGATTCTATTTGTTCATGGATAGAATTAGAAATCTTATTCCTGGATCAGTTTGATCCTCATGCACATGTACCACACCCATCACATCCCTACATGATGCATTGAAAAAATCTCTCTTATTGGCACAATATGGACATGACACGAGAAATTCAGGTAGCCAGAATCAGGTTTATAATCCTCTTGTGCTTGCAAATTTCCATCCTTTGCAGCCTTACGTAGGTTTACCCACCATCCCTACCCAGATCCAATCATTCTCACCAAGCAGCTACAACCTTCCTAATCTTCCAAGCACCAAGTTTTCCAACACTTCATATCAATTCAATCCCATGCAAGACCACTGGAAGAACCTATCTCTACAAAATCCAACCACAGAGGTAAGTATTCCACTTGTCAATGAAGTTATAACTATATCATCTCTTTTCGGTCATACTCCCACACATAATGCATTGGATCATGATGAAGTTGTAAACGAAACATTTGATGAGAAAGTATATCATTTTCATGTTTTGTTTGAAAAAGAGTATGAAACAGATATAAAGTCAGAGCATAATGAAAATATCAGGTTAGAATCTAGTTTCATTAGAAATGTTAATACTAACAATGATATTGAAAGAATTGAGATATCAACATAGGACTGTTATCATGAGAAATCAACAATACCTTTTAACGCTTTGAACAACTCTTCTGACCAAGATGAGAATCAATGTGATGAGGGATGGAAAAAAGAACATGGTTCATGTTGGCTAGATATCCCACATATGCAAAATCGAATAAGGGAGAAGTTGGAAGAATTAGGCAATTTGAAGCTATTAGAACGTGTTAGGAAAAATGGATGCAGGATACATCGAACCAATCAACATTCTCAGATGGATTGCCATGTTTTTCTTGGTAGGATGGAGTTATATTTCAAAAAACTGATCACTGTTGAAGGAATACTTATGGATGATCCTTGGAATACTTGTCCACTCAGTGAGGAAGATGAAATACCTAGCACACATGAAAATAATAATCAGTCCATCCAAAATGATGAGAATAACTATGAGGAGATTTTTAGCTCTTCCCCATCTTTTGATGACCTTGATCCTTGCATTGAGATGGATTCCATGACTGATAAAGTTTCCCTACCTTGTGTAGATTTGTTGGACATGCAAAGTGAATTTATTGATACATTCATAGACTCTTTCATGAGCATTGATAATGACAAAACATTTGTTGATGAGTTAACACAAGAAAATGACTCTGCTGATTTGAATGATGAACACATAGAAACAGAGAACAACATGACTACAAATGAGGCTGCAAATGAATCTCGTGGTGAAGGACACAAAGTTGAAGGACAAACTGATCCTTCAAGGGAGGGAGATCAAATGGATGTTCAAGTTATGCAAGGGCTACCTAATAATCATTCAGATCAAACTTACCCTTGTTAGCAAAATAAATTGGATCTCAATGCTAATCAAGATACTAACATTAATAAAATTAGTGGTTGGTTGCAACAAGGAGTGAACAATGATAAGATTGAGCTGGGTGAAGTAGAAGAATGTGAAGAAAGTGACCAAGAGGTTGTCTCGGAAGTTGAATCCCTTCAACATGATGAAGAGAATGAAATGAGGAAGTATTTTCTTGGTTTTGATTATGTTTATTCAAATATGTTGTTTGAAGAAAACCATCATTTATCTTGCATGAATGAATTTGACCTTGACGATGGTGAACTTGATGCTAACTTGCGACATGTTTTAGTTGATGATATGCAGAAACATGAACTGAAGAAGTGTTTTTCAGGATTTGACTCCATGCATTCAAATGAGTTATTTGAAGAAAATCCTTGTTCACCATGTACCAGTATCTCTGGAATTAATGATGATGAGTGGGATGTTGATTTGCAAACTCTTTTGGGTGACATGTTTGAAGAGAGCATTGACAGTAATGCTTCATTTCTAGAGGAAAAGGGTTTGCATACCTTGCAAGTAGACAACATGGGTGGTTTGCTACTCAATCCATTTCAAGAGATCCAAGGAATCTGGGACTCCGCATCTGAGTGGAATACATAAATGTTGGTACATCCATATTCAAGTTGCATAAAAAATCTCACTTCAAGTGATCCATGTAGGATTCTTCCTCTTGGTTCACATTCTAAGGTAAGTGGTTCTGACTTCTTGCTATCCGGGAAGATTGCGAGGTTAGGTAAGGAAAATGTTGAGCAAATTGATTTAAAGTTTAAGGAAGCTGATCCTTTAATTGATGATGTATGTACTTTAGGAAACATGATTGAGATTGATAATCCCTATGAAGTCAAATACACTAGTTTTTTGTTTGAGCCTAGTGTTGATTGTGGTAGGGATATGCATGAAATTTTTGAACAAAGATTAGATGTCTTGAATGCTAATCGCACATCGCTAACAAATGTCCTTTATGTTGACATGCATGATTCAAAGCGAAATGGAGTGGTGTTCCATGAGCTGAGACCTCATGAAGATGAGATCATACAACATGAGCACACCATAGCTACTAGAGATCTTCTAAATTAGGTGGTGTCTTTCCATTACCCTCTATGTTTTAATTATTTTCAGTTTGATTATGACATTGGGGACAATAAAATGTGTTTGTGGGTAAATCATGACAAGGCTAAAAACCCACAACTATTAATATTTCAAACTTTATACCCTCAGAATGGATTTACTACACAAACTTTACATTTCTGAGTATAAAGATAAATTTGCTAGGTTTAGAACAGTACCTAGTAAGTTAACACTTCTGCACATAATGAAAAATCAGTTGGGTCAATGTACATGTTTTCATTGTTTTATGTTTGTAGAGCTTAGTTTTGGAGTCAGTTTTAGAATTAGGATTGGTTAGTACTAGTTTTTGGTTTAGTTAGTTTTCTTTTTTCTATTTCCTCTTATTTTTTTTTTGTTTCTGGGTTTGTTTTTTTCTCTTTTGTTTTTATTTTCTTTTGTTGTTTGTTTGTTGTTTTTGTTCTCATTTTTTGTTTTGACTTTGCTGGTTCGTCGTGTTTGTCTGCTCTTTTCTTCTACTCCTCTCTTTTCTTGTCTTTTTGTTTTCTTTCTTTTGGGGGTTTCTCTCATTGACAGTGAAAACTAAGTTGTTGTATGCAAGTTATGTCGAAAGGTGAATCTATTGATAGTCTGCTGCCTATATTTTCAAACACTTGATCAGATAGTTGCTTTGAAAACTTTGATTTACCTTCATCCATTTCAAACTAGGGAGTGTTAACATGGATAGGACTTGGTACATTATGCAGTTTTGGGGATTTTTTGAAAGTCAATCACGATCTGCACACCATAATAAATCCATCGGTTAGTTTATATCGGGTGGGGTAGCTCTATTCTAGGTAAAAAATGTAAAGGGTTACATTTCATTCACGATGTCCACCATGGTTCTAAACCCACTACTTAGGCTTCACTGCTTAGGGATTGAGAGAAATGAGAAATTATACTTCAAAAGAATCAA
>VDFB02000002.1:25929710-25951197 GCA_007258455.2 Sequoia sempervirens | reverse complement strand
TGAAATAAAAAAAATTAAAAAAAACCTTTAAAACAAGTGAAAAGGTTTGAAAATCAGAAAATTAAAATAAAATAAAATACAAAGTTGAAAATATAAAAATTCCTTTGTTGGCGGGAGCATAGCAAAACTAGGCATTGGATGTTTAATAATAAAGTGTCTGGTTCAAAATTGAACTTGACCCCGCCTTAGTAAAGAGTCTCTTTGCAGACCCGGGGAGAATTAAGAACCGGGCACACAAAATATTCACATCCCAAAAATGGTTCCGCTCCCGCTCGAAACTAGTTCCACTTCCGTTCAGCCACAATTCTGATTTCGCATCAAAGGACTTGCTCTTTTCGAGCTCGGACCGGGAACAAAACAACGGTAATATGAAAGTTCCATGTTCAGGTGTCGACCTGATGCTGAACCCTACCATTTGCAAAATAAGGTGAATGAGAATAAATGCTAAGAGTTGGGTCTATTTTGATCCCATGCCAGACATGGAAGCATCAAAGTGTAAACCGTTTCATCAAAATGCTTCAAGAAAGCTCCTCTCATGGAATGTGATGTTGCAAGATATGAACAAAATGGATTTGCAGGATAGGCACAAAGTGAACCAGGTGAAGAGGCAATTGGAAACTTTTGTGTAGATGCTAACTCGCAGTTGTAAGGAAGATTGTCACAGCCATTGCTAAACCATCCTCTCGGGCCATGCAAAATGAGGTAGCATAGACATCACAAATGAACTATTACGCAAAATGCTTCAAAGAAATGTCATTGCATGGATTAAAATGTTTGCAGGAAAGATACAAATTAAATTAATTTGATTGAATAGTTTTTAGAAACGTTCAGACATATTTCATGACATATTGTTATTGCAAGATTTAGGGGTTTTCAAAGATTTTAAAGATGTGCGCGCAAAATATGGAAGCATACACACGACATGTGAATTGTTTGCATAATACATCAAAGAGGCGTAATATCATGGTTTATTGACTACATAAATATGGGGTATGGATGGGCAACGTGACTATTTAAAAAATGCCCCAGAGAAATGTGATTTCATGGAGTGCCATGATGGCAAGTCCGATGAAACTAACAGTGGATGCATACAAGGCATGCGAACTATTTGACAAAATGCCTTTAAGGAATACAGTCTATGAAATGGGGACACATTCACAGTATTCGCACAAAATGGATCTGTTGTAACTGCCCTGGTTAACATACATGCAACATAAGGAAACATCGATTTTGACAGATATGAATGCAAGAGAGCATGCAAACTATTTGATAGATTAATGTGAAAAGAGAAGTCGCCCCATGGAATGTCTTGATTGCAAAATACACACAAAATGGAGGTGCAAGAATGTAATAACATGGAAGACGAGAAGGCATGAAGAACATTGGACAGAGTACCAAAAATAAATGTTCTTTCTTGGGAAGTTTTAAGCTGGCTTTGTGAATTATTTGACCAAATCCCTCCACGAAGGGCACCGTTAGGAAATGAAATCTCATGAAATAAAACAATTGTAGTTTTGAAACTAAATATAGAAGATGCCTCAAAGAAAATTGTCATTTCATGGAACATCATGGTCCCGATTTATTCACAAAGTGGACTCACTGTAACTACCCTGGTAAACATGTCGCGCTGGAATGGGAGCTTTGGAAATTCCTTTAAATGCCTAATAAATAAGATTAACACAAAATGGATCGATTGAGAAATACTTTAATGAGTTTTATTGAAAAGGGATTTAGAAACTCTTAGGCATATGTAATTGGTGGATGTAAGATCGTTGCCATGAAAAGGTGTAATGTCACAGGTGTTAGAAACTTCTAAGTAAACACATAAATAGGGGGTAGGAAGTTTGCAAAAGGTGAAAGCATGTAGGAAGTGTTTGACCAAGTTCGTCACAATATTGTGTCTTATTGAATAAAATGATGTAATCGCAGAGCATGTACACAAAGGGGATTTGTTGAAAAGATTTAGAACCTCCAAACAAATACACAGGGCACATGAATTGTTTGACCGAACACCTCAAAGCGATCTCATGCCAAGAAATGGAAGCCGATACAAGTTTTGTAAAAGTTTAACAGAAACCTGTGTAGAAGTGTCATTTTATATGATGCATAAAATGAATTGTTGAGACATGTTTTGGAAATATTTGTGCAAGTATAGTTAGCATCACAAGGCATATCCTTGCAATAGGATAAACCCTTAGATAGTGAGCATATTATGAAGGCTCTGTTAAAATTTCATCAATTATAATATCCAGACAAGGATTAAAACCTTAATTTCCTCTTTGAATGGAGTGCATGGAAATTCAGGTTGAGATTTAATGATTGGTTTTCAATTTTCTTCTCACAAACAAATTTAGGCTTGATAATTTTAAATCTTGAAAACCTATTTAGTAATATTTCTTGAGCCAGAGGATCCAAATTTCTTGTTCAAGGTGATGCGTTATGCGAGTTCAATGAGGGGACATGGAAACTTTGAGATTCATATTGTCCTAATTTATTGATTCTTGTTAATTAATTGACTTTATTGTTAATTAATTGTGAATTTGTAGTGAAAATATTTAAATTGATTAACTAATTATTCATTTTCTTATTTTGCAAGTGCTTTCTGGGTTCAAAAATTGCAAATAGTGCCAAGATTTTGAACAAGCATATTTTGGGATTAAATAGCATTAATTTAAAAGGATTTAATTAGTATTTCAATTTTGGAAATGAAAATTTTATTTGTATTTAATTGAAATAATTTAAAATCAAATTGTGTGAATTGGTAATTTTGTAAATAAATTAATGCATGTTTATGTTTGCAGATGCTTTTTGAAAGTGGGAATGAGGATGACTTGAAATAATTTAATGCTCATGGGTGAAATGTGCAAAAGATCTTGGAGATAATTTGTGAAGTAAACCGAGCGTTTGGTGGTGATTTCTTGAAAAGATGCTGATTTACATCGCAACAGGAAGTGAACTCAAAATAAAAATTAAGTGTAACTGAAAGATGCAGCTGTCAATTGGAGCTCACTAAAGTCAACATGAGCCAAAATGGAGAGTGGAGTCTCAAACTGAAATCAACTGAGGTCAAACATGAGATGAAACAGAAAGTTGTCTTGGTGAACAGTTGAATGCATATGAAGGCTACAATTTTTTGATGTCTGATTTTTGAGCAGAAATTATGTAAATGATTTAGCTTTTTGATGTCTGAGTATGGAGAGAGTAACTGATTCTTGCTTCTTACTCATCCATGAAACCAATCTATTTCCTAGAAAGAAAGCTCCTCCACTAGTTATTTTCCCGTCATCTATACTTCTAGCCCAATCAACATCAACATATGCAATCAAAGAGAATTATTTGCTTTTTGGGTACCATAGTCCATAGTCAACAGTACTTTTGATGTATCTAAATATTATTTTTACTCCATTGACATGAGATTATTTTGGTGAAGCTTGAAACCTTGCAACTAAACATACTACTTGCATAATGTCTAGTATTGATGCAGTTAAGTATAGAAAGCTTCCTATCATTGACCTATACATAGTTTGATTTTCCTCAGGTGACTCATCTAATTTACTCAATTTACAACCAATTATCATTGGGGCACTAACTGGTCTAATATCTTCCATGCCAAACTTCTTAAGCATTTCCTTAGCATATTTAGTCTGAGATATGAATATCCCATTTTCTATTTGTGCTATTTGTAAACCAAGTCCAAAAATGATAACTCTCCTAACATAGACATCTCAAATTCATCTTACATGTGTGTAGAAAATATTTTACACATTCTATTGTTGTTGCCTCCAAAAATGATGTCATCTATATAAACAACAATCATGTGCTCACCTTCTGATTTGAAGTATAAACTACTATCTGCACACCCCTTTTTGAAACCTTGGTGCTAAAGATATTGATCTAATCTGGAATACCAAGCTTTTGGTGCTTGTTTCAGACCATACAATGCCTTCCTCAATTTGCAAACATAATCTTCTTCTTCTGAAAGCTGAAAACCTTCAGGTTGTTCAATGTAGAATTCTTCTTCAAGGTTTCCATTCATAAATGTAGATTTAACATCCATATGATATACCTTGAATTCCTTGTAAACTGAAAAAATAAGAAACATTCTTATTGCTTTTAATCTTGCCACAGGTGCAAATGTTTCTTCAAAATCAACGCCTTCAACTTGTGCATACCCCTTGCACACCAGTCTGGCCTTGTTCCTAACCATAGCTCCATCTTCATTCAACTTATTTCTGAATACCCATTTAGTACCAATTACATTTTTGCTTGATGGCATAGGAACTAATTCCCATGTCTTGTTCTTCTCAATCTGATTGATTTGCT
This sequence comes from Sequoia sempervirens, assembly GCA_007258455.2. Classification (NCBI taxonomy): domain Eukaryota; kingdom Viridiplantae; phylum Streptophyta; class Pinopsida; order Cupressales; family Cupressaceae; genus Sequoia; species Sequoia sempervirens. The sequence goes on along the minus strand of VDFB02000002.1, from coordinate 25,946,874 downwards.
CCTTCATGGATTTTATCTAGCTTTTATCCTTGCTAGCTTCATTAAAGCTCTCTAGTTCAATCTGAGAGAGGAGAGGAAAATTTACTTGTTCTTTATTCCTTGCAAGTCTTCTCCTAGTCTAAACTCCTTCATTTTGTCACCAATTATTTGATCTACAGGATGATCCTTTTGCACATATTTTGCAGGGGCTCTTTCAACCTCCTCCTCACCCTCTTCTTCTCATTCCTCTTCTTCAACTATTGGACCTACATCATCATCTTTTGATTCAACCTCAAAATTATTTTTTATTGGATTACCCTGACTTGCATTTTCATCAATCTTGACATTAATGCTTTCCACAATATTGTGCAGCCTCTTGTTGTAGCACTCGTAGGATTTTCTTTGAGTGGAATATCCTAAAAATATTCCTTCATCACATCTTGAATCGAAGCTTCCCAAGTCTTCATAGTCTCTTTTAATGTAGCATTTTCTACTAAACACCATGAAGTACTTGACTGATGCAGGCTTGCTATACCATAGTTCATATGGAGTTATGCCATTGTTTGCTCTTAGAAGGGCTCTGTTTTGAATATACAAAAGGTATTTGCCAAATTTTCCTCATTTAACATGGCTCTAGCCATTTCCTTCACAATCCCGTTTCTTCTTTCTACCACACCATTTTGCTGTGGTGTTCTTGGTGTTGAATATTATCGTTAATAACATGATTTTCACAATATTCTTTGAATTCAATTGATGTAAATTCTCCGCCTCTGTCTAATTTGACACTTAATTTTTCTTCTGATCTCCTTTTCTACCAGCTTTTTGAAAATTTTAAACTTCTCAAATGCTTTAGTTTTCTCCTTTAGAAATGTGACCCAATCCATTTTAGTATAATCATTAATCAATAGCATAAAATATCTCTCACCTTGCAGCCCCCTTGTCCTTGTTGGACCACACAAATTAGTATGAACTATTTCCAAAGGTTTTGTGGTTGAATAATCCTTTGTTGGAAACTTAAACCTTGTTTGCTTTACTTGCTGATATCCTTTGCAGATTGGATTTTCAGGCTTTGCTATCTTAGAAATATTCCTAATCAGTCCTTTTGAGCTTATATTTACTAAATTGTCAAAGTTTACATGCCTTAATCTTATATGCCAAAGACAACTTTCATGTCTACTTGGCTAAATAGATAGTTGTGGTGTTTTACTTCACAAAGATTGTAGGGATTACTATCAGTCCTTACTCCTTGTGCAATTATCTCACCGTTCTTTATTATCTTGTAACCTTTAGAGTTAAATACAATTTTGTAGCCATTGTCACACATCTAACTGACACTAAGAAGGTTATGTTTCAAACCTTCAACATGGAGGACATCTTTTGTATTATTCTTTCCATCTAAGCTCAAGATCCCTTTACCATGAATTTTGATAGTAGTATTATCACCTAGAATTACTGACCCTTCCTTATACTTCTTGAGTTCAATGAATTTTCTTTTATCTCCAGTTATATGCTTGGAGCATTCACTATCAATCACCCATAATTTTTTTTTCTTTGCATGCAATGTTGTTCGGGCAATCATAGATTGAGTGGAACTCTTCCCTTTCTCCTTCCACACCTTATTAGGTTTCTTTTCAGCTTTCTCTTCCTTTTTCTCAGAAACTTTAGTTTCCTTTTCCATTTTGAGAGGTGATTTTTTCTTTTTCTTAAACTAAACATTTGGTCTTATAAATTTTGTTCTACACTCTCTAGCCACATGACCAAAATTGTTGCAATTGTAACAAACTATATTCATGTCAACCAAGGGAGAAAATGGATTTTTGCTTACAAAGTTTGCATTCCTCCTTGGAATGACTCTACATTCTCTAGCCCTCTTACCAAAATTATTATAAGTATAGCAATACCCATAGAAATATGATGAGTACCTAGTCATGGCATTTCCTTTAGCTGGATGTGAAAATCTTCTTTGATTTGGCTTTCTTGAATAATGGACTCTTTTTAAATCTTCATCATCTGTCCTTTTTGTGTTTTGCATCTTCTTTGGTTGACTAGAGGTAGTATTGTTGTCTTCAATCAACTTCTTCTCCATATCAGATTTTTCTACTACAACAAACTTCTTTTCAACTTTAGAGACATCCTTATTGTCAGATTTATCATCATTAAGGACTGTATTTTCTTCAGCCCTGAATCTTTCGTAGAGTTCTGTAGAGGTGTCAACAAATGAGCTCTTCCCTTTTTCCAATCTTAAGCCTAATTTTTCCTTATTAGCTGGCTTTTGGGTACTTAACAACTCATCTAGAATTTTAGAGCCACCCTTTAGTTTCATGCCTTTTTCAATTTGCTCCTTGGCTTTCTCCAAGTCTTTTCTCAAGGCAACTACTTCTACCTCAAGCTTCATGCATCTATCCATTTCAGTTTCTAATTTGGATTTCATCACTTCTTCCATTCTTTTGGGTTCCTCAACTTGAAGTTTCAAACTTCCTACCAAATGATTAGATTCCTCAAGATCCTAGGTTAGTTTGTCATTCTCCTTTTGAGCACATCTTTTAATTTCTTGTTTTCCCTTTTAAGATCGTCAAACTTATCTCTTAGATCATCAAAATCTTCAAGAGCACGGATCAACTCTCCCTCAAGATCAACAACTACCTCCACTTCTTCTTCATGAGAATACTTAACTTGTTCATCCTTTTGATCCTTAGAGTCCTTGGCTATAAAGAGGAATTCTTCCTCTTCTTGAAGCTTCATTACAAGAGCATGATCTTGTTCATCATCTGAACTATCACTAGCATCAAATGAATCAATTTCTTCCTAAATGTTGGTTCTCTTCTTTTTCTTTCCAAAGCTCCTCCATTTAGGATGATAAGGTTTCTTCTTTTTTCTATCTCCTTCTTTCTTAGCGTTATCTTCTTTATCATAGGGGCACTTAGAAGAAAAATGACCTATTCTACCATAGTTAAAACACTTGAAGAGAAACTTACCTTTATACTTGTCAGATCCTCTCCTCAGTCTTCTTATGAATTTTGATTCTTCCTCATCAACCTCTTCATGGTTTGATGTAGTGGCTTCAACTTTATCTTTCTTTTCTGCATCATCCTTTTCCCTTTTTATAACCTTGAATGCAACTTCTCTCCTAGACGACTCGACATCTCCCATTCTCATCTCATATGCGGTAAATATGCCATGCAACTCATCAAGAGTGAGCTTATCCACTTCTCTTCCTTCAATTTCAAAGATCTTGGGATCATATCTATTTTTCATAGACCTTAGAACTTTCAACGCAACAATATCTTCTTTTACTTCTCCAAATCCTCTGATAGAGTTTACTACATTGTCAACTCTTAGAAGGTGGTCTACAATCTTCTCCTCTGCAATCATCTTTAAGCCTTCAAATTTTTCTCTTAGCACTTGAAGCTTTGTCAAATTCACCTTTCTATCTCGTTCATAGATGTTCTTCATATTTTCCCAAACATCATACATGGTTTGACAATGCATAACCTTTCCATGCACAAAATCAGACAAATTGTTCATAATGACAAACCATGCTTTTTCATTGTTCTCATAGTATTTATTTCCTACAACATTAGTGGGAAGAGTAGTAGGGAGAATCTATTTGGTTTTGAATTACATCTAGACATCAAGTCCTAGAGATCCCAAATATCCCCTCATCAATGAGCTCCACTTATCATAGTTTTTTCCATCAAATCGAGGTGGCTTGTTTGAAACTTCCTGACTATTTATTTTGTTCACTCTGCCAAAATCTACCTGAGCTGATTAAGCTTCTCCTAGGGAACCTAGGGCTCGAATACCAATTGTTGGAACACAACAATCTACTGAGAGGAGGGTGAATCAGTAGATCTTAAAAAATTCTTGTCAACACTTTGAGCAGATTAATTATTTCAAACCCTTGAAGTGAAAATTTAGACTTAACATGTAAATACAATGATAAGCACACACACAAGCATCACATTACACAGGATGTACATGGAAAAACCAAGAAGGGAAAAACCATGGTGAGAAATGTTGCTAGGAGCTAATGTCCTAATCCAACCTCACAAGCTTGAAGTTCAGTTACAATGCTTTAAGGGCACCAACCCTAAGGAGACATAAATCTCCAATTTAGGAGAACCCACTCCAAGGAAGCACCCACTCCCTAATCTAAGCACCTACCTAGATATCTAATGGCACCCACCAATCAGATTTACAGTGCAAGAAATTACAATTTTGATGACAATTCTATGTTGTAACTTATTTGTAACTACACATACATGTATGTTGCACACTCTGCAACTATTCATCTATTTTGCATCTCTTTATCCACTATGTATTTACTTCTTTTTTTGCACCCCTATTCTTTGCATCTATTACGTATTCAACAACACAACCCCTTTTCTATAATACACTAGATTGAATGAGAAAAACCCAAACAAAAAGAACTAATACAATCAAGGGGTTTACCCTAAACGTAAATCCAGATTTGAATTCTTGATTTTTGTTTCACTAGTAGAATTTGGAAAATAAATGACTAGGTGACTAAAAATTTTAGTCACAACAACTAAAAATGACTAAATTCTACTCATTTTTTACAACTCAGCTATAAATGAGTAAATAAATGAATAATTTGGTCGTTGAATACAAAATTATTTAGTCACAAAAATAAAAATGACTAAATAGTTAGTCATCAAATCCAAAGTAGAATTTAAAAAAAAATAAAAATTCATCCAATTATTGGTGTGATGTATTTATGCACGCGATGTATTGGTGCGATTATTCATGCTAATTGTAGATTCATTTGTCTCGCTTGACATTTCTTTATTCGTTCATTGCATAAATCACTTCATTCGTTAGCCTAGCATGGGAAATTTTGATCAGTTATAATAGCTACTTGCATGGGCAATAAGGATTCAGAGAGGACCTGGAGACTTTTGAAAAGGTGGGAAAGGGCAAGGAATTCAGAGTTTGCTGCAACAAATTTGAATTCGCCAAGGCCCTCTATAGCAAAATCAAATTTGGGGACACCCTCTGTAGCAAATTCAGAGGTAATTTGAAACCCTCATTACATTAAACAAAAATTTGAAACACTCATTACAATCTACTACTCTTAATAATGTTCTACTACTCTTAATAATGTTCTTTTACAATCTTGCCACTATTCTGCTTCATAATGTGGTCGAGCTAAATATAATAAAATTTGGGTGTCAGTGCCAAACTAGAATTTCCTCAAACAATTTTGATACATTTTCACTGCAAGTTTAAACTGTCCTTGTGTAAAGTAAACATGTGCTAGATTTACCCACACATTAGGCATCTAAACAAAGATGTTTCCTACTACAACTTCTTGTACCTATATAAAAATTTCCTTTGCAATATCAAATTGACCCCTTTCATCTAGCACAATGGCTCCCTCATTTGTAGCATAAACATTTCCCGATCTCTGTGCCAACACTTTACAATATAGTTCTCTAGCCTTCTCAAGATTTTGTGCCTCCACCTTTGGATCCCTCCTCTCATTGTGAAAAGCTGCAAAATAATTCCAATTTCCAAGTGAAATGTTAACATAAGAATTCTTTGCATCTAATTCATTTTATGCAAATTTAAGTATTTCTTTGCTTTAAGCTAGTCATCTATTTTCAGTTCCATTTTTGCAAGCATAGATAAAGAATTTGATGAGTTTTTATCCACCTTAAGTCCATCCCCAATCAATTCTAGGCTTAGTTGGATCTCATTCTGAGCTTGAGCCAGGGCTGTAAGATGTAGATATGCATCCACATAATTAGGAAACTTGAACAATATTATCCTGTCTAAAATATTTTCTTTTTTAGTATCATGTAGCTGTTCAAATAACCTAACAATATTAAATAGTGTTGTGAGTTTATCCCATGGTAACTCAAGTGAAACACCACCATCTTCTACTCATTGGAAGAATTTCATATCCTTAAAGAGCATAGGAAAAACTATAGAATTAGCACTAGGGATTTTATTTATGAATTCAACCCAAATTCCATTTCCTAATGCTTCCATAAAAGTTTTTTGAGCCAACCATAGTCCATCACACTCAAAATGAAGAAACCCAATTTTGTTTAACAATTTAATGGGTACTTCTTCTCTGCTCTTCATCAGAAAAGACTTTGGCGTCAAGTAAGAGAATCTAAGGCTACATTGGGTTCCGACGATATTAATAACTCACCCTATAGACACCTAAAAATGGTCTGAGAATCTAATTAATTAAATAAGACTTATTTGATTAATTAATCTTCAATTCATCTACTTAGTAAATAAATAGAAATATTATTTATATTAAGTTCATTATTAATTCTTCTATTTTTATCATATTATTTCCCTCTTAATTAAATAAACAAAATTAAATACTTTGTTTTATTTAATTATTATCATATTAATTTTTCTATTTTATCATATTATTTCCCTCTTAATTAAATAAACAAAATTAAATACTTTGTTTTATTTAATTATTATCATTATTAATTCTTCATATTTTATCATATTATTTCTCTTTAATTAAATAAAAAATTAAATACTTTTTTATTTAATTATTATCATTATTATTTCTTTCTATGCTTTATCCATCCATTCTATCTAAATTAAATGGACGGGTCAATATTGTGTTATTTAATTTAATTATCATATTCCTTTTATTTTAATTTAATAAACAACTTCTATAGTTTGTTTTATTAAATTATTTATTCCTCTTTTGCTGAATTTAAATAAACCAAAAATATTTAAATAAATGCATAAATCATATCCCTCTATTCACTCACCAATAAAATTAGATTTTTTAAATCTAATTAATTCAACTGTCATTCATGGGAAGAGCCTCGGGGACAAACCTGCAGGAAATCCTCTCAATCTTCTGCCTCAAATCTTTCCTCTCATCTTGCCTGGTGTTTTCATGGGGAGGAACAATCCTCCATGATCAGCTCCACCTTCTCATCTCATACCATTCAATTCTCCAGATTGAATCTCAACCTCTGTTGTGTTACCCCTTCACAAATGTGTGCCGTGAAATCTATAAATATAGGTTTCTGGCTACAGGAAAAGGATCCTAATTTGTGCAATCTTACTCTGCAGGTTTTTCAGGCATTCAAGCAAATAGAAGCAATCATCAAGCAATCAAGCATTTTAGTTCATCAATCATGGCTGTTTACAGTAGTTTCTTTCTCATAAGTTTTACTGTAGAATCATCTTAGTTGCATTTAGGAATCATAATAGCTTAATTCTCATTCTTTAAGTGTCATTTCAACAATCTATTAGCTTATTTAAATATGAGAGCAAAGTAGATTAGAGAAATCTTTAAAGTTAGAGAGCAATAGGACAGATTTCTGAAGGTTCCTGTGTTTAAAATAGTTTAAATCTCTTGAATCTTAGATACAATGTCTTATTTAGAAGTGTAGATGCATACTTAGTTTGTTTATCTCATTCTTACACTTTCACACCCCATCTTGATAAATGCATGGGCATCGGATCTCAGCGAGGTTTCCTTTCTTAAAATTTCTAATGCCTTCTTTGCTCTTGCTCAAAGATATATATGGCTCACAACTTTTTAAGCTCTCATAGTTCTCAGGGTGGACCTCAAAAACCTTTTCAAAATTTGAGAGAGAACTCTTAAGATCTCCAGCTTCAATTGAACCTATCCACAAAATCCTATGGCCTCTGGCTTTCCTTGACAAGTGGTGTCATAACCACCTTTACTATGATAAGATCATGCCAGATTATAATATGAATGAGATTTCATGAGAGGGTGGTCAATTGAAACAATAGTTGTCTTAGTCAACTGTTCCACAAGAAAATGTTGCCTTGCAGTGAAGAAAAAATAATTTTCTAAATGATTCAATACCATTGTAGAGTATGGGTATAATTCAAAGGATCTATACATCTTTTCCATTCCTTCATGAACACTACCTTTTTCACTAACTATGAGAATCCTACAAGTAAAATATACACAAAACTGACCACAAAGATTTATGTAGAGGAAAAACATCATTTCCTAATGACCCCATAAAAGTTTGTTCAGCCAACTCTAGTTCATCACACTCAAAATGAAGAACCCCAATGTTGTTTAATAATTGAATGGGTACTTCTCCTTTTCTCTTCTTCAGAATAGATTTTGGCATCTTAAGAGAATCTAAGATTGCACTGGGGTTTGATGATATTAATAACTCACGCATCTTGATAAATACATGGGAATCATGTGGATCTATGCAAATTTCCTTTCTTCAAATTTCCAAAGTATTATTTTCCTACCCTTGTTGAGCATATATATGGTCTACCACTTTTAAGATCTCACAGTTCTCAGGGTGGACCTCCAAAACCTTTTCAAAATTTGAGAGAGAACTCTTAAGATCTTCCAACTTCAATTGAATCTATCCACAAAATTTTTTGGCCTCTAGCTTTCCTTGACTGATGTCATGTAGTAGTGGCCAATGGTGTCATAATCACCTTTACTATGATAAAATCGTACAAGATTATAAGATGAATGAGATTTCATGAGAGGGTGGTCATTTGAAACAAGAGTTGTCTCAGTCAATTGTTCCACAAGAAAATGGTGCCCTGGAGTGAAGAAAAAATGGTTTGCTAAATGATTCAAAGCCATTGCAGAGTACACGTATAATTCAAAGGATCTACGCATCTTTTCCATTCCTTCATGAACACTACCTTTTTCACTAACTGTGAGAACCCTACAAGTTAAAAATGCACAAAATTGACCACAAAGATTTATGCAGAGGAAGAACATCATTTCCTAATGCTTCCATAAAAGTTTTTTGAGCCAAATCGAGTTCATCATGCTCAAAATGAAGAACCCCAATGTTGTTTAACAATTGAATGGATACTTCTTCTCTACTCTTCTTCATAAGAGACTTTGGCATCTTAAGAGAATCTAAGGTTGCACTAGGGTCTGACGATATTAATAACTCACCTATCTCGATAAATGCATTGGCATCAGGTGGATCTATGTGAGTTTCCTTTCTTAAAATTTCCAAAGCCTTCTTTGCTAGCCCTTGTTGAGCATATATATGGCCTACAACTTTTAAGCTCTCATAGTTCTCAGGGTGGACCTCCAAAACCTTTTCAAAATTTGAGAGAGAACTCTTAAGATCTCCCAACTTTAATTGAACCTATCCAAAAAATCTTGTGGCATCTAGATTTCCTTGACTGATGTCATGTAGTAGTGGCTAGTGGTGTCATAATCACCTTTATTATGATAATATCGTGCAAGATTATAACATGAATGAGATTTCATGAGAGGGTGTTTAGTTGAAACAAGACCTATCTCAGTCAACTGTTCCACAAGAAAATATTGTCTTGTAGTGAAGAAAAAATGGTTTACAAAATGATTCAATGCCATTGCAGAGTATGGGTATAATTCAAAGGCTTTAAGCATCTTTTACATTCCTTCATGAAAACTACCTTTTTCACTAACTGTGAGAATCCTATAAGTAAAAAATGCACAAAACTAACCACAAATATTTACGTAGAGGTAAAACATCATTTCCTAATGCCTCCATAAAATTTTGTTGAGCCAACTCTAGTTCATCATGCTCAAAATGAAGAACCCCAATTTTGTTTAACAATTGAATGGGTACTTCTTCTATGCTCTTCTTCAGAAGAGACTTTGGCATCTTAAGAGAATCTAAGGTTGCACTAGGGTTTGACGATATTAATAACTCACCCATCTTGATAAATGCATGGGCATCATGTGGATCTATGTGAGTTTCCTTTCTTAAAATTTCCAAAGCCTTCTCTGTCTGCCCTTGCTGAGCATATATATGGCCTACAACTTTTGAGCTCTCATAGTTCTTAGGGTGGAGCTCCAAAACCATTTTAGAATTTGAGAGAGAACTCTTAAGATCTCCCAGCTTCAATTGAACTTGTCCACAAAATCTTGTGGCCTCTGGCTTTCCTTGACTAATGCCATGTAGTAGTGGCTAGTTGTGATATAATCACCTTTACTATGATAAGATCGTGAAAGATTATAATATGAATGAGATTTCATGAGAGGGTGGTTAGTTTAAAAAAGAGCTATCTCAATCAACTATTCCACAAGAAAATGCCACCATGTGAAGAATAATGGTTTGCTAAATGATTCAATGCCATTGCATAGTACAGGTATAATTGAAAGGCTCTATGTATATTTTCCATTCCTTCATGAACACTACCTTTTTCACTAACTGTGAGAATCCTACAATTAAAAAGTGCACAAAACTGACCACAAAGATTTTTCCCCATTTCAAATAACAAAATTGCCAAAAAAATGCATTTAAAACCTACAAAAAAATGCAAATAAAATCACGCCAATTTTTGTGCCAAAAAAAAAAATGAGACCATAGCTTGTTGCTTACTATTATGTTTTGATATATTTTTTCCAAGCATTCATAGGTTTTTTGCAATCACTTGTTTTAGGCTTTTAGCCATAGCAGCAAGGCAGTGAACTGTTTGATAAAATGCTTTGGTAGACATGTATGAAAAGTTGGTAGCATAGAAAAGGCAATGAACTTTGGAAAAAATGCCTCAGAGAAATGTGGTATCATGGTGATGGAATTCCATGATGAATTCCATGACAAGAGAATTGTTATGGATTTTCATGGCATTCCATCACCATGAGACCACATTTCTTTGAGGTATTTTTTCAACTAGTTCACTACCTTGTCTATGCTATTGCTTACTATTATGCTTTGATAGATTTTTTCCATGCATCCTTATCTGTTTTGAAAGCACTTGTTTTAGGATTTTAGCCATAGCAAAAAGGTAGTGAATAGCTTGATAAAATGCTTTGGTAGACATGTATGAAAAATGTGGTAGCATAGCCAAGGCAGTGAACTTTTTGAAAAAATGACTCAAAGAAATGTGGTCTCACGGAATGCCATGACAATCAAATGTAATTGGTAGTTGCTCCTAGTTATTAGTTATGCAATGAAGAGTAATTTCATAACTTCTTAGGTTGACTTTGTAAATACTATATTGTAATTGAAATTTTGTCATCTATCAACATCTAGTTATTAGTTATGTAATGTGAAGTAATGCTTTGAGTTTGAAAGATGTGCAATGAAATGTAATAAATTTTTTAATATAAACTACAAAAATCTATTTTTTACAATTCATTAGTTAAGCTCTTTATTTTATTTTCTCTCTATAACTCTATTGCTATGGAAATGCCTTTCAATTAAAAAAAATAGTTTTTGTCTCTTAGTCTACAATTTTTTGTTGCTACATGTAGAACATTACAGATGGATCAATGTCAAAGGTTGAAATACCATGCATTTGATGAGAAAATAGCCAATGAGACTGACATGGACAAATATCCATGTCCATGTAATGACTGTCTTGGTGGAAAGGTGAAAGAAAGAAGTTAGATTTATCAACATATGATAAGATATGGGCATAGTGGTATAAACCCTTGGAATGTCAATTATTATGAAGATATGATAGAAAGGTAGAGTGTGAGAGATTAAGAGGAAACAAACATAGATGAAGTGGAACCAAACATAGATGAAGAGGCAACAATGTTAGATGAAGGGTTTGAAGTTGATAGAATGTTGAATGAGGGTCTAAACGATGATTGGGCCAAGTTGATGGAGGATGCTTCAAAGCCTTTGTATGTTAATTGTAGGTTAAGTCATTTGACAACAATGCTTCAAATTCTTAACTTGCAAGTGGTGTTTGGTTGGAAAAATGAGAGAGTAGATCAGTTATTGCCATTATTAAGTTCGTTGTTACCACCTCACTCCACATTGCCAACAAAACAAATTCAATGTAGAAAGGAAATCACTAAGCTAGAATTAGGGTATGAAAACATCTGCACATGTGTGAATGGTTGTGTATTATTTCTCAAGAATCTTGCAAGTGAGAGTGAATGTACAAAATTCCATGAAGCAAGGTATAGAGAAGGGTTGAAATCAGTTGTGGTTCCTAGAAAGTTTCTTTGCCACTTTCTGGTAATCCCACGATTACTCTGAATGTATAGGTGCAGAGACATTACTGAACTTATGCAATGACATGCCCAAAATGAGAGCATTGATGGAAAACAATGACATGTGCCTTATTCTAAGACGCATATGGAATTTGATAATAGATGGCCAAATTTTTCTTTAGATCATCGTAATATAAGGTTGGGTTTGGCTCTAGATGGGGTGAACCCATTCTTAGATCAAAGTAATAAATGGTTAACATGGCTAGTTTTTTTAATAAATTATAACTTGCCTCCATGGTTAGCAACTAAACCATTTTTTTTAATGCTATCATTGATTATACCAGGAAAGAAAAGTGTGAATTCAGATACAATTGATGCTTACCTAGAGCCATTATATGATGAGCTAATGGAATTGTGGAAAGGAATTGAAGCAATTCAATCTGTAAGGGATGGTCATTCAATCAAATTCACTTTAATAGCTTCCTTATTGTTTGAGATTCATGATATTTTTGCATATGACACATTTCCTGGTCTCAGTATGTAAGGTCCAAAAATCTCACTTACTAATTATATCCCTTAATTTTCCAAAATAATTTAATAGAATGAAATAATAAAAAGGTGTAGAAAAGAGGAATAATTAAATCACTTCATTATTATTTAAAAAGGGAATTCATACATTAATGAGTTAATATGCATATAAACACAAGGTTGTGCCTCTACATAATCTATCCATGAAGGCTTACACAAGAATTGTCATCTCAACAATACATGTAAATTCAAATATTGTAATGTAAATTAAGGAAATAGCAAGATCATAAATGCATCCACAAAAAAAACATAACACAAAGAATTTCATGAGTGGAAAACCCTCATAGGGATGAAAAACCACTCATAAAAGTGCCTCACTAGCAAAGCCTTACTGGCTATATAAAATATGAATGGTTACAAGATGCCTCACTAGAAATGATCATATTGTCTCACTGACATGACCATTCATTACATATTTTTGGATAGCATGAATATCACACATACAAGGAGCATAAGGAAGTTCTTTTACAAATCACATGTCTCCAAGCAACATTTTCAAGTTTTCACCAAAGCATCATCCTTGAATATGAAATTAAGGTAATGCCAACATTATCATGAATCACTCCCAAGTATTTACAAATAAGACAATTCTACCTCCAATGTCCTCTCAAATATCACACAAGTATAATAAAATCCATAAGCTAATCCCATAAAGCTTCACGAAAGTAATCCTAGGCCTACTAGAATGCACATATTCCTATACAATTATAACAAGAATGCCTACTTCTAAACTCATTGATTCATAGAGGTTTCAACAATAAGAGAATAATACTATAAAATATTTAAGAAGGTATAGCTAATATATGTATGAGAATACATATATAAGCTATAGAATATATGAGTATGCATTCTTATAAGTACACATAATCCCTACACAAAGTATAGAAATAGGTGTCCATCTCCTTTGAGAAATTGTTCTTTGATGAGCATTTCTTCTATTTCATGTTAGACCATTTGTAACATGTAAATAGGTATAATTACACTTGTTGAAAAATAAGGAAAAGATGGTATGGAACACACACAACAATTTTTGTCATCCTTATTATATTCACTATAAGAACAAAGATTCAAAAAATAATACTACACTGATTTCATCCATTAAATCTTTTATTTGATGTTAGAATTTAGAACAAGGAGATTTCAAATAAAAAACAACAAATAAATTTATAGAGAAAGCTATGATCATTATTAAAAGAAATTATGTTTTCTTTAGATCTCCAAATCTTCCATGGGAATAACATCAGTCAAACTACCTTTAAGTGTAATTACTAAACAGATTTGATATCATGATGTTTAGGGAATGTCCTACAAAACATACCACTTGCATATCTTCTTGTGAATTATATAGACAGACGGCAGACTAGTGGTGTGAACATAGTTACAAAAAAAATATAGAGCAACATTCTTCTCTAACAACATTGCATCAACGTCCATATGATTATACTCTTGCATTTTAAAATTGGATTATAGATATCCTAATGTTATGTCTCCTGTCCATGTGCATCATGGAATAATGTGCTACTACAGTTCAAAAGTTGGATCTTAAAGAAAATTCTTTACATAAAATTTTAAGCATATCGTACAAGGTTACAAGCATTGATCCATCTATATTCCTTCTACAAGGGACTAGTTAAGTTGGTAGAAAGCTTGTTTCTACAATGTTCCTTACATGCTCCTTTTTTTAACTACCTATTGGGTTCCTCTCTCTTCTTGCTACATGGAATCTACAAAATGGTTCAGTGTCAGAATAGAAGCAAGGTGCTTTGGACAATGATCTTCATGATGATCTCTCAACCTCAATTTTATACATGTATATTCAGAGTATTTCATTGGATAGTGAAGGGCAATGCGCATAAATTGACCACAAGCTTTGCAACGGACCATCAGTAGCTCCTTATCTTCCATTTGTCAGTTGGCCTTGTACCGGACCATCAGTAGCTCCTTATCTTCCATTTGTCAGTTGGCCTTGTACCTCAAGCATTTTCTTATGAATTATGCTTCTTATTTAAAATATTGAATGTGCAATCCCTTTTTATCATGAGAATCCATATTGTAGATTGGACAATAATCCATCAGGCAGTATCCATTGTTTCCAACAAGTAATATCTGCAATACATCTTATGTTTTCAACCTAGTAGGTGGTTTGCAACTCATGCAAATTGCTTTGCTTCAGTTAAGAAAATAAAATAAAATTCCTCCATCAATGCACAACTAATCCTTTGGTAAAAGCAATTCAACTATTTCTTAACGTACTAGTCAATTACATCAAGGATGGGTGGAAAAGTGAATATGTGTTTTTTTGTACTCTCATTTGAAGTTCGATTTTGAACTTCATGGAGAGAATTAGTCCTCTAACCAGTCAATTTGTTACATCACCCCCTGGTAATGCTTCATTCTAGATTTCAGATTTGGTATAGCATTTTCCTACACATGAAAATTGTAAAGCAATTTTCTCAGCCCAAGGGAATGAAAAAATTGTATTCTTTAGCTACCCCGATGTTATTTATGCAACTATATATTTTTTTATATATATGGATGGCAATCTATACGTCATAGCTGAGTTATTATTCATGTATGTACAGATAATTATTTTAAGAAGTTTTGTTGCAATAGCTATTATCTTTGTGGAAAAATGCATTCAGGAGATGGAAAGATTATTATCATGATTTTATGATAATATGTTTCATTTTCTTTTGGAATTCTAAAATAGTTATGGGATGTGTGCACCCAGCCTCAAAATTGATTGAATCAACATAAGTGCTCACACTCATACCAATAGCCTACAATTATTTTTAATTCAAACAACCAAAACTAGGCTTCTTCTAAAACAAGAGAGAATAAATCTAAACAGAGAGTGACCTTTGAATGCATGTTGAGGGTCTAGAATGGCTTGTGAGATAAACCAAATGCAAGAGTGAACCAAATCAAATCAAATCAACAGATAAAAGTTTTACTGGATCGATTTACTAAATCAAGGAAAATACCCATGAATGACCAACAAATCCTAAAACACAATAGAACAATGCACTTTTTTTCAAAGAATATACATCAAGATCATTTACAAAGGTGTTGATTACACAGAGGCTTACATAACAAAAGACATTGTTTTGCTACGAAGGTGTGAAGCAGAGCATACCTTAAAAAGCTCCTTTTTAATTCCCATTTCTTCATTAGCATCCATCTGAAACCAATTACTTCCCTATCAACCCTCGAACCCACTTTTCTCTCCTCCTTTATAAAGCAAGAGAAGTTTCTTGAAAAGTATTTCCAAATGGATGCATGCAAGTTTGCACATTCTTGAAGTAACTGATCACATTTTGTAGTTATGTTCTCTACATGTTGCTTGCTTTTTTGGAGAGTGAGGAATGGGGAATTGAGAAATAGTTGAGGATGATTATCCCCTTTTGCATGAATTAGTGATGCTTCAAAAAACCTCTCCCAGGTACCCATTTTTAGTTATTGTTCTTGCAGAGAAAAATAAAGATCAAGAAAACTATTGTGTGTTTATGTTATTGTTTCTTCCTCTTTTAAAGATTTCTTCCCAAATTTTCCAATAACCTAATCTTGAAAATAATAATAATAAAGTTTATTTCCATGCACAATATTTATCCTCGATAACTAATAATAAAGAAATCCTATTTTAATTACAAACAAAGTACTTATCCTCACTAAATATTTAGAAAATACCATTTTAATTGTAATTTAAATATTTAGTCCAAATAAATAATAAGGAATATCGTTCAATAGCAAATAAAATAATTATTCTAAATAACAAATTATTATCATTTATTTGCAAAATAAAATCTATAATTAAATTATAATAAATTCCTTTTTGTTTCATTGCACTTTTATTTCACTACTAATTAATTTAATTAAACATTCAGAAGTACAAACAATTTAATCATTAAACTAAATTAAATACTAAATGCATCAAAATAGTAATATTGAATTATAAATTACTTATTGAAAATAGGGGTCGTGACATCCTTCCCCCCCTTAAAGAATCACCGTCACGATGATCTACTTAAAAAAAAAAGTTTCATACCTCTTTACTCTGTTTTACCTTAATGTTACAATCAACCCACTTGACAAGGATATCGTCTTTTTCAAGCACCCATCTGTTTATAACAAAAAAATTTCTTGTGGCTAGCATGCATAAACTTGCACACCTTGTTAGCACGTCATGGCTTCATCAAATTCACTCTATTTACCTTAACTAATAAAAGCATGCAAACTAATTCATTTCACTCAATACCAATTCAACTAGTTACTGAATTTCACAACAAAAAGTAAATGTCACTCTATAAATGGAAAAATAGTAACTTTCGATTAGCAAAGATATCCATAAATCTATAATATGTATAATCCTTTAACGTTTTATAAATGCAACAAGAGTGCATCAAAGAGAGGTGCAATTACATCAATTGACTAAATAAGCCATACAATGATCAATACAATGACACATATCCATCTTTTGAATTACATAAAGGAAATCAAATATTTAATCAATCTTCAGCTGCCATAACCTAGTGGTCTTTTGCAAGTTGAAGGTCAAAAGCATGGTTAAGGTGCTTTTTCCACCCAACCATGAAGCAAAACACTTCCCCGAGATTCTTCCTAACTCGAAGAAGACTCGGTCTTGCATGGGGCACCTAGAAACCTTTAACAATAGGGTAGGAG
>VDFB02000002.1:25914947-25929610 GCA_007258455.2 Sequoia sempervirens | reverse complement strand
ATGGTGGAGGTTGAAATGACGATGGTGGAGGGACATTGGATTGGGACGATGGTGGAGGTTGGAATGATGATGGTGGAGGATTGGTTGCTCCTAGAGGTGGCTGCAAAGAAGCGAAAGGGTTGCCCCCAGTGTTGACAGGAGGCGGGTTCGAAAGGGGCGGTGCCGGTAGCATTAATGGTTGTGGTTGCGGGATGTTTTGCGGCATGCCATAGGCATAGGGATCATTGGGATCAATGGCTTGAGGTGCTCCCGTGATCGAGATGGTAGGATGCGTGGGATTTCCAGCGGGATACAGGACTGCGTTGCCAAATTCGGGTTGATGCCAACCTTCTATGGGGGCATACAAGCTACCAGGGGTGTCATGTGAGCCTTGGGGGGCGTTAGACGTTGAGGTGCCATACTTGGATAAGTCGACACCTGACGGTAGCTTGACACCCTTGTCAATCAAGTGAGCCAAGATTTTGTCCCCATGTCTTTCGAATAGGCGTTCTGTCATTTGTGCATTGACAGGGTTGCTAAAGTGTTCTTCGAACGTAAGCTCGGGTTGTTCGGCCATGTTTTCCTCCCCAGGGGGTGATGTGTTTTGACCATCCACATTGGATTGCGATGAGGTGCCGTTGTGGGGATCGTGAGGGATATTAGCACCAAAGTTAGGATCGGATGTGATGTTGACCGTGTTGATGGGATTTTGAGGGTTGTTCGATTGGGCATTTAGGGCTTGTTGGTCGGCCATTTTCTTTGCTTGTGATCGAGTTTGAACGGGCATGCAAGATGATGAAGTAGATCAAGATTGATTAAATTTCGATGGGATATTAGTGGATGACGATTGATTAGGCCGATGTGGATTGGCTTGATGGGATGGGATTGGATTGATCGATAGATGTTGGATTTACCTGGATGTCGGGTTTTGATCCGAACAGGTTTGATGGTGTAGGGATTGGATTAATCTGATGATCAGGATTGGATTGATGATAAGTATGACGAAGACCGAGATCCACAACCGGGTTTAAGAGGGATCCTTGGTAACACTAGGTATTGATTGAGAGGTGGATGTATGATAACGACGCTGAATCCAACTTGAGATAGAAGCGGATTGATTGGGCCGAAAGGGATAACTGACTTAAGACGGATAGCGATCCTAAGCCAGCTATGATGATTGCGATTAGGGATAAATACCTAGGTCAACTTGGATGGCAACTCCAATGAGGTTTATATGGAATAACGGGGATCGGAGATGAAAACGGAATTAGGACGGATGGGTAGCGTCTTAGGGAAGACGTATGGCTCTCGAAACAAGCAGAAGAGTGTTCAGAATAAATGACCTTTAGAATGAAGGGATGGAGGCTTGGAATGGACGTTCAAAATCTTATTTTGGATGCTAAATGATCGTAATGATGGTCAAAGTAGAGGGACAATGCATGCGAAGTGATGATATAGGGTGATCAAAGGACAGGTCCGCCACTACACTGGGACAAGCCCGCCACTGAATTAGGACAGGTCCGCCACTGAAATGGGACAGGTCCACCACTGAATTAGGATAGGTCCGCCACTGAAATGGGACAGGTCCGCCACTACACTAAGACAGGCCCGCCACTGCACTGGGACAGGTCCGCCAATGCACCAGGACAAGCCCGCCACTGCACTGGGACAGGTCCGCCAATGCACCAGGACAAGTTTGCAAAAGGATAAGGTCAAGTCCGCCAAAGGATGAGTTCAAGGTTGATGTTTTGATGGATGGAAAATGCAAAGGACCCAAAGTGTAACAATCATAAAAAGACTTGGCCAAACTGATAATCACTGGTTTTTGCACAAGAAAGACAGTTCAAACAGCACAACCCTAAAATTAGTAGGAAGGGGTATGGTCAACAAAGTCTTCTACTCTAGGATGCACATGGTTTCTAAGGAGTCCTCGATATACACCCAGTACGTGAGGCCCAAACCGTGAACACCAACTCGTTACAAGCGTGAGTCGGGAACCTTAGCGAGATACTAAAGGCTCGGACCAACTCTTCACGTCATCCCGACGCTTCGCCAATTACAACGTGGTTGGATTGAGGTACAGCTTTCGCTCTCCCCCCTTTATATACCCCGCCGGTACGCGTGGTTGGAATCGTCCCTTGGGGTGATGAAATCCCCAAGCAGGTCCCACTAAGAAATTGAAAAAGGGTGACAAAAAAGGACTTGGAAAGCTACGATTTCTTGTCACCCAGGATCTCCAAATGGCGCAAGGGGATTGGATACGTCAAATAGCTTTCCCAAACACGCCAAGCAAGGTCTATTGACACCCCTTTAATTAAGCTATGTTCCTATTTTACCAAAACACAATTCGGGAAAACTTGAAAGAAACAAATTTACCTTCTATAAGACAGGTCCGCCACTCTGTTAGGACAGGCCCGCCACTGAATTAGGACAGGTCCGCTTTCATCGGTGTCGGGACAGCTCCGCCAATCGACTATTAGACAGTCCTACGAATCAACCGGGACAGCCCGCTTTAATCGCGACTAAGACAGTCCTCACTAATCTCTATCGACGAAACGCCCGGCCATCAATTAGGGATGTTCACCATCGAATCGACAGCCCGCCATCAAAGATCTAAGACAGTCCGCTAATTGTCGGACGAAATTCGCCACTCGATAAAGTCAAGCACCTGTGACCAACCGGGCCAACGAAGAGGATGGGGTCCAACGCACTCAAGACCTCGACCTGCAAAAATGCAAAAAATAGCAAACGTGAAAGAAAAAGACCCGTTTGTGGGTCCCACCGGGCGTGCCAGAAATGTGATAGGTCGAAATAGGTGTTAGAAAACAAGCAACAAGTTAAAGAGCACAAATAAACAACTAAAACAACCTACACTTCGAGATTAGCCTAAGTTGGAAACAAAACAAGACAAAGCCACGAAATAGAACTTTATACCTTGCGTTGAGTCGATCCTTTGGTTGGCCCTTCGATCTTGAATGTGTATGCTCCTTAGATGACAAAAGATGTGTGATATGAGATGCAAATGATGCTTGGAAACATGAAAATAGCTAAGTCTGGATTGAGAAGTAAAACTGCAAGAGTTTGGCTACACAAAATGATCTCCCTCAAATGAGAGAAAAGAGGGGGTATTTATAAGATTTTTGGGAAATCCTAGGGGAAATGGACGGTTGAGATTGATCCACCAAATATCAAGATGTAGGGCTAAGGTGAGTTGAGAACTCACAAGCCCTCACATCTTGACATGTGGCATGTGATGAAGCCCTAAAAGGTGAAGTGGACATGAGGTGGAAGGAAAAGGACATGACATGGAGAGGGGTACAAAGTACCTTGGATTGGACAAGATCTCTCATAAAGGAGGTACTTGTCCCCATGTGGGAGAGAGGACAAGTGGGAATTAAAAATTCCTCAAATATTCTCATGGGGAAGTGAAGGAATTTAAAATTCCTTTTAGGCATTGGGGGATTAAAAGGTGAATTAAAAATTCACATGGGGAAGGGGATGCCTTGTCCAAAAGGAGAAAGCCTTTAATAAGGTTGACTCAAGGACATGTGCCATAAATAGGATGAGGATTAGGTTAGGCTAATCAAATGATTAAGGTTGTGCAAGTACTTAGTTAGATAGACTAATGACTGATTAGAGGCAAGTGGGAAATTATGGAGGATGTGACCTTAATGATGATTAAGGGTGTGCACATATTAACCCTAGCTAATTAGAAGAAGATGAAGTAATTAAAATGGATTAGGGACCAACTTGCAAAAGTTGGAGGATGTGACCATGAGAGAGAAAAGATGAATTAAAAATGCATTTTAATTCAAAAGGGGAATATGACTAAATTAAATAAAAGGGGATATTTATTTAATTTAGAGGAGAAAAAGGGGTAAAGTATCAAATTAAATACTTTAGGACCCTTGTGCGAGATGCAAGATATTAATTAAACAAATGGCTTTAATTAATATTGTCAGAGGGGATGAGCAACCGGATGAATCAAGGAGACGCATTTGATCATATGGAAGTGATCAAAATTGGACGTCTACAGGCACATAAAATATTCATATCCCAAAAATGGTTCTGCTTCCGTTCAGCCACAGTTTCGATTCCACATCAAAGGACTTGCTCTTTTTAGGCTCGGATCAGGAGCTAAACAACAATAATATGAAAGTTCCATGTTCAGGTGTCGATTTGACCTTGAACCCCACCATTTTCAAAATAAGGCAAATGAAAATAAATGATCAGAGTTGGGTCTATTTTGATCCTACACCCGACATGGAAGCATCAAAGTGTAAACCGTTTCATCAAAATGCTTCAAGAAAGATCCTCTCATGTAATGCAATGTTGCAAGATATGAATAAAATGGATTTGTAGCATAGGCACAAAGTGAACTGGGTGAAGAGGCACTTGGAAACTTTCATGCAGATGCTAACTCACAGTTGTAAGGAGGATTGTCATGGCCATTGCTAAACCATCCTCTTAGGCCATGCAAAATGAGGTAGCATAGACATCACAAAAGAACTGTTACACAAAATGCTTCAAAGAAATGTCATCACATGCATTAAAATGTTTCTAGGAAAGATACAAATGAAATTAATTTGATTAAATAGTTTTTAGAAATGTTTAGGCATATTTCATGACATATTCTTATTGCAAGATTTAGGGGTTTTTGAAGATTTTGAAGATGCACGTGCAAAATATGGAAGCATACGTGCGGAATGTGAGTTGTTTGCAGAATACATCAAAGAGGCATAATCTCATGGTTTATTGACTACAGAAATATGGGGTATGGACGGGCAACATGAGTGTTTATAAAATGCCTTGGAGAAATGCGATTTCATGGAGTGCCATGATGGCAAGTCCGATGACACTAACAGTGGATGCATACAAGGCATGTGAATTGTTTGACAAAATGCCTTTAAGGAATAAAGTCTATGAAATGGGGATGCATTCATAGTATTCACACAAAATGGATCTGTTGTAACTACCTTGGTTAACATACATGCAACGTATGGAAACATCGATTTTGGCAGATATGAATACAAGAGAGCATGCAAATTGTTTGATAGATTGCTATGAAAAGAGAAGTCGCCCCATGGAATGTCTTGATTGCAAAATACACACAAATTGGAGGTGCAAGAATGTAATAACATGGAAGACGAGAAGGCATGAAGAACATTGGATAGAGTATCAGAAATAAATTTTCTTTCTTGGGAAGTTTTAAGCTAGCTTTGTGAATTATTTGACCGAATCCCTCCACGAAGGGTGCCGTTAGGAAATGAAATCTCATGAAATAAAACGATTGTAGTTTTGAAACTAAATATAGAATATGCCTCAAAGAAAAATGCCATTTCATGGAACATCATGGTCTCGGTTTATTCACAAAGTGGACTCATTGTAACTTCCCTGGTAAACATGTCACACTAGAATGGGAGCTTTGGAAATTCCTTTAAATGCGTGGTAAATAAGATTCACACAAAATGGATTGATTGAGAAAAACTTTAATGAGTTTTATTGAAAAAGGGATTTAGAAACTCTTAGGTATATGTAATTGGTGGATGTAAGATCATTGCAATGAAAAGGTGTAATCTCATAGGTGTTAGAAATTTCTGAGTAAACACACAAATAGGGAGTAGGAAGTCTGCAAAAGGTGAAAGCCTGTAGGAAGTGTTTGACCAAGATCCTCACAATAGTGTGTTTTATTGAATAAAATGATGTAATCATAGAGCATGTACACAAAGGGGATTTTCTGAAAAGCTTTAGAACCTCCAAAAAACTATACAAGGCACATGAACTGTTTGAACAAACACCTCAAAGCAATATCATGCCAAGAAATGGAAGTCGAGACAGCGTCTGTAAAATTTTAACAGAAACCCGCGTAGAAGTGTCATTTTATATGATGCATAAAATGAATTATTGAGACATGTTTTGGAAATCTTTGTGCAAGTATAGTTAGCATCACAAGGCATATCCTTGCAACATGATCGACCCTCAATAGTGAGCATATTATGAAGGCTCTGTCAGAATTTCATCAATTATAATATCCAAACAAGGATTAAAACCTTAATTTCCTCTTTGAATGGAGTGCATGGAAATTCAAGTTGAGATTTAACGATTGGTTTTCAGTTTTCTTCTCACAGTCAAATTTAGGCTTGATAATTGTAAATTTTGAAAACCTATTTAGTAATATTTCTTGAGCCATAGGATCCAAATTTCTTGTTCAAGGTGATGCATTATGCGAGTTCAATGAGGGGACATGGAAACTTTGAGATTCCTATTGTCCTAATTTATTGATTCTTGTTAATTAATTGTGCATTTGTAGTGAAAATATTTAAATTGATGAACTAATTATTCATTTTGTGATTTTGCAGGTGCTTTTCGGGTTCAAAAAATGCAAACAATGCCAAGATTCTTAATGAGAATATTCTGTGATTAAATAATATTAATTTAAAAGGATTTAATTATTATTTTGATTTTGGAAATGAAAATTTTATTTGTATTTAATTGAAATAATTTAAAATCAATTTTTTTTTATGTTTGCAGATGCTTTTGAAAGTGGGAATGATGATGACTTGAAAGAATTTGATGCTCATGGGTGAAATGTGCCAAATATCTTGGAGATAATTTGTGAAGTAAACTAAGCGTTTGGTGGTGATTTCCTGAAAAGATGTTGATTTACATCACAGAAAGAAGTGAACTCAAAATGGAACTTAAGTGTAATTGAAAGATGCAACTATCAATTGGAGCTCACTAAAGTCAACATGAGCCAAACTGGAGAGTGGAGTCTCAAACTGAAATCAACTGAGGTCAAACATGAGATGAAAAAAATAGTTGTCTTGGTGAAGAGTTGAATGCATATGAAGGCTACAAATTTTTGATGTCTGAGTTTTGAGCAGAAATTATGTAAATGATTGAGCTATTAATTGTAAAATGGAGCTCATTTGAAGGTTAGAATTTTAGGAAAAGAGTTAAAAGTCTTACAAGTTACCTGATTACAATTTAGCAGTAGGATAGATTATACATTTTTCTGATTTTTTTATTTTAGATGACGTAATTGGAGGATATTGGTTTCCGTACGCTGGTGAATTTTCCAAAATTGTAAATACTCTTTATCTATTTTATAGCAGTAGAAACAGTTAGATTCAAACTTGTCTTGAGTTATGCTTTGGAATTATATTTGTTCGTTAATTATTTGATTTGGAATCTTTCAAGGAATGAAGTTTTATATTTTCTTTTGTTCAAACCATGATTTGTAATCTGCCATTAATATTTGCACTGTGAATGAATAGCTTTGTATTGATTACAAGTCAATTTGTTCTACAGTGTAGTTAGGGAATTCCTTGGAGAGTAACAAGTCTAGTTAATTAAATGAATCATCATTCTTTTCACTCTTGCATCCCTGATCTATCTTTTTCCTTTTTTTAATACCCCCTAATTAGAGTAGGTTTAGATAGGAGTTCGATCTTGCAGCAATTGAAAAGCTCAATAACTAGTAGGCCCCTTGAACATTACATCCTCATTGACCACTCAACAAAACAACATAGTTGAGAACCAAATACAAAGACCTTGGAAGATAGGTGGTTCTAGATCAGTTGTCTTTTTTAGGAGAAATAGAGTAGAAATATTCTGTTTAAATGTTGTTGCATCAATTTGACCATGAACAAAAATGGCATTAGGAGGGAACTTGGGAAATTTTTCTTTTTTGTATGGAAGTGGGTTAGATCTTGGAAAACCCAAGTCTGATGGGTAGCCCTTTGTGTATACCTAGATTTATTCATGAAATACCTAGTCACATGTATGATAGGATTCCTTTATTTTTCCCTAGCAGTGGAAAAAATGCTTCTAAACATGTCAATATTTGTAGGGATTTAGTCATTTTTCTCCATATTCAGCATGAGGATATCGTCTGTCAATTGTTTGTGAAAACCCTTAAAGGTACAACAAGGCAATGGTATGTTAATATGCCACTAGATTCTATTTGTTCATGGATAGAATTAGAAATATTATTCCTGGATCAGTTTGATCCTCATGCACATGCACCACACCCATCATATCCCTACATGATGCATTGAACAAATCTCTCTTATTGGAACAATATGGACACGACACAAGAAATTTAGGTAGCCAAAATCAGGTTTATAATCCTCTTGTGCTTGCAAATTTCCATCCTTTGTAGCCTTACGTAGGTTTACCCACCATCCCTACCCAGATCCAATCATTCTCACCAAGCAGCTACAACCTTCCTAATCTTCCAAACACCAAGTTTTCCAAGGCTTCATATCAAGTCAATCCCACACAAGACCACTGTAAGAACCTATCTCTACAAAATCCAACCACAGAGGTAAGTATTCCACTTGTCAATGAAGTTATAACTATATCATCTCTTTTCGGTCATACTCCCACACATAATGCATTGGATCATGATGAAGTTGTAAACGAAACATTTGATGAGCAAGTATATCATTTTCATGTTTTGTTTGACAAAGATTATGAAACGGATATAAAGTTAGAGCATAATGAAAATATCAGGTTAGAATCTAGTTTCATTAGAAATGTTAATACTAACAATGATATTGAAAGAATTGAGATATCAACACAGGACTGCTGTCATGAGAAATCAACAATACCTTCTAATGCTTTGAACAACTCTTCTGACCAAGATGAGAATCAATGTGATGAGGGATGGACAAAAGAACATGGTTCATGTTGGCTAGATATCCCACGTATGACAAATCAAATAAGGGAGAAATTGGAAGAATTAGGTGATCTAAAGCTATTAGAACGTGTTAGGCCAAATGGATGCAGGATACATCGAACCAATCAACATTCTTAGATGGATTGCCATGTTTTTCTTGGTAGGATGGAGTTATATTTCAAACAACTGATCATTGTTGAAGGAATACTTGTGGATGATCCTTGGAATACTTGTGCACTCAGTGAGTAAGATGAAATACCTAACACACATGAAAATGATAATCAGTCCATCCAAAATGATGAGAATAACTGTGAGGAGATTTTTAGCTCTTCCCCATCTTCTAATGACCTTGATCCTTGCATTGAGATGGATTCCAGGGTTACCTTAGAATAGTGGTTTACACTTTCTAAGAGGAAAGAAAATTCAAATTTTTTCCATTCCTCAAATCAAATGGGTTCGGCCAAACCCATGGTTTGGCTGAACCAGTGAATGCCCGAATTAAAAAATCATATCCAAGTGGGTTCGGTCGAACTTGGGTTCGACCGAACCCCTTCAATATGACAAAAACAAAAAAAATGTTTCATTTTCACACTTTTACTGTGTTCTTTTACCAGTCACTGTCTCCCTGGTGTACGCGGCGAACAGAGTCCGTGACGGCGACCAAACAAGGTTTCTCTCACTGGCGAAAGAAAATTTCCGTTCCTCTCTTCAAAGTTCATCATTCCAGTTTGCATATCGACCACTACTGAGAATGAGGTATTTAAAATTCAATTTTTTTAGAGTTCAAAATGCATGTATTTGTTTAATTTTGAAACCCTAAATGCAATTTTTTAAAAATTTGTTGAATTCAAATTGCACTTGTTTGAAAGTTTTTAAAGCATTTTCAATATAGTATTTTGCTTCCCCGTTTTGCATATATTTTTGTCTTGTTAAACACCTTTCAAGAGAAAAATGAATATCAAAACTATCAACTATCTGTTAGGGGATGAGAGGTCTATAATTCAAAACTACACCCATTGAACTTGCATTTATATTTGGCATGTATTTTAACTTGTTCAATTTTTTTAAATCAATCCAAGGGTTTGAGTAAGGAAAAATGAGTTTCCTCCCAAAGTTAGTGCAAAAAACATTATAATGGCTCTCAACATAGTCTAAAAAATGGATATAAATAAATTCCTAAAGACTAGAGAAGTGTAGGGGTCAAGGTCACAAAATAATTTTAAAACTACAAATTTAGGGTCAAACTTGTAGATGAAAATGTAAATTTCATACATGTAGGAGTGAACCATGAAAGTCATAGCTTGGTTTGTTAAGGTGTCATAATATTAAATCTTATAAAAAATCAAGAATCATATCATTGATTATGTAAATTACAATAAAATATCTCCATATAACAAATGAAGCTAAAAACCCTAACCTTCTTTGTCAATTCTATAGTGTGCTTGCTACATGAGTAATTTTTTTTATGAAAACCATGTTTAGGAATGAAAATATCCAATCCCTTATGCTTCTAAACTAAATTTTGCAATGCTTATGGTTCTTTTGGCCTTATAGACTGAATCATTTTATAATATAAAACCTACATATAACCTACTTTGGCTCTAATAATTGTAAACCCTTTAGAATTCTAAATTGTTGCATCTTGTCTTGATTTTCCCACCATTGTTATTCCTTTTGAATTTTTTACAAATTAGGAAAAGAATCCTTGCACTTATATAGAGGATCCTTAAGTATGTTCTTAAAATTATTTAAGGTTAAATGACTTAATCTAAAATAAAGGCATATATGGATCTCTTGCAATTGTAACCTCTTTACTAGTGTTCAAACATATTTGATACCTTGATGGCATGACATAGATGATGTTGCTTGATATTTCTTTATCCATGGATACCCAAGTAAAATATGAGATACATCGGTTAAAGAAATAATATGACATAGAATAAGAACTTCCTCATCTTTTGTGACCAAAAAATTAAGGTAAAATAATGTATCCTATAGTTTCAATCAACATATCATTAGTCAATTTTTAAAATAAACCCTCAAATATATTGAAAGTGCTTGTTGATAAAAATGATGATAAAACAAAAATTATTCAATGCATACATTTTATTGGTGAGTAAAGATCAATAAACAGCCCCCGCTACGGTTCATGATCCACACAAAACCAAAGGACCATTATAATTATTTGGTAATATCTCACAATGTGAAAAGGTGTCAAAAAAATTAGCATACCTAAATCATAAATTGACTTGTCATAAAGTGGGTGGGTAGCTTAGTGGTGGAGATTTGCATCCTAACTAGTTCATGGAAATTTCAACATGGTATTAGAGCCAAGCTAGGTGCATTTGACACCTATGTTGTGGCTCAAGGGAGTGTGTTGGAGAAATGATACACACCCAAGCCATAAAAGGACTCATCACAATGTGAGCCATTAGCTCAATAGTAGAGCATCCTAACACCAAATGGGAGGTCCTAAGTTTGAATACTGGTTAGTCCATAGAAATTTCTATAAAAGTCAATCACTAGTACATAAGAATAAGAATAAGTACCCTTATAATTTTTATTAATACCAACAAATCATTCCTCACATACATAGGTGAATCAATGATTTCAAGCTCGTCAACATGTATATGTACTTCAATCTCATGACCCTCATATAAAACCATTTTATTAGATTTATTTAGTGTAAAATATTTAAATTTTCATTAGGAGGAACAATTGAAGGATTGACCCCAATATTAACCCCCTCAACCTAATTTTTTTTTTTATGAATCAAATCCTTAATCAATTATTCCTTAATCCCATAAAATGTTGAGTATAATGACAATTAACTCTATAATTTAATAACAAAATTCTTTCTCATTATATCTTTTGGGAATAACTTTATCATCTAATGGCCTAATAGAGGAAGTGTAATCATGCAAGCATCAAGTAAATTTTTGAAGCACATTTACAAAGGAAAAGTTGGAGGCTTTAGAGTCATAATTATATTAGAAACATTTATAATGTATAGTTTGTACAATGGTCATTTCATTATTTTTTACTATCCTTGGAAATAATTTTTTCTTTCAAATTTACAAGGGTAGGATGATGTAGATGAAGCATTAGAAGATCCATAATTAAGTGTGGTAGCCTCTAACAATTTTAGTTCTTAACATTCATCTCACTTGCACATGCAAATGTTAAGAATGTATATACTTTGTAGATCCTTGTTTACAGTCAAAAAATCTAAAATAATAAACTTCAATCTAACATTCCCAATATTTTCATTGGCCAATTTCAATATTAAAAAATAGACCTAAATGGAAGATAATACTATTAAATTTCATGGGAAGAACCTAGCCAATAACTTATCATCATACAAAAAATCCAAATATGTAGCACTAAAGAACCTTGAATGTGTCATGGGATCTCCTTTAACATTGTGCATCTCAAATTTAGGATCCAAAAATCCAACAAAAAATGGATATGTAAAATTTTCAATAGAAATTGAATTGTGTTTGTTTTTTATATGTATGTCTTTTTTTGTTTCCATTAGGTAAGGAATCAACATTACTTTTCATCTCAACAAGCCTTTAAACATTAATGTCAAGGATAGATAGAGGCACACTAGGATTAAGGACATGAATGAAAGTGGCAAGATGAGAAATGGAAGGTGGTGTATAAATTTGTCGTGACATAATAAATGAGTGTGGAGTGACAAAGACTTTATGAGGGTCAAGGCCAAAGGAAGGAACATGGGAAGTGTAAACAAACTAATGAGAACTAATGTGGAGACAAGAGAACTATGTGCATCATAATAAGTAAGCATGAGATGAGATCTAGGAAAAAGGAGAGGATAAATTTGGGGAGATTTGGTGGAAGGAGAAATAAATTGCATAAGATAGATAGGAGCAAAATGCAAGGAGGAATACATGAAGAAGAAGCTTGGGATGAAGGGAAAATGGCACATCACTCAAAGGGATTGTTGAGCTTATCCTTTTACCTATTTAACTTTAAGCACTTTCTTTCCACATGGCTTATTAATCAACATAGTATATGAAGGAGATCAATCATTGTACTAGGATTAATATTACTAGGCAAATTTGCAAGATCCAAAGAAAGGTTGTGTGCATCAAAGCTATATCTTGATTACCATTTTCTCAACAAGGGCCTCATGGTCAAATGATTCTTCTCCATTATGATAAATTTAGTATCATGCATATTCCCAATCATACCAATTTTATCTTGATTCACAACCATGGTGGGATTGAACTATGACTTCTTATAGTTAGGAAAAGAGGATGATTTTGGTATTAGAAGGAAATAAGGATCGAACAATGTTTAGATTTGATTAAGAAATTAGACAATGAGAAAGAACTTAAATCTAAAAACTAAATAAGATTCAAGAAAACCTTTAAACTACTTGGGTATCAAAGAATGATTTACAAAATAAAAAGTTGAAAATCTACAAATAGAAATACCAAGTTACAAAAACAAGAATAATCGTTATGGTAATAGAAATCTGAGAAAATGCTTCCTCTTAAAAAAAAATAACATTAAGTACCAAAACATGATTCAAGTACCAACACATTCAAGTACCAAAACATTAAGTATGATGATTGGGATGAGAGGATCAACTTGGGGAGGATTATTATAACATCATTAGTTGGAACTTTTTAATTTCATCTCTTTGTATTCCGTGTTGTTTTTAATATTTTTAATTAGAGTGCAGATGATGTTAATATACATTTAATGATGATTTTGAAATTTATTTATTGTGCTGGGTCTCATTTGGGCCATCTTTAGTACTGTATAAAAATTCTGGAATATTTTGGTTAATACATCTTATTGAAAACTATTCATTGAGAATTTTCAAGCCCACAACCGAATGGTTTGTGATGACCTATTGCCTTCAAGAATTTCTATTATGCTCATCAATTTCAAACCATTTTGGGGTTCTTGAATGTTTTTAAATTTTAACAAACTCATTATAAAAAGATGGATTTTGAATTTCTTTTCCTTCTTCACATTTAGGTTCTCTCTTCTTATGTAATTTGGAGACACATTGAGTTTCATTGGTTCATGTGAGATATTTATAACAAGTATGCAATGAAGTCAAACTTTATTAGATTTGATTCAAGCAATATGACATATTTATTTTGCTTTCCAATCTATAATTTTTTGATGTTCTCAAGGCTATATAATTGAAGCTCATTTTGTTAACAACTATTAGATTAAATATTTTATCCCCAATTATTTTCAAATGATTTTATAGTTTAATCTTTGTATTCTTATTCTTTCTTTCATCGCTTCATTTAAAATTTGAACCATTTAAGGATGTTATGTTATAGATTATAGTTGTCTTCCAATTCTTTTTAAATCAAGTTAATAGTATGAAAATATTATTGATGAGTAAATGAATTAAATTACAAGTTCTATTTTAGATTTGTATTCTTTTTATCTAGATATATTATTTAACAAAGTCTCATTGTTTTTTTAGGTGTACCGATATATATATAACATGGAAAATGTAGATCATGTTCCACTTGTGCCAGATTCTTTGTTTGCAAATACGAGTAATGAGATAAAAAAAATAAGAGATTCATTAGCACAGGGTGCAAACCTGGGGATATATAATGAACCATGCATGTTAATATTGCATAGTCTAGAAAAACTAAAAGATGAACTTGAGAGGACTAGTGCATATTCCCCAGACAGAGTGACTGCTATTCTTTCCCGCATGCGGGAAGAAGTACATGGTGACGTTCCCCTTAAACAAATACAAGATAATGTCACCAAAGAAATGATAAAAGCCACTTGTTTTCCATTTTATCAAAATGTGCGTAAGGTTAGGGGATACCAGGTCACTAGATGTGTTGATCATGCTATGGCCTCATTGATCTACCCACGATTTCTAGTAGCACATGGTCTATACCCAAATAATGACCAGATTCCATTGTATTTTTGTTCAAGAAGGGCGTCAGGTCCATCGGGCCCCTCAAAGTTAACTACACCGACA